>JBBPFJ010000033.1:659751-1259751 GCA_037975025.1 Excoecaria agallocha | reverse complement strand
AGGAGACCTAATGGAAACATATAAACACCTTTTTTTCAAAAAAAAATAAGCACGCTTTTAAACAAAATGAGCAGTCTGATCATTAAACATCGTTTTGTCCTATAAAAATCTGACCCCAACAACCATTCTGCGCAACATAAACATATAAACTATTACAGTGAGAAACAAACCGCACTATTTAGCAATTAACCCTCAAGAATTCCAATGGTGATAAATAACAAAAAGGTAAAAGAAAACCGAGTATTTAGATTTGGGGAGAGAGTCAAATAAATGTCTGACAAAATCATTGCAATTAAATCCAGATTTTCTGCCACTTAAATCACACAATCATATTTCATGTTACACTAACCATTTATGCTTCACATTTTACCATAAAAGGACATGCAAAGAAAAAAAGAAAAGTTCTTCCTACCCTTCTCTCTATGTTTTGTAATTATGTAACC
Source organism: Excoecaria agallocha (assembly GCA_037975025.1). Taxonomy (NCBI): domain Eukaryota; kingdom Viridiplantae; phylum Streptophyta; class Magnoliopsida; order Malpighiales; family Euphorbiaceae; genus Excoecaria; species Excoecaria agallocha. Next base: position 1,259,308 of record JBBPFJ010000033.1, on the reverse strand, counting down.
TTATTTACTTTCGATCAGGAATCAGCTTAATCTTCAAAGAATAGCATATTAATATTGAAAAATCAACATTCAATATCACAACGACAAGAGCATATCTTTACTTTTTGTAATAATCCGTATTTGTCTGTCGTCAATCATCAGCATTATCTTCAAATCTTAGCATATTAATATAGAAAAATCAACATTTGATATCACAACTACAAGAATCTTATACCTTGTACAAACCATCATATGTATAAACCTTGCGACCGTTGTGGCTAGTAGATTCATGTCCACGAACAACTCGAATCGGCACGTCTTGATCCACACAATTCTGAAACAAAATGCAGTGCAATTAAGATGTTACTTGGCAACTCTACAACTAAAGCTACAACACAAACTCAATCATTTTGGCACCCTCCAATCAAAAATTGAATGCTTCTCACAAAAGGCTGAAGTTTTGATGTCTAGTTGTTGGCCAGAAGTAAAATTTCCATTCCGAAATCTCATCTGCGTTCAAAAATTGAAAAGATAGCTTGGAATGTGTTTTCTTATGCAGAATGCTCAAGAGTGGAAACTAGAGACCTATTTAAAAAATTTTGAGATTTTCATTTTTGGGCATCATTTGGAGAGAGTAAGACAGGATTGTTACTTAATCATGAAATTTCTGTCTGTGAAAACTGTTAACATGCAGTTGCCAAAGCCAAGGAACAATTTTCCATGCAAGATGCTTGGGAAAACTTGCTCAGACAGAAAATGCATCGTTCAGTAATATGAAGCCACTTTGGAAGACATTTTGACTACAGAAACACTCCAGCAGAATAAGAAGCACACGTGCTTCATCAAAAAATCACAGCAAGAAATACATGCTTGTATTTTGGACCGGGAAGCGGCAGTCCTTACTTATCCAGCAGCAAGGGTAGATCAGCATGCTCAATCAAGGATGAATACTTGGCTTAGAAAAGCAATGCAAGAGCACCCAAGGCAAAATTGGATTGTCCAGCAAATTTCCTTTATTTGGTTTCCCTGTTCAGGATCTGTAGTTTTGTTTTCTTTTCCATCTATAATTAGGACTCTTATTATTTTGACTTTATTATGCTTAGCGGTACCTGAGTCAAAGATTAGAATTTATAATAGCTAGTATAGATAAGACTTCTGGTAGACAAAAATCTTAACAGAAAGATTTGCTTTTCTACTGTCCAACTCAATCAACTTATTTTAGTTCAAACTATTAAGATCTAATTGCTTTAACCCTTGTGGACTGAAGAGATGCGATTCATTTCCTGATCCACAATGAAGGGTAACTGGGTAAACTTAACAAAGTTTAGGAAACTGATGCAGAAAGATTTCAGTTTCTTCTCTTTTTATGATTTCCCTTCTCAATTGGGATTCCTATTTTAGTAAATTATTTTACTTAATTAGCCATCGAATTTAGTTTTTCCTTCTCCATTCATAATTCTTGATAGGAAAGTGTTTTACCAAGTAAGTTTTTCATTCTAAAATTAGGAATTGTCGAAACAAATATAAATAGAACAATAGCAGTTAACTTACAATTAAGTCTAAGCCATTCTTTGAACCTAATTATTTACTACCAATCCATTGAAATCAGCCTATCCTAGCCCCAATTGTAAAGATCCATTTGAGACTTTTCAAAAAAGAAAAAAATTCAAAGGTATTCTTTTACATAATTTTTCATTTAGGTTGCATTTGGGCAAAACGTTAGACTTGAAGCTTGAGCAAAGCAAGTTTAGGTATGTACAACAATCCCAAGGCCGACTAAGCCCAACATGCACCTACCCAAACCTATAAAATGAACTAGTATAATCATGATATGTGTCATAAGATGTTTTTTCCACAAGGATAACAAGAAATGCACTTCATATCCTTGTAAATAACAGTCAATGCAATCACCTTGATGTTCCACTGAAATCCGACAGCTGCAAGTATCAAAAGCTAATGTTATCAAGTATTAGATGTTAAGTCCGATTTAAGAAAGGCAACCTGTATAGACAATTTTTTAGCGTATCAACAAATAAATCACTATAATTGTTGAAAAACTGGAACACGTAGATCTTACTATCTACAAGGAACAAATTATGGCTTACTCGTCAAAACTGAGTTCTTTCCTAGTCCGGGGAGATTTATGTGGCAGCATCCAAGCCAAAAATGACAACTCAGAACTTTATTTAATTCATTTTTCTTTCTCTAGATATTCTTCTTTGTTAAAAGACCATTCAATCTACAATTAGGATTCTTATTTAATTTTTTGTTTTATTTTGGCGATGATTCACTTTCAATCAAGGAATTGGTTCATCCCAACTAAAATAAACGTTGTTGCTGGTAGACAATCATTTTTCTTATTTTATTATGCATTTTAGCATAAAGGTTCTCTTTAAACCTTAATTGTATTATACTATTCTAATCTTATTTAACTATACTTGCCAAATATGGTGAGATATAGTTGCTCTACCTCTCTACATCAAAAGGTAAATTCTGTTGTATAACACAAAAGAAAACCATTGCTTTATTTCACTAGTTATTTTAGGTTGATTTATAAGGAAACATAACCATTTGAAAGGAATAAACCTTGCTGAAGATATAAGATTTTAGATGTTCCCAAGTTATTATGGTAGCAAGGGACCGTTAATTTTGGTACGACAGCTCACCATTTGTTGGTGTGTGTAGGTTTGTGCCCGCATGTAGAAATTTTTCAATGCATAAGAACCAGTCACACATTAATGTTCAAGGAAAAAGAAAAGATAACGCACATACACACAAACAACTGAAACCCAAAATCTCATAGCTTCAAAGTTTTTTAAATCTTCAACATTTAGAATCTAAATTATAGCTAGATTCCATTTCAATTAAGTTACAATGCTTGTGCCAAACAGAAAGGACCAAAATTGAAATTATCTTGAGAACCTCTGCAACCATTGTATATGGTCAACCCACGAAACCATATAGAGCAATCCATGTAACAAACTAGACATTCAAAAGGAGATATTGGTGCAAAATACACACCTTCAGGGCTAAGTTACCACGCTCCAAGACTTGGTCACGTATTTGGCGTTTATTTCCTTGTAAATCATGCCCACCTTGACCTGTATAAGTCACCTCTTCTGCATTATCCAAATCATCCTCATACATGCCTGACAAAACAATGGCTACAGCAAGAGGGAATGTATATTTTTCATGCTCCTGCAATTTTGAATGCAATGGTTGTAAAAAATACAAATAAATATGCACACACACACACACAAGTTACGTGCAGCATTTACATATGTACATTATCCATTCGATCTGCATTTAGGATTTCTATTTAATCTGCATAGTCAACAGTGCTTATCCACCGTTCTATTCCCCACTCAAAAACAAAAGCAAGCATAAAAAAAGAACAATTTACAATATGATGTCTGAAAAGAAAAATCCGTGCATAGTAATGCACAAATTTTGGACCATAAAGAATATTTTAAAGAAGAAAAGGATCCCACTTTGAAAGAAGGAATCCAGTCCATACATGTGCAGACATGGCCAACATATAGACACAAAATTTAGTACATCTAATACCGACGCTCGAAACATTAGACCAAAAAAAAAAATATTAACAATGGTGATGAATATAGTTGCAACGAAATTACCGCCATTACCTTGCGATAAGACATTCCCATATAATCAATACCATTCAGCCAATGGCTATGAAAACCAATAGCTACCATTTCAGCCCTTGAATAAAACTGGTGTCCAACATTGATACCTGTAATTTGAGCACATCAATCACAACTCGCCAAGTTGAAACAAGTACACAACGGAAATTATCCTTCTTCAAACCAACATGTTGCTGCACAAGTAAAATTTATATTTGGATGTATCAAGCCAAACAAAAGTATGAAACAAGAAAAGAAAGAAATATAGAAGTACAAGGTGGGGACCTGGAAGGTCACCAATTCTTTTCTTAGGGTACATTACAGCTTTGGACTCAATCATCTGCCAAAGAATTTCATTGAGAAAAAGAAAAGCAAAGGTTACGTCATATACATAAAGCACAATTAAATGTTTTTTAATTGTATTGCAAGATTGCATTGTATCATATGATAATGAAACAACACTGGAAAGAGTAAAACAAATTGTCAGAGAATATTGAACCAAAGAGCCAGCTAACACTCAACCTAGTAAAGAATTATCCTTATAGGTTTCTAGCTGATCCCCATGAAAAAACCAGATAAACATAAAGAAATCAAAGAAAAAAAACCAGATAAACATAAAAAAATCAAAGAAAAGAAAACACAGACCTAATACGGATCCACCACCATCAACCAATTATCTTTTAAAGATGCCTAGTGATCCAATTACTAGGAGACGTGCAAAGAAGCTAAAGATGGCCATGTCATCTTATGTTCAAGACTTTGTTACTCAAGATCTTAATGAAAATGCCTTTGAGAAGTGTTATGGAGAACTTGAAGGCAAGCATAAAGTACTTAGCCTCTTGAAAGCAAGAGAAGGAAATGGGCAAACTTAAGCTATCAAGAGCTTTTAATAACTTTGGACTTAATTGTACAAGTCATGTGCTTCATTTAAAAATCACATGACTCACTTAAGTTGTATTATTAATGGGCTAGGTGTGTAGGCTTCTTTTGGGTTTAGTTTTAGTTAGTTTGGTTATTTATTTTAGAGGAAATTACATAGATTACCATTTTTTTAATCCTACTTTTTAAAAATACAACCATCAGTTAAAAAAGTTTAAAAATACCTTTTTTTAATTTTTTATTTTTAAAAATACCACTTTTTGAGAAACATTCTCCCTTTCTCTTCTGTTAACTTCTTCCTCTCGTGGCCGAAAATATTCTTTCTCGTTCCGGTGACCGACGGCGACAATGGGATGACCATCACCGGAGGACTCCCATCATTAAGGCGATTCTTCCGGTGCCCTTCGTTCTTCTCCAACCGCCAGCGACAGACAGATCGGAGAGGGAGATGCTGCGGCCTTTTAGCTCGGTTTCTGGCCATTCAGGACAGCGCCTGAGCACATGAACACCGACACCGAAACCCGACCCTCTGTTTCCAATCATGTGGTATTTTTATCAAATTTCCCTTCCTTTATTTTTCATTCTCTTCTCATCTGTGTTACATAATTGTCTGTCTTCAACTCTTTCTTTCTTTATTATTTTATTTTGCATCAGAGATTTTCTTGATTTCTTTGAAAACAAGGGCAGTGCAACGAAAAAAGGGCGGTGCATTTTGATCTGATTGATTTTCCTGATTTCCTTGAAATTGTAATCCGTTACTTAGCTCTCCGTTCTATTTTTGTTTAAAAATGGAATTGAAATGCTAAAAACTCTATTGGTTTTATACTTTTACTTAGCTCTCCGTTCTATATTTGGAGTTTTCTGGTTGTGATAGGAATTCAAATGCATCTTCTGCTTGCTGTTACCCTCTTTTTGATCACAGTGTATGGGATTTGGGAGATGGGTTTTCTCTGTTTTCAAAGTTTGGTTGTAGAGTATTCTATTCTTGGGCTGGTCCTCGTGGCTCTAATATTAAAAAGTCTGGTGTTAAATTAGAATGGGCAATTCCTCAGAATTCTTCAACAAGAGTTTGTGCCGTTAATGCAAACACTGTAAATGCTACTTCTGTTGAAGGTGGAGTAAGATGCCAATGTCAGGATGGGTTTATTGGTGATGGATTTTCCAAATGAATTTGGTTGCTTGAATTGTGAGTAAATATGCATATAGCCATATACGCACACACACCCAATTCCTATATTCTTGATTTTGTCATATTAATTTGGTCGATTTATTTTTTACATTTATCTTTGACAGCCTGCATCAAGAATGGTTTAGAATCAAATGGCATTGCTTGCTACACAAAAAAACGTAATGAAAAAACAGTTACCATATTAGCTGGTACGACATTTATATGTATATATATACTTCTTTGATTATGGTTGCTGCCAAAACAAAGTGTCATAATTGTTAATCTGCAGGAGTTGGTGGCCCTATATTAATCGCATGTTGTTCTTATGATCTAATTCATGGTGATTCTATGTTCAGCCTCTTGTGGGTAGGTAATTAATCACTTGTGCAAAAAATCTTTTGGTAGCATTGATTGTGTGTAATTTCTTGGTTAAATGTGAAAAATAGTGGTTGATAACACTTATATTTGGCAAATGTGAAATGGAAGATATATTTGGTGATCATCTGCTGGGTTTGGAATTATAATAGGGAAATTAAGAAAGCAACGGATTGAATTGCTGTTTTGTATAATAAAATTAAGAATGAATTTAGTATGTTATAATTTGTTGGGTTATTTATATGATTAAATTACTATGCACTGGTGCTATCTTTGCTGGGGATGAAAATGTTGCTACAAGTTTCAGGATCTAAATGCACCAGCAGTTTCACCTTCCAGTTAGATATCCTGCCTCTTGTTCAAGGGATGTGCTATTACTTTTATGTCTTTTACTTTACAAGTAGAGGCTTATGATTTGTAATTGTAATAATTTGAGTTTAGACTTGAATTTGATACCCTATAGTCTTATAATAAAATCCCATCTTTAAATAAAAATTTATTCATGTAGTTTATATTATTTGGAATTAAATGGAAATAACTGAATGTTTATTTGTTATTTTTACTTTTTATGAATGATAATCAAAAGTAAATTTTTTTTTATTTTGGTATACCACCGGTATACCGTTGGTATACCAAAATTCAGAATACCATTTTCAATTCTGGATTTTGGTATACCACCGGTATACTAGGTATACCGTTGGTATACCAAAATTCAGAATATAATTTTCAATCCTGGATTTTGGTATACCACCGGTATACTAGGTATACCAAAATCCAGAATTGAGATTGACAATCTGGATTTTGGTATACCATCGGTATACCTGGTATACCAGCGGTATACCAAAATCCAGAATTGAGATTGGCAGTCTGCATTCTAAGGTATACCAACGGTATACCAAGTATACTGGTGGTATACCAAAATTCAGAATTTAAAAATGGTATTCGGGATTATGGTATACCACCGGTATACATGGTATACTGTTGGTATACTAGGTATATTAGGTAGTATACCAAGTATACCAGGTAGTATACCAGATATACCACACCATGACATGAGAGGTAAAATATCCCGCAATACCACACCATAACGTACCATCCCATCCACCTATCTCACAGAAACAAGGTGTAAGGGTAATGAATACACTATCAAAGCCATTTGGATATTTTCTTTCCATATATCAGGCATTTGGTTTGTTCTTTGTAGCCTAAAAAACTTGCTAATAACGTGAGGCTTTTTCCTATTAAAATCATGAGAATGAAACATATTTTGGTTGAATTTGCTCTCTCTTTTTTAATTTACAACTTTTGAATTTGAACATTTGTGAGAAACAATTTAAAAAACTTAGTAAATAATTAGGATTATAATTACTTAACAATCTAACACAACATACAGGTTCACAAGATCAATTCTTGATTTTCCTGATCCATACACCCTTTGCAGTAATGCACAAATTTTTAAAATCTTGATCCATAAACATTTTATGAGGCAGAAATTTGATACACTGCTTACTATCCAGTTCATCAAGAAAAAAACAGAACACAAGGTATTCTAAACGAAAAAAGAAAAAGGTGCAATGAAGGTCAGTACAAGCTATGCTAAAACAAAATCTAAAAAAGAAAAACAAATTGCTGCTAAAATTCAATGATGAAGCTTTGCATCCACAGCTTCCAATCTCCCTTTCACCATGAGCCGAAAGTGGTTTGGAGCATAACACCATTGAAAGGAAAATAACAGAGTTGCACCTTCTCTTCTTCCACAACTGCTTCAACCTTTCTCATTGCTTAATTCAGAAAACATCACTTGCCCTTAAAGTTCTAGCTTTTTTAGACTCCAACTCAGAAGCATCGACAAGCTTTCTCTTTTTCTCATATGATGAAACAGTTGAAGATTACTGAGGTTGTGAACTTGCTTTTGAATTTTGACCAATATGGATACTAAGATCACCATTTTCGAACATGCTAGTAATCGTAGTCCTAATGGTTTTGTTTGGGATAAGGTAATCACAAAGCATGTTTGTAGCTCCACATACACAGTTCATCTTAGATGATACAAGATAATCCCTAATGCATTGATCACAAAAAGTTCCGAAACAACATTTAGCAGTAAACATACCATAATTCATTACATGTTTGCACAAAGGGCAGAGAAGTTCTGGTGGGAAATCACTAGCAGACAGTTTCGTTGAATGAATTCCTTCCATTAGCTCGTCAAATTCAGCCTTATCTGGTAGCGACAGCGAAACAGGAACCGCAGTATGCCCTCCTCTTTTAAAGTCATAATCTGGATTACCATTTGTAGGGCAATCCTGAATAAAATGCCCAGCAACACGACACCTATAACATACATACCCTTCTGTAGGTACCCCATTATTCTACGCGACGTCCACCTCATCACCGTCGCAACTGTTTTTCCCTCTCGATTTGGTGTTTATCGGCTTCAGCGAAGTCCTAATCGCAACTCCTTCCTTTCTCTTTCTTTCAAAGCCCCAAATTTCCCTCTCTTCCTCTCTCCTCTAACCCCCCCAACAAAAAACAACCATTTTCTCTTATTCTTCTTACTCGATCGATTTCTTGATTTTGTTTATGATTCTTGCTTTGCTTCTGATTCAAAGAAACAAAAATGGGGTTTTCAAAGAAAACACAGGTGGAGAGAGACGTTAAACCCAAGAAGAAGAAGAAGAAAAAGAAGAAAAGGAATTTAAGTTAAAATTAAAAAAAGTGGTATTTTTAAAATTGAAAATTTAAAAAAAGGTATTTTTGAAAGAGAAAAAGAAAAGAGGTATATTTAAGCTTAACTCATTTTTTCTGGGTAGTTTTGTAAAACTCCCTTTATTTTAGTCTTTCTTTTGAACTTTCATTTTAGGCCTATAAGGTTTATTAATTAGTTTTGTTTTAAGTGTGTTTAAAACTTATTTGGGCTTATTTGGCTTGTAAAAGCCCAAGAAAATTCGTATAAGGCCATATGAGCATTTAAATTAGGGTTTTAAAGAGTGAATTAGGGTTAGCCACCTTATAAATAGGCTACCCTAGGTTGTAAACTTCATTATAGAATCAAATTATAAACTTTTGAGAGTTTTCTCTTGGCTTAGCCAAAATTTTTTAGAGAGATTGTAAGATTGTTTACTTTCTTTTCTATTGCATCAAGAATTAGGATTACTTATCAATCATTTGATTGTGGCGTTTTCTTAATTCTTCTTATCCCGATTATTTGCGTTTCCATTCACGTGTTGTTTGGGGGTTCAATAGAGAAGGTGTTTGTCTTATTTGCCTTTTGAAATCAAAATGTATGTTCAAGGGATTTCGGATTCTTTAACCTTGGAGTTCCGCATCATTTGGTATCAGAGCCAAAAGAAAGGTAAATTCCTATTTATCTTAGTATTAGGTCTGTGTTTTTTTTTCTTTGATTTCTTTATGTTTATGCCGAATTAGGTAGTGATATGTTTTGATTTGTGTGTTTTTTGTGTGTTAAATTTAGCCGTTTCTCGTTCTTATCTTGTGTTTTGATTCATTAAAAAACCTTAGAAACCGAACTTGAATTTTGAATTTTTGGCATAAAAAAATCAAATTCTAGTAGTAGTAGCCTTTAGATTAGTGTGTTAAATTAAAAAAAAAGAAAAAAAGAAAAAAAAATTGTGGTACTGTTCATCACACCGTTTATGATACTGTTCATCGCACTGTTCATCGCACTGTTCACGATACTGTTCATCAAAAAAAAAAAGAAGGGAGAAAAACGTGAAAGAGAAGAAAAATAGAAGAAGAAAAAGAAATTAAGGAGCAAATTGAGCAAGGGTAGTTTATATAGCCTAAAGAACTAATCCTTTTTGCTTTAGAATTGGGATGGGCAACATTTACACATTTTCCAAACACATTTGGAAATCCTTTAAAGGGTAGAAAAATTAATCCTTATTGCTTTGGGTTTAGACTTTCAAAAATCCTAGTCCATATCTAAATTGGAATTACAATTCTAATCCTAGTTAGACAAAGATTTCCACTTGGCAAATATTTGTGCTAGCAATTTATTATCCATTTGTGCCAATCATTTTTATCATTTGCTATCCATTTGTGCAACCATTTTTGGCAACTTTTTCCATCATTTGTATAACAATTTTTGGAAACTTTCCACCATTTGTGTAACCATTTTTGGCAAATTTTTTATTATTTGTGTAACCATTTTTGGAAACTTTTTCCACCATTTGTGCTATTATTTTTGGAAACTTTTGCCATCATTTTGCTATCACTTTGCCATTTTTTTGCCATCGTTTTGCACATAACTTGACACACAAATCAAACTTGTTACATCGTTCGGCATAGTGAATAAATTGGCTGTAAATTAATTTGTTTTACATGTTTTATACTTTATTTAGTTTTAATTGGTATCTTGTTGATTTTCCTTCTTTGTTGGGTAGCATATTTAGGTTCTATATTTGGTTTACTTTATAGTGAATCAAATTCATTCATTTTATCCATATTGTTATTTTCTTTGATTCATGTTGCTTATTTCTTTGTTTTAAGCTAATTTTTTGTTCCATTTATATTGTTAGAGTATCGTTGTTTGTCCAATACTCTAATTTACTTATCATCAAGTGTACACTACTTTTATCCGTGTATCACCTCCATTGTATCTAGAGTCTTCTTTTCTAGTTTTTGAGCTATCTTTTTGTTGTTAGTTATTATTTTCTTGCTTTCTTAAACGTGCTCAAGTTTTTGATTTGTGATTTAAATTCTGAATTGCAATTTTGAAGTTGCAAGCTTGAGAGAAAAAAGGCAAGAGAGTGAGAGGACAATAAGACGGTAAAAGCCTTAATTGTGTGAAACACGAGAGAAGTGACATTCTTGAGTGTTAAAACATGTGAGGGAGTGCTTGTGAGGTTTTTTATCTAACATTTCTTACAGACAATCCACCATGACTCTTTAATTTAGTGGAAAAGGAATATCCCAAGAGGATGATGTAAATGTGCCCGATAACAAGATGCTATATCAAGCGTTTATTAAAGAGATTCGAAAGCTGAACCTTAGGATAGATGGAATAGAAGAGAGGCGTGAAGGAAGTACATCCAATGTACCTAGAAGGACAGCAAGGAGAAACCGAATTATTGAACAACAAGTAGTGCATGATTATGATGATGAAGATGAAGAGGAGGCTAGTGCAACGATAGATGGAAACTTGGGCAACATCAAACTCAAGATTCCTCCTTTCAAGGGCCGAAATAGTGCAGAAGAGTATTTGGAGTGGGAGCGAAAGGTGGAGATAATCTTTGAATGCAACAGATATTTAGAGGAAAAGAAGGTGAAGCTTGAAGCTGTAGAGTTTACTGATTATGCAGTATTTTGGTAGGAGCAACTCAATTTGAGTAGAAGGAAGGTGGGAAGGCGTCCCATTAATAATTGGAAAGACATGAAGGAAGCCATGAGAAAAAAGTTTGTTCCTTCACACTATTTTAGAGAATTACATCAAAAATTGCATAGGCTTGTGCGGGGAGCAAAATTAGTGGAGTACTATAAGGAAATGGAAATGTGCATGGTGAGAGTAAACATTGAGGAGGATGAGGAGGTCACCATGGCTCAGTTCCTAAGTGGGCTAAACAATGATATTGTTGATGCCCTTAAATTATACAAATATGACTCCATGGAAGAAATGTTGCACATGGCAATGAAGATTGAAAAGCAAAAGAAGAGTAGAGGCTTCCATAAGACCAACAACAACTCAAATCACTCATTGGCATCTAAATGGACTAAAAAGGAGGAGAAGAAGGACTTTAAGGTATCTAAATCCTAGAGGACAGATTCGACACCCAAAGAAGAAAAGGTACCCCAACTTCCAAACAAGGTTGTTAAAGGTAACTCTAGTACTCCTATCCCTAGTAGAGAAATTAAATATTTTAAATGTTTAAATAAGGGGCATGTAGCACTGAATGTCCTAATAGGAGGGTAATAATAGCTAGGGATGATGGAAAAATTACTTCTGAATCAGAAAATAGTGATAATGAAATGCCTCCTTTAGAAGATTGTAGTGATTGTGATAATGAAGGGGAGTTGTTAGTCACTGAAACCGGGACATCTTTAGTTGCTAGGAGAGCTTTAAACTTGAATGTTAAAGAATATAGCCTAGAACAAAGAGAGAACATATTTCATACTAAGTGTTTAGTTAATGGGAGAGTGTGCACAATCATTATTGATGGGGGGAATTGCACGAATGTAGCTAGTGCAAGTATGGTTGAAAAGTTGAACTTGGCATGTGAGAAGCATCCTAGACCTTATAGGTTGTAATGGTTAAATGATAGTGGAGAAGTTAAGGTGACACGCCAAGTTAGAGTGCCATTTTTAATTGGATGGTACAATGATGAGGTTTTATGTGATGTTGTACCTATGCAGACAAGCCATTTGCTTTTGGGGAGGCCTTGGCAGTTTGATAGACAAACTATTCATAATGAGTACACTAATCGAATTTCTTTTTCTTATGAAGGTAGAAATGTTGTTTTAGCTGCATTATCTCCTCAAGAGATTTATGAAGAACAAAAGAAAATGTTTGAAAAAGAGAAAGAGGTTTTGGCTAAAGGAGTAAAGGGGAGAGAGGTTTTGGTCCAAGGGGTTAAAGAAAGAGAAAAAGAAAAGAAAAGGGGAAAAGAGGCTAGAAAAGAAACAAAACAAATAAATGGCCCATTAGTGAGTGAAAACAAGCAAGGGGGAAGGCAAAAACAAAATTTTTATGTGAGAACAAGAGAGGTTAAGAGTGCTTTAGCTTTAGGACAACCATTGATCCTTGTCATCTATAAGGAAACTTTATTTTCTAACACTGACCTTAATCTTGATTCTTTGCCTCCTAGTTTTGTTTCTATGTTGCAAGAGTATTCTGATGTATTTCCTGAAGAGATGCCGGATGGATTGCCACGTTTGAGAGGGATAGAACATCAAATTGACTTTGTGCCAGGATCTACCATCCTCAATAGACCAGCCTATAGAAGCAATCCTATGAAAACTAAGGAGATGCAAAGGCAAGTGGAAGAACTCATGGAAAAGGGATTGGTGAGAGAAAGCATGAGTCCATACGCAGTGCCAGTTCTTTTGGTGCCTAAAAAGAATGGAACTTGGAGGATGTGTGTTGATTGTCGTGCAGTCAACAAAATCACTGTAAAGTATAGACATCCCATTCTTAGGCTAGATGATATGTTAGATGAATTATGCCGTACTGTGTATTTTACTAAAATTGATTTAATGAGTGGATATCATCAAATTAGAATGAAACCTGGTGATGAGTGGAAAACAACTTTCAAAACTAAATATGGTTTGTATGAATGGTTGGTTATGCCATTTGAGCTATCTAATGCCCCTAGCACTTTTATAAGGCTTATGAACCATGTATTACGTGCATATTTAGGAAAGTTTGTTGTTGTGTAGAATGGGAAGAAGCACAACAAAAGGCGTTTGATACTTTGAAAGGGAAGTTGTGTTCTGCTCCTATTTTATCTTTGCCTAATTTTGATAAGACATTTGAAATAGAATGTGATGCTTCTGGTGTAGGTATTGGGGCGATGTTGATGCAAGAGAAGAAACCAATTGCCTACTTTAGTGAGAAGGTTAATGGAGCTCAACTCAACTATTCAACCTATGACAAAGAGCTATATGCCTTAGTAAGAGCTTTGGATGTGTGGCAACATTACCTTCTTCCTAAGGAGTTTGTCATTCATACCGATCATGAGTCCCTTAAACATTTGAAGGGACAAGGTAAATTGAATAAAAGGCATGCTAAATGTGTTGAATTTATTGAACAGTTTCCCTATGTCATTCAATACAAGCATGGAAAAAATAATATTGTTACTGATGCATTATCAAGGAGATATTCTTTAATTTCTACACTTAGTTCTAAGTTTCTTGTTTTTGAGCATGTTAAGGAACTATATGTTGGAGATCTTGATTTTGGTAATGTGTATGCAACATGTGAGCATCAAGCTTTTAATAAATTTTATAGGCGTGATGGGTTTTTGTTTAAAGGCAACAAGCTTTGTTTGCCTAAATGTTCTATGCGTGATTTGCTTGTATTAGAGTCTCATTGTAGGGGATTGATGGGACATTTTGAGGTGCATAAGACGTATGACATGTTGAATGAGCATTTTTATTGGCGTCATATGCGTAGGAATGTGGAAAAAGTATGTAATTCATGTATTGCATATAGGCAAGCTAAGTCTAAAACTATGTCTCATGGTTTGTATATGCCTCTACCTGTGCCTAGTTCTCCTTGGACGGATATTTCTATGGATTTTGTGCTTGGATTGCCTAGAACTAAACGTGGTAGAGATAGCATTTTTGTTGTGGTAGATAGGTTTAGCAAGATGGCTCACTTTATTGCTTGTCATAAATGTGATGATACTATTAATATTACTAATCTATTCTTTAGAGAAGTTGTAAGTTTGCATGGTGTTCCCTGCACCATTGTTTCAGACAGGGATACAAAGTTCACTTCACATTTTTGGTGTGTTCTATAGGGTAAGTTGGGTACAAAATTATTGTTTTCTACTACCTGTCACCCACAAACAGATGGTCAAACAAAGGTGGTGAATAGAACTTTGGGAACTTTACTTCGTGCTATAGTTGGTAAGAATCTCAAAACATGGAAGGATTGTTTACCTTTCATTGAATTTGCTTATAATAGAAGTATTTATTCTTCTACTGAATTTTCACCTTTTGAGCTTGTTTATGGTTTTAACCCACTGACTGTGCTTGATCTTTGTCCATTGCCTTTACATGAGATTTCCAGTTTGGATGGTAATAGGAAGGCAGAATTGGTGAAATCTTTGCATGAGCAATCAAGAGCTAATATTGAGAAGAAAAATCAGAAGTATGCTGAAAGAGCCAATAAAGGTAGAAGACAATTGGTATTTTCTCCTGGAGATTGGGTTTAGGTGTATTTTCGCAAGGAACGGTTTCCAAACCAAAGGAAGAGCAAGTTGGATGCACGTGGTGATGGTCCATTTCAAGTGTTGGAGCGCATCAATGATAATGCTTACAAGATAGATTTACCAAGTGAATATGGTGTTTCTGCTACTTTTAATGTGTCTGACCTTTCTCCTTTTGATATGGATGCAAAGTTGAGGACAAATCTTTTTGAAGAGGGAGGAAATAATACGGATCCACCACCATCAACCAATGATCCTTTAAAGATGGCTAGTGGTCCAATTACAAGAGGACATGCAAAGAAGCTAAAGATGGCCATGTCATCTTATGTTCAAGGCTTTGTTACTCAAAAACTTAATGAAGATGCCTTTGAGAAGTGTTATGGAGAACTTGAAGGCAAACATAAAGTACTTAGCCTCTTGGAAGCAAGAGAAGGAATTAGGCAAACTTAAGCTATCAAGGGCTTTTAACAACTTTGGGCTTAATTGTACAAGTCACGTGCTTCATTTAAAAGTCACATGACTCACTTAAGTTGTATTATTAATGGGCTAGGCGTGTGAGGTTTTTTTGGGTATAGTTTTAGTTAGTTTGGTTATTTATTTTAGTCTTTCTTTTGGGCTTTCATTTTAGGCCTATAAAGTTTATTAATTAGTTTTGTTTTAAGTGCGTTTAAGACTTATTTGGGCTTATTTGGCTTGTAAAAGCCCAAGGAAATTCATGTAAGGCCATATGAGCATTTAAATTAGGGTTTTAAAGAGTAAATTAGGGTTAGTCACCTTATAAATAGGCTACCCTAGGTTGTAAACTTCATTATAGAATCAAATTATAAACTTTTGAAAATTTTCTCTTGGCCTAGCCAAAATTCTTTAAAGAGATTGTGAGATTACTTGCTTTCTTTTCTATTGCATCAAGAATCAGGATTACTTATCAATCATTTGATTGTGGCGTTTTCTTAATTCTTCTTATCCCGATTATTTGTGTTTCCATTCACGTGTTCTTTAGGGGTTCAATAGGGAGGGTGTTTGTCTTCTTTGCCTTTTAAAATTAAAGTATATGTTCAAGGGGTTTCGGGTTCTTTAACCTTGGGGTTCCGCATCAAACCTAGTAAAGAATTATCCTTATAGGTTCCTAGCCGATCCCCATGAAAAAACCAGCTAGACTCTAGCGCATTCAAAAACTAAAAGCCAATGAAGCTGTAGAAATGGATGAAGTTTAATTTAGTTGAGCTTCACTTGCCTTGGATATTGCTTTTAGATCAGGACGCTTGGATGATTTCTTAGCATCAACTTCAATTGCATTCGCTTTCTGCACAAAAGATTAGCATAACATTGAAAAGACTAGTTAAGCATTGGAAGTACATATCAAGGTTTAACTTGCCACATTATCAAGCACCTATACTAGATGAATGAGGCAAAATTATATAAATCCATCAAAAAGAACACAAATTGTCCACATGCAGTAAAAACAAAATGTGACTTTATTTGAAACTTAATATGATACTCAAATTAAAATTTCAAATCTCAAAGACTATCTTACTACACGTGAACCAAATAATCCACCTTTATGAGCATTATCCCTATCAAAAATTAGGAAATTCGTGCATTGTATAGTAAGACTGAAAGAATTCTACTCTGAAATTCCTTAATCAACCAAGTCAGGTCAATACTATCAAAGGGTTCAAGATACACTTGACCAATCAGATGTTAAAATGCCAAAGTAATTGCAATTCCATATCTCTAATCACATTGCACAATTTTAGCCCAACTTCGTAGCATTATCCCACTCAAATAGCTTATAAAGCATATCCTAGCCTTCTTTTCCATATTATGGTTGCAAGTAGTAAAATCAAGAAATGAAACTGACAAAGAAGCATCATACTTCATCAGAAAACAATTTTTCTAGTCAATAGAAGAACTTCCTTTATTTAGAAACAGAAACAACAAAATAAACACTTATTATTTTCAGTTTAGGTCAGTCAAATCTGAGAATATTGCAGCTCCTCATAAAGTCGCTTGACAGATTGCTAATTAAGAGATGACCAAATGCTTGACAGAACAGTGGTTATTCTCACCTTTGATTTCAAATTTTTTGAAGCCTTTTCATCAACCTTTTTCTTTTGGCACCTCGTTTCTTCTTCCTGGGCACCAGAGAGAATGCCTCGACATAGAAAATTCTCATAATAATTCTTAATAAGTTTAAAAGAAAGACAAGCTACTCAAAATGCACAATAGACTAAGGTTATCAGAGATCAAACCTGGACAAAATGCAGATAATGCTTGTTATACAATCTCAAAGTTTCTTTAACCCTGTAAAATGCACTCTTCTCCGTCGCATCAATTTGGCCTCCAACATTTCCATTCACTACTTCACCTCTAGTCTTCTCTTCACTGGACCCCGAAACTTCACTCGTGTTCTTTTCCTCTACCACCATAACATTATCATTCACATTTTCGACATTCACCTTTCTTCTACTATATCTAGCTCTCTTCTTACTCTGACTCTCCCTCTCATCTAATAGCTCTCCACTCTTCCTCACTAATTGCTCCTCCTCAGCTCTCTGCCTGGAAGCCTGTAACCTCGCACTCAACCTCCTCTGCGAAGATACTACGGCCTCTACTTTCCCCGCCGGCCTCTTCTTGTCGCTTTCCACTTGGGAACCAATGCCTGTATCACCCACGCCACGCAAAGACTGAACCACCATTTTCACTCAAATCAATAACCAAAACGAAATCAGGAGGTTAAGGTTTGATGGAGAAGGCGCGTGAGAGGAAGGAAATCAAGCGCCCAGAGAGACTAGGGAGAAGGTTATGGTATGTGGAAGTTTTGAAACGGGAATTGTTTAACGGAGACAAGCATAGGATTTGATTGATCTTTCTTTCTTCCTTTTTTGAAAAGCAAAAAATATTTTGAACTTTTCCCGCTTTTTGAGCTTTTCATATCCCTTGCATTTTCATTCCGTTTGAATTTTAGGAATTTTTTTAATATTAGTGTATTTTTAAAAAATAATTTGAGAATCAGAGTATTTGAAAAATTATTTAGAAAAATTGGGTGTTTTTTCATTTTCGCAATCCTTCCTCCGCAAATGGACTAAGCCCCCCTCTCTCTCTTATTCCACTCTCTCACTCTCCCTTTCTTATTGCATTTTTTTTCATACTTCAATTTAAAATTTTTATACTATATAATTAACTATAATTTTTATTATTTTAATAATATTTAATAATTCATTTATGTTTAAAATGAATATAATCAAATAATTATAAAAAAATTATTTTTTAACTACAGTAATTAACATTTTTTTAATTTAAATAAAAAATAATCGATTAAAATTATACAAAAAAGCATATTAAAAATCATTTATATTTTGAAAAAAAAATTAATTGGAGATAATAAAATCAAAAAGAGAGAGAGGGAGAGTGGGTTTGCGAGAGAGAGTGGGGCTCAGTCCATTTCCACATAAAAAAGGTTGCAAAAATGAAAAAACATTTCATTTTTCCAAATAGTTTTCCAAAAACTTTAATCCTCAAATTATTTTTTTAAAACACACTAATATTAAAAAAGTCCCTAAATTTTAATGGTTTTTCCACGGAGGGGGAGGTAACTGGGGAATAAATTTTACTATATTAGAAGTC
Source organism: Excoecaria agallocha (assembly GCA_037975025.1). NCBI lineage: Eukaryota > Viridiplantae > Streptophyta > Magnoliopsida > Malpighiales > Euphorbiaceae > Excoecaria > Excoecaria agallocha. Next base: position 1,240,745 of record JBBPFJ010000033.1, on the reverse strand, counting down.
TCTCGTTATATGAAAACTAATACTTGAGATACTTATGTATATAATATTTCCTCCATTTCATCTAATTTTAATTTTTTTTATTTTATTCAATTTGAAAACTTTTAAATTTTTTAAGAAATATTTATTGTATTTTTTATTTTATCTTTATATATACATTTAAAAAATATATTTATTAGAGTGAGAATGTATAATTATAGAGAATTGATAAAAAAATATTTTAGTAAATTTTTATGAAAAATTTATAAAATCGATGCTAATTAATTATTTTTTTATTTATGTAAAGTTAAAAATAATCAAATTGAATAAAAAAGAAAGAGTAATAATTAATTACATATCAAAAATAATAATAATAATAATGATAAGTTGTCAGTGGCTTGGTGCATCTCCCACTTCAACTGGAGGGCCGACTATGCTCCAAGTGATGAATGAACTTAAGGAATACTTAGTGGCAGAATTGAAAGTTAGTCTAATGATCAATGAATCCGTACCCTTAGCTAGGTAGATCAGCAGTTTGCACTGTGAAGTGTTAATCCATCTGTTTATTAAGCTACTCATGTTCTTAATAATATTTTGTCTATTTATATATTAACTTATTATTTATATTATGTTTTCAATTAAATATTATTATTATCGAATTTATTAATTAATTAAAAATTTTATAATAATTTATATTAAATTCATGAATCGATCAAAATCTATCAAATTCATTTGGATATTAACCCATTTATAATCCAACCCATTAATGATCTGTTCATTAATAACCTAATTCGAACCCATCCATTTAACATCTATAAATTGATAAATACATGAAATTTGGTGGTTGGTTCTTTCTCTGCAATATATGCATTTTTTCCTTTTTTGCAACATGTACATTTATTGATTTATCCTATCATATCTCCATCATTATCATATAGCAATTTTAATTTATTTCCCCTACACAAAATTTTCGTGAATTTAATTAAGTCAACGAATAAAATATATCCAATTTCAAAATTTATACTATTATCTTTTATACAAATATGTGTCAATTAAAATTAAGAAAATCTTATCAATATATTTTCAATTGTACTTTTTTTTAATGCTTAAAATTAAGGGTGAGCAAAACCAAATGAAATACGAGCAGATAGATTTATTTCAATTATTATAATTTGTTCAATTTGATTTTTATGTTAAAAATTTGAACTTTATGTATGTGTTAATTGAAATTGGTGAGTTATGTTTTTTTTTTTTTTCATAGGGAGGAATGTTCAATTTATATAGGAGATTCTAAGGGTGAGGAAAAAAAATCAAAAATATGATTAACTATAAAATCGATCTGAAATCAAACCAAATTTTTCGATTAATCGATTCAATGAATTCAGTTACGATTTTTAATTTTTACATTTTAATTTTTTTATTACAATTTATATTTTTGCATACTGGTTAAATAATAATGTGATTGGTTAACCGTTCGTTTTTTAACAAATGTGATTTTTATATTGTTATTATTGTAAATAATAATTTACTAATAACAATTATGGATTTTTTAACGGTTTGATGACAGCATTGAAAATGAAACAGAAGAGTAAAATGGTGAAAGATTACCATCTTTTACATTTTTAGATACAATAATATGTTATTGCTATATTTATGAACTTTTATGCTTTCATTAGGATGATGGTGAATGCTATTTAATTAAGTATTTTAGAAATATGATTTTTTTTTTAATTTTATTGCAGGTATTTTATATATATGCTTTTAATTAGTCTATTTTATTAATAAAAATTAATATTTATTAAAAATATTATTAGCAAGAGATAAAATTCGATAATAATTTGCAATAACCAATCTTCATCGCTAATGCAACAATGAAAACGATGCAATTTCTATCAACTGATTATAATTAATTATATAATTAATGTATTATTTTTTGCTCATTTAAATAATTTCTATCTTCAGGGAGGTTGGGAATTAGATGAAACAATAAAAGAGGCAGCTTCAAGAGGGACATTAGAGGAAGCTGGAGTTTGGGGGAGGTTGAGGTAACCTATTTATATTTATATTTTTTTTACTTACAATTAATTAAAAAATTAAAATTTGAATTTAATTAACTGTTTGTAGGATTTTTGTTTCAGAGTGAATTAGGTACATGGAGTTTCAAAAGCAAAACACATATACATATTATGAAGGGTACATATTCCCTCTACTTGTTAAGCAAGAATTAGAATGGTGGCTTGGGGGCACTATTTTCAAAATTTATTTAAAAAAAATTCCAAAAAACGGAATTATTTGTGCCTTTTTTGTCAAACTGGATCTCATATTTTAATTATAAATAGTGAAAAATGGTAAATTATGTGTTGTTTTCTGACAAAAATTTTTATCATTGTGGTAGATCCCATTCTGACACAAAACGGCAACAACTTTGCCTTCTTTGACATAACAAAATTTTAAAATTTTTTTATTATAGCATCATATCTCTAATTAATTAGAAAAAACGTTCCAATTCTGAAAAAAAAAAAAAACCCTTATACTATGGCATGCATATTTGGACAGTTGAGTTAAATCTTTAATTTTGATCCAAGCTAAATTTATAGAGAATACTTAGATCCTCACAACATATGGTAGCCCAATGAAACTAGTTTTGGCTGTTAAAATTAAGGAAACCATAAAATTTGCATTTGTCTTAGTTATTTAAAGGTTCACAAAGCATTAAATTTTGCGTTTTATTTGTCTCTGGGTCTTCGTTTGCTCCAGCAATTAGCTCCACAAGGTTTTGGGAGATGGATGCATCATGATTAAGTAGAAATAGTTATGCTAGATACTTGTTTAATTGTTTTTATTCTTAAAAAAAAATCACAAAACAAAAAGTTCCACCAAAATAAGAGATGATTTTCTTGGTCGACTATTATAAGACACATGATTCGTCATTATTGGCCCTGTTCCTACGCTTGGTGAAGAAATTTCAATGAACAAATTATTTCGGAAACAAGCTTCAGCATTATTGGATTAAAGAAACAAACAACCTATAAATTAGGTCGATGTCCACATTTAATACACCAACTAAATTCAAATGAATTAATGGAAGATTAATATAGTTTTAAGTTATGTTAAATGTTTTCTTCAAATGTCTTCATTTGCAATGTCTCTTTAGTTGAAAACTTATTGCTGTATTAGGTTGCATTTGATAAAATTGTAGATTTAAAATTTTTTATTTTTTAAAATTCAAAAATTATTTTCAATTTTTATTATCTATTTTTTAAATTATTTTATATATTTAAAAATTATATCATACTTTTTTAATTATTTATGTATATTATGATAATGATTTCGGCAATAGCAACGACGGAGATGGTGATGGTAGAAGTGGTAGTGTAGTGGTGGTAATAGCAGTGACGGTGAGAGTGATGGCATAATCGGCAGTGGCGGTGTGGTGTTGGCAATGGCGGCGGCGGTAGTAGTAGTGGCGCCGGTTGGTGGTGGTAGCAACGGCAATAGTGGCGGTGGTGGCGACAGCTGGTGGTGGTAGCAGCGACGGTAGTCTGACGATGGCGACGGTAGTAGTGATAGTGGTGGCAGTAGTAGTAATAGTAGTGGCAGTCTAATGGCGGCAGCGATAGTAGCAGCGGTGTGACGGTGATGGTAGCAGTGGTGATAATAAAAATAAAATAATTAAATTATTGACAAAAATAAAACCATAAAAAATCACATTTTAAAAATTTTTATTTTTGATATAAAAATTACTTTTTTTTAATTTTATAAAAACTAAAACGAAAAGAATATGCCGAATGTGTTTTAATTTTATTAAAAAAAATAAAAAATTGAAAACAAAATTCATCCTAAAAGCACCTTTAAGGCCTTGTTTGGTTTGTGGTATGGTATTATTTATTAATGTATTGTTCTCTAGATAATAATGTCTGAAAGCATATTGTACTCCATAATTTTGATTTATGATTCTTAAATTATGATTTTGTCTAATTTTGAGAATTACCATTTGATAATTTTCTATGATTCTCATTATTTACTTTTATTTTCACTATTCTAACTTTATTATTTTTATTTTTTTACTATAATTAATTTTATGGCTTAATAGGCAATTTTGCCATTGAAATTTGCCAAAAAATATAATGTTACCCTTAAAATTTATTTATGTACAATGTTGTTCCTAAAGTTTAAAAATTAGAGAAATGTTGTCGATAAAATAACTGCTGGCATCTAAGAATTTGATATATGGTGCTCAAAGATTTGACAAATTTTCCTTAAGAAGCAATATTGCTCCGATTTTTAAACTTTAGGAGCAATATTGCATGCAAATAAATTTTAAGGGTAACATTACTCTTTTTGGCAAACTTTAAGGGTAAAATTACATATTAATCCTTAATTTTATTAATATTTATTATAATAATTTAGAATTAATATTTATTAATATATTATATATAATAATTTAAAATTAATATTATAAAATTATATACTATCATATAATTTTTTTAAATATTATATTATTAAAATTATACTATAATATATTATATTATATTGTACGACATACTGATGAATCACATATTACCATCAAACGGACGGATCCTAAGTAACCGATGTTTCTAAAAACGGAGAAAGCTTTTTGGCGCAGGCTATAAAGGAGAGGCATTGATTTGACGCATTGCCTCAATCCATTTTCTTACTATATGAGTAGTCCAACTCCGGTAATTTTTTTATTTACTTGTTCCAAATGCTTATAAAATTGTTCATAATTGCCCTCAAAATAGTAAAAAAAAAATATTTTTGTTTTTCAAAACATTAAATAAGAGTAAATTTATACTATATTAAATATTTTATGGACATTTAAATAAAACAAACTCTTAAAAAATAAATTTGTAAAATTTTTAATACTTTATGGATAAATTTAATCTTTTTTTTCCGCAAGAAAACAATGTTAAATTTAAAAATTAAGTTTATATATACTAAATTAATTGATTAATATAATTAATATTCATTCTAACTCAACAATCTATATTATATTTGTAATTTAATTATTTTCTATATTGATAAGTGTTAGTAAAAACAGTATTTTATATATTACATAACTAAATTTAATATTCAATTATCATTTTGTAAAGAAAATCACACTGATGACAAAAATTAATAACTTAAAAAAATATGACTAATTTTGAACCAAAGTTTGTCTTATTAAACTAAGTTCGAATTATCAACTTAATTTTGTTTAGTTTTAACATAAAATTTTACGAGATATTTTTAAGGATTAAATATAAAATATTTAGATTCTAGCCAAAAACGTGAGATCGAGGTTTGATTTATTTAAACCAATGAATTTCTCAGTCTACCACAATAAGACCATGAATTGCCTGGCCTCCAAGCTTGACGATGACATTTCAATGAACAGTTTAGAGCATTGATGAATGAAAGAATAAACCTTACGGTACACTTAATACGTCCACCAAATTCAAAAAGACTGATGGGAGATTAATATAGTCTTAAAGTTTTGTCAAAATCTCTCTTAATTGGATGCTTATAAAACGGAAAGTTCCTGCTACCTTCCATTAAAGCTATGTTTGGAATAAATAAATTTCATAAAATTTTGTAGAATGTATTTGTGATTCCAATTTTTCATACTTGAAATGCAAAAAAACCGTCAAATAACTGATGGAAGATTAATGAAGTTTTGTTAAAATCTCTCTTAATTGGATGCTTATGAAACGGAACGTCCCTGCCACTGCTACCTTCCATTAAGGGGCCAATGTTTCTACAAAAAAGAGAATCTAAACAACTAGTATTTTCTAATTTTTGACTCCGTACGACTCTTGTAAATTATCTGCCTTTATAACTCCTACGGACTGAACTAACTCTAAGCAGCTATGCACGCTCTCCCCTTGTTTTCTTTCTTTTCCTCTTTCCACAAATTCAAACTGCATATGGCTTCCACTAGTCTTTTTTTCTTCTTCTTGTTCTTCTTATTTTTGCTGCCATGCTCAGTTCTTGCTCAAACTACAGGACAGTTAAATGTGGGTGCCAACATCGCTGCAAGAGAAGATGCCCAGGTGTGGGTTTCTCCATCGGGGGATTTTGCTTTCGGGTTTCGACAGCTTGAAAAAGATGATCTTTACTTGCTTGCTATCTGGTTCAATAAAATACCAGACAAAACTATAGTCTGGTACGCAAATGGAGACAATCCAGCCCCAAGAAATTCCAAAGTAGAGATAACAGCTGACTATGGGCTGAGGCTTACTGACACTCAAGGCGCAGAGATATGGAAATCTCCAAAAAGCTCGGGACAGGCTGCCTTTGGTTTGATGAACCATACAGGCAATTTCATGATAAAAAACACCGCAGGTGATATTCTATGGCAGAGCTTTGATGATCCAAAAGACACCTTGCTGCCTGGACAGACCCTTGAAAAAGGTGGGAGAAAGCTTAATTCTAGACTAAGAGAAAACAATTTCTCTCTTGGGAGGTTTCAGTTGAGGCTGATTCCAGATGGGAATGGTGTGCTTAATTTCAACAATTTGCCCACCGGTTTTGCCTATGATGCCTATTACTGGACGGACACTGTGGATACTAATGCATCCAATGCTGGGCTGCGTATAGTATTCAACGAGACAGGCTACTTGTACGTCTTGAGAGAAAACAATCAAACAGAGTTCATTACACCAACTGCTCTTGTCCCATTCCCGTCTACTGAGTACTATCATAGAGTAATTCTCCATTTTGATGGGGTTTTGGCCCAATATTCTTATCCCAAGAATCCCACTGGTGCTGGGAATTGGTCAGTTGTTTTCACCGAACCAGATAATATCTGCAATAGTATGAGTGAAGTGGGAACTGGTCCTTGCGGCTTTAATGGCATCTGCCAACTTAGTGAAGATAAGCGGGCAAATTGTTCATGTCCCCCAAGCTTTTCTCTACTTGATCAAAATGATGTTTATGGAGGGTGTAGGCCAGATTTTTACACTCAATTTTGTGAAGACGATGCGCCTAAATCCCCCCAAGATTTTCAGTTCATAGAATTGGTAAGAACTGATTGGCCAACTTCGGATTATGAGATGTATAAACCTTATAACTTAGAAGATTGCCAAAAAGCTTGCACCCAAGATTGCTTCTGCAATGTAATTGTATATAGAGAACAGACCTGCTGGAAGAAGAAGCTGCCCCTCTCAAATGGGAGGCTAACTGAGATTGTTAATGGAAAGGCTTTCATAAAAGTAAGGAAAGGCAATTATAGAATAAGAGGACCGCCTTCTCCTTCATCCCCTGATGAAAAGAAAAACAAAGACGGTTTGGTTGTATTGGTGTCTTTGTTCTTAGGTGGCTCTGTTTTCGCTAATCTTATACTGGCTGGCTTTGTCGGCTTTGGTTTTTTCTTCTTTAACCGGACGTGCAAGACTTCTCCTCAAGCTGTGAAATCCAATTTGCGCTACTTTACCTACAAAGAGCTAATGGAAGCAACAAATGTGTTCAAGGAAGAACTTGGAAGGGGATCTTTCGGCATCGTTTACAAAGGACTAATAAAATCGGGTAACAATGTTGCTGTTGCAGTTAAGAAACTGGACAGAATTGTCGCAGATACTGAGAGAGAATTCAGGACAGAAGTTGAAGTCATTGGCCAAACCCACCATAAGAATCTGGTCCAGCTTGTCGGGTTCTGCGATGAGGGACAGCATCGGCTGTTAGCATACGAGTTCTTGAGCAATGGAGCATTGTCAAGCTTTCTTTTTGGAGATATAAAACTAAGGTGGGACCAGAGAATTCAAATAGCATTTGGGATTGCGAAAGGGCTAGTTTACCTACACGAAGAGTGTGGTACACAGATCATCCATTGCGACATAAAGCCTCAGAATATTCTTCTTGATGAGAATTATGATGCAAAAATTGCAGATTTTGGGTTGGCAAAACTTCTGTTTTCCGATCAGAGCCGAACTCTGACTGCAATCAGGGGAACCAAAGGGTATGTAGCGCCTGAGTGGTTTAGGAACTCGCCCATAAGTTCAAAAGTCGATGTGTATAGCTTTGGTGTGTTGCTGTTAGAGATTATATGTTGCAGAAGAGGTGTGGATTCAGAAACGAAGGAAGAGGAAGCCATTCTAACAGATTGGGCTTATGATTGCTACGCTGGAGGCAAAATAGAAAGTCTAGTCGAGAATGATGAGGAAGCCATGAATGACATGAAGAAGGTAGAGAGGTTTGTGATGGTTGCGCTGTGGTGCGTACAAGAAGACCCAAATCTTAGGCCAACAATGAAGATGGTGAGGTTAATGCTTGAAGGGATTGTTAAGGTTACAGCTCCTCTTTGTCCTTGCCCTTTTAGCACATGTCATTTGGGGTGCTAGATGGCCATGAATTTCAGTTTTTTTTTGGGTATCGAGCTCTGGTTTTGAGAGGGAGACGCGAAGAGAAGGGAGTGGGTAAAAAAAAAAGGATATAGGATTTTTTTTAAAGTCACGTGATCGGCACATATTTATCACTTGTCATCCTACGTGTCGCATGATATGTCATGTATTAGATGGCCATATGCCATTTGGAGTGTCATGTAGAAGTCAACTTATTTAGTATTTACATATAGAGTAAATGTAATTGCTTAGTTATATTTGTATTTAATGCATAATTTTATTACAATTATGTAACATTTGAATTATAATTATGCTATACATAATATTCAGAAGTCGTAATTTTAAATTTGTTGCATAACGAATCTTCAATTAGGAAAATTTAAATATTAATATTTTATAATTTATTATTTAATTTTTTTTTGAATTTTATAATAATTTTATTATTAAAAATAAAAATAAAATAACATAAATATTAAAATCCCATTAGAAAAGCCAAAATTAAAATAATCAAAGTATTATTTAATAAGTTCAATTTAATTTTTCTAGCATGCTTCGTAGGTTTGATTTGTATTGATTGCAACATCGATTTATTTAATTTGACCAGCTCAACTTGAAACTATAATTTTTTAAACTGAAAAAAAAGAGTAAAAACTCAAATTTAAAAACTTCCACTATATCGAGATCATCATCTATCGATAAAACATTCCATCGGAATTGAAATTATAAATTTTAACTAAACTCTTTAATTTATCTTTAAATTAATTGTGGCTTAGTTAAAAAAATTATATTATAATGGTAAGACATGAGGGATGTGCAGTGATCAGACAATGCAAATGCATGTACACCGAATTATTAAGAAATAATTATGACAATAAATCAATAATAATAACAAAAACACCTTTTTTTTTCTACAAAAAAACCTGAAAAAATATCAGAATTATACGATGTGCAACAATCTTGAAATTTGTCAAATGATTGTACTTCGATTCACATGGCTTGCGGCTTCACTAACATAGGAAGCCCTCCCATTCACGGGAAATTTGTCACCTGAGCAATGGTAAGATGCACTGAAAACTTGCAGAAGTAACAATTCTACTTCTGCAGAACTCCGATCCTTCGTTAAGATTCTAAGGGATACAAAACTTTAAGTCAATTGAGCACATGCTGTATTCGTGGAACTACCACCAACTCCATCTTGAACAGCCAAAGACCGTTGGGAGAGATTATACAGCATCTTCTTTTGGCTATCATTGGTGTGGGGAACGCTTGCCCGCAAGAGCTCCATAGGTAGTTCCTTCTTAATGGCTTCAACTGGATCTGGCAGAGAAGACTGCATAATACTATCATATTTATTTACGCAATACCTAATGAGCAGTCCAAAAAACTCATCAAATGAGGCCTTCCAAATTGCTTGTTTAGACATATTGTAGTCATTAGCATCTAGAAGCTCCCTCAACAATTCAGTTGCCCTCTCAAGAACAGACATTAGAATAAGCGAAGCCCCACTTCCAGCAGAGCTTCCCAGGGGTCGAAGTGGAGGCTGCTCTGAGGAACAAACAACTGCTGCAAGACAAGCACCGAGTGAAATGATATTCATATGATGTACACATAATGACACAACCCTTGCAAGGATATTTGTAGTTTCTATGGCTCCAAGATCAGAGGGCAGACTGGCAAACAAAAACCTCAAATGCCGAAAAATAGCCGTGCAAACAATTCTCATTATGTCACTGCCTGGAGAAAGAAGCCGAAGGTACCTAGCAAGCAGCTTCCGGCCCTTGGGCAGTGATACTAATCTTAGGAACACAAGATCATCTCTTGGAGCCAGTTGAACTGTATGTCCATTTTCACCAAGAGGGTCAACTAATTGCAGAGATGTTGCAAGGCCTTCCAACAAAACCTGCCTCCTGTGCCTCAACTGGGCTCCACCATCTTGAAGCTGATTGAATTCCAGAAAACGATCAATATCATCAACATCAAGGAGGAGGCAAAGACCATCTTCAATTGTCACTCTAGCGGCAAGCATTGGCTCCTGTTCTAGGGGTTTCTCAGAAACTTTCTGATCAGTGACACCACTGTTTGATAAGTCTGGAGGATCAACCTCAAGAAGTGGTCGAGGTCTGCGAACTGAAGAAAAGGTCACCCTACCAAGAGCATCAACCTGGAGAAAAGCATGCTGCTCAGTGTTGGCATGTGATTGAAGAGGGTGATCTCTCAAGAGAGTAGGGCAGAAATGATGTTTGAGCTTTGCCCCAGCTGATTTTTTTGCAAGACAAGCCAGGTGATAATAGTCCTCCACATACGGGTTGCTACTGTTAAGTGTTGCAAGATGAATTCTGTGAATACCCTCAATTTCATAAGCTGTCATATACTTTGATCTGAATCTATTATGGCGATTCATATCAAAGCCCTGTTGAAAACATTGAAAATTTCCTCTACCTTTATGAGCTCCTAGTGGTCTTTGATCTCTAATATCACCTGGACCAAGCACTGGTCCAAAATTGTTCATCAAGGGTGGGGATGCAGAAAGATGAGGATTAAATAGCTGAGACTGCATACTTTGTAAATGGCCCAGAGATGGCTGAACTGAATATTGCATTCTATGCTGCTGCTGCGACATCAACTGCGGAGGCATTAAACCATTTTGAGGTAATTGTTGCTGTGACATATTGTTGAAACTGTTAGGATGATCTCCAGGATACAATTGCATATGGTTAACCCATTGGTTTGATGGCTTGCTATTTGCAGATAGGCCAGCTGAAAACTTTGACATACTTCCTCCAAACTGTGGTGATTCATGAGGCATGCCTGTCACCTGAAATTGACTAGAAAGGGAAAGAAAGTTTGGTAGTATGGCCGTTTGGGAACCACCCCCAAGGGATGCCTGTGGGACTTGTCCACCAAGGGAAGGATATGATAAGTGAGAAGACTTCGGCACAGGTATTGGTTCACTAGAGAAATGCTGATGGAGTAGTTGCTGCTTTGAATATGATGTTCTGTGCAAAGGGTTTAATTCCAAAATGCTAGCAGGAGAAGCATATGGCTCTGAGGACCATCTTTGGCGCTCTTGAATGCCACGACGGTCAAGTAGCTGCTGTTGCTCGAGCCAGTTAGGAACATCCTCACCTGGTGCCCATTCAGCAGGAGATGAATCTGGAAGACAGCATCACACATAGGCTTCTCATTTTCCCCCCTCTTACAGGATAAATCCGAAATTACATGAATTGAAGTTTTTATTTAGAAGATAAGTACAAGATTAAGCACAAAAGCATAAAAAAGATTGCAATATAAAATACTGGTTGCATTATAACATATCATAATGCGTAACATATTTCAAGAATTCACAAGAATATCCAAATCAAGAGATAAGCAACTGGCAAGTTTATCTTACTTGCCAACTTGATACATTAAATGATGAAAACTGAATGAGGCAAAGAAATGGCTTCACATTCACCTCAACTATATATTGCAAGGTTTGCTGGACAGATTGAAGCACAGAAATACCTTTGGCACACACTTCAACAATACTTAATGCCACAGACAATAAGCATCATACGAAAACTCTTCTTGTTCCAATTTTCAAAATAACAAGTGACCATGTAAGAACCTAATTCTGAGCTTTTTTTGGTCTTTACTGGATCCAAAAGCTCCATGAAAATCTGAATGAACTACACTATAGTCATCATGATGGAAAGGTTGACTTGGCAACCTTCTAATCAGATATTTACTACGTGCATGCACAAAAATTTACCATGATAGCATTAGCTGTAGCTATTAGCTAGAAGAGAAATGCCAGCTACCTTTTGCTTCTTACCTTCTCTGTCTTGATGACAAGTCTACTAGGAATATATTTGGTTCCAATAACATAATAAATTTATTGCACAAATGTCATCAAGATAGAGGATAAGGCAAAACAGAAGGTAGCTAACACTCCTCTAGCAACAAACGTGTCTGCTGTCAACATTAAGTTGCATGTGCAACCATAGACCCCAAAAATGTCTACTGTTAGACTATTCCAACCACAGTGATATAATAAAGGAGCAGAAGTTTTTAGAGAGGAGAATAACGTTTCATTGCATACCAAAAATTGATAGAGAGTACATCATGAGGAGAAAAGAATTATAAGTTTACAGATTAGTTGAAATTCACAATTTAAATTTATCCCCTACACTTACATTCTCCATCATCGATTACTTCTGCATTTCTTGGCGTACTGACAACCTCGTTCAACTTTAAGAAAATAAACAACAAAACATCCATTAGTAAGCAAACCCTGCATAAGCTGACATTTTTTCAATCTTTTTATATGGCAGATTATAGTTAACAGCTTAAGCAAGCTTGCTGCATCAAGATAAAACTCGAGCTAAAATATATGTTGATTATTATGGTTGGAATTACTTTTCAGAATTTAAATAAAGCCCAAGGCTCAAACTAACATAGGAATCTAAGTATTCTGTTTGTACCTCATAACTCCCCCTCCTAGATTATTGTTACTTATGCGGTTCAAATACTTTTGCTAACTGATAAAACAAGAAGGTTCAAATGATTTAAAAAACAACAAAAACAATCAAATAGAAGCGGAAGTAATTTTGTGCACACTAGATGCTATCAGCAGGTAGTAAAGTAACCTTCGAAAATGTACTGGTAAGATCATCAATACCACATAGAGAGCTTACAACCTCTCCCTGAAAATAAGAAGAATAGTTAGTTGGAATCAGTATAATTGACCAAAAAGCTTGAAGTTGAAAGGTCACGTATCAATTAGAATATTAAATTGTACAATATAAACTTTGGAAACTGATCCATATAGATAAAGGAAAAGTCACAAATAGAAAAGAAAGTCTGACCTCTTGTGTACCAAGCAGAAAAACCTCCTCCTCAAACTCAACAGAAGGCGAGTTTTCTTCTTCCTCCTCAAAACCCCCTAGCTCAACTTCCTGGACACGATCGTTACCAAAGAATGCATACTGAGATGCATCAAAGATGGCACCTTCTGCACCATGAAACAAATCGAGTCAGAAACACCAACAAGGGAGACCAGCTGAATCTCATACAATTGCTTAAAAGAACAAATGAGATGTCAAATAACAAATAAGCCTTAAAACTGTTGCATTTGCTCGTATTGGAAGGCAATAAGCTACATGGCGCTCAAAGTAGCCAAAATTAATTAACAAAACGAAAGTTGAAAAATAATAACAAAATTAATCCCAAGATTTGGCAAGAATAATAAATCCTGAAAGATAAAACTTCCAAAACCGTAACTGGAAAGTAAAGATACATCTAAAAAAAAAAAGGACCAACCTGCAGAGTTATCTCCAAATTGCTTAATATCATCAACTACAGGAGCCTCTTGAATACAAATCCCACTTTCCATAGCTACCAAATCTCTGTTTTCACTGAACCCAAGAGTAAAAAGAATTGAAAAAGAGAAAAGAAACAGAACCGGCGTCGCAAAGCTAAAAGCTTTAACACAGATTTCTTCTTCCTAATAAGCAATTGTGTAATTTTGAATTAGTAAGGTGAAATAGGAAGCATAATCCATAGTTAAAGGTTCTCAAATCTCAAATAAGGGAAAAGAGCAGGAAAGGAACTGTGAGATTGCTGGCTTAGTGGTGGTAGTGGCTTTCTGTTTTTTGCGCAAGAAAGCGTATGTGGGTTGAAAACGAGAGGCATTTTGCTATTCTTTTCTTTCTATCTATTACTAACTTTCCGTCGTTTTGCTTTTTTCCTTTTGGCTTGTTTTTATTATGACATGATTGATGGGGTTAATTTTATTTATAATTTTAAAAATATTTTTGTCACACAAAATTAAATTATAATTTTTTTATAATTGTTGATATTATTTGATTGCAATTGGATTGGTCCATTAAATAATAAAATTAAATTTTAATTTTTTTTAAAGGTTGTGTCGGATTTAAACTGAAAAAATATGTAAAAAAATCATATAACCTGTAAAAATTTTTGACCCGAAGCTAACAAAAAGTTAATCCATAAACATGTCTATTTAAAATGACAAATGCCGATCCACTTCAACCAATTAATATTTGGCTGACAATAAAATTTATTTATTTTCGAAAACTCACTATAAAATTCAACGTTCAAGTTTCTTTGTGAATTATAAATGTATCGGTATTTTTAAATAAATATTTTGAATGCCTATTTCTAACAAGTATTTGAGAAATTCTTTTTTCTGCAAATGAAGAAATAGATTGTAACGGGAAGAGAATAATGATAATAATATTAAACTAATTAAAATTGTTACTATAAATGTTCATATATATATATATGTATATATATATATATCAATTTGATTGAATTGATAAAAAAATAAATTCCTGCTCAAATGAAGAAAAAAGGAAGGCTTCCATATAATCTTCTTCTTTCTTTCCTTTAGCCATTAGGATTCTGAAGGCAGTCACTTCACTAGTCGTAGCCCATTAAGAATAAGGAATTCAATGTCCAATTGGATTTGGAGCTTTTTCGCTCTTTTTCTCATCTCTATCAGTATCTCAATTACTTGTGCTTCTTGAAATTCATTATTATTTCTTTTACCCGGCGATGCAGCAATCAATTCTTGAGAATTCCGAGACCGCCATAAAGAGGGAGAATTTAATTAGTGAAAATTCTGAATCGCCCACTTCAATATTATCTCTGAATTCTCCGCTCGATAATCTCTCTTTTTCTATTGCCCAACTTTCCTTACCAATGATAAATCTTCTTCAATGAAAACCCAAGTTGTTTCTGATGTTCAAGAAACCGAGATCAAGAATCCGAAGCCACTTCCGATTCCATTGTACACAGGAACCATCTGGGAAGTGAAAAGTCCAATTCCAAGCAGAATTCCGATGGTTTTGAACAAGTTTCTTGGGGAAAATTGTTCTTCATCTTTGCTAGATTTCGGTGATAATAGTTTTACACCCCAAGAAAGAGAAAAAGAGGGAGTTACGGATCAAGATTCAATCTTTAACAATGGGTTAGCTGAAGACTATAATTTCTTGATGTTTGCTACGAATCCTGAAGGCTCTAGGAAGCTTCAGGAGATGATAATGTCAGGTCATCCATCGGTTATAGCTATAGTACTAAAAAGGCTGACAAGCAGTTATTCTGAAATTCCTTTAATTTACAGTCTGATCATAGATCAGTATGGATACCATGTGTGTTCCAAGCTGATTGATTACTGCAATGAACAGCAATTAGGATTGATAGTGCTACTCATAGCCAAGAATGAGGGAGTGTTCATTAACATATCCAACAACTTAAATGGTGCAAAAGTGTTGAAGAAGTTGATCAAATTCCTCAAGGGTTCCCCACAAATCAATTGGTTAATTGCTAGACTATGTCTTGCATTCAGCCAGCTGATGACTAATCAAACAGGATCCTATGTTATAAATTTCTGCTTGGACAACCTTGATGTTAAGCAGAGTCGAGTGCTATACAAAAAAGCCGTTTCGCAGTGTCTTGTTTTGGCAACTCACACAATTGGATGTGTATCTTTGAATTATTTTATTGACAAAATCCAAGGTCCTCACAGGCAAGAACATCTCTGATTAATCTCTAGCAACGCGGTATTCCTTTCACAGGATCCTTCAGGAAACCATGTTGTGCAGAAGGTCTTAGACCTCGAAAATCCGCTCTTCTCTGGTTTAATAGGCTCCCTTCTCAGTTGTCACTATGTGAAACTATCATTGCAGAAATGGGGTAGTCATGTAGTTGAAAAATGCTTGAAGTCGATGCAGGCCATGAATTATGCGGTTGAGGAGCTTCTAAGCTGCAACAGCAGCCAATTATTGCAAGTTGCCAGAGATCAGTACGGTAATTATGTGATTCAAAAAGCATTAAATGTCACTAAGCAGAGAAATAATAAACTTTACGGGAAACTTATCAGGAGTCTCCAGCCCCATCTCAGTATTCTCCAGTTTGGTTATGGAAGGAATGTCCGCAGTTTGGTCTTAAATGGCCTTACCTCATTTTAGCCTCTGACGTCATAATTTGTGCCCGAAGAGTGTGTTAATTTCTGTTTCTGTTTTTCTATTGTAATTGTTTGCTTTGGATTGCTAATTCGACTTCATATCCATTATTTACTTTCAGTTAATAAAAATAATTTCAAGATGATTGTTGACGGTTTTAAGTGGTGAATGTCTAGCGTGGAATTCAAAGCTAAAGGGTATCAGCAATACCTAACCCTAGAAATTACTTATTTTACTATTTCAAACGTTCATTATTTCCATTAGCAAACAAATAGATTCAACAACAGCCTATTTAATGAGAAAGTTTACAAAGAACAGTGACTACACGGTTCAATTCCAAGAACAAGTACATTAAACAAAGAATTGAAAGAAAGAGAGAGAAACCACAGGGCATCCCTTGGGCAGGCTAAACTTGGTAATGGCTTTCGTACTTGGAAATACATAACACCAGCATTAGCATGGGTTTATTGCCATTCATTAAGCAACTGTGGCACATCGGAAATACCGGAAAAACATGGATTTGACCTTCATCCCACCTCCTTGATAACAAAATACTACAGGAAAGTAGGAATTCTATGCACCAAACACTGTACATTCTATCCCCCACCCTACACCTCCAACTTAAGAATTCAACAACAGAGCATCAAATAGGCCCTTAAGATGAATATAATGAGCAAAGGAAAACCCCCAACATATTTCTATCAACATACAAGATAGGCTTGTTACAGGTTCTTGCCAAGGCAGTTGCACGGAATTGAGTGAAAATGACTACAAATTTGAAACTAAAATCTAAAGCATTAAACTGGCCTGTAATAGGGTGCTCCAAAGCTTCTGCTCCATTTGCACCATGTATTCCTAACTAGCCAGCAGCCACGTTGCATGAGCACAATTTAAAAACAAATACCCCACAACATCAATGTCCAACAATCTCTTACACTCAAATCTTTCAGGAAATAGGCACCAACTTGGAGCTTGTGGTTTCTTAAGTAATATCACATTCTTAATCGGCTTGTATCAACTCAGTACTGGCTCCGACTTAATGCGACCACTATTACCACCATCTTGGCCACTCAAGGAACGTTGAGAAAGATCATACAACATCTTCCTTTGCAAGTCATTAGTGTGCGGAACACTAGCATGCAAAAGCTCCATGGGTAATTCCCTCTTAATAGCTTCAGCTGGATCTGGCAGAGAAGACTGCATTATACTATCATATTTATTTACGCAATACTTTATGAGTAGGCCAAAAAACTCATCAAATGATGCCTTCCAAAGAGCCCGATTTGTCATATTGTAGTTGCTAGCATCCTGAAGCTCACTCAGTAAATCTGTTGCCCTTTCAAGAACAGACATTAAAATAAGAGAAGCCCCATTTCCAGCAGAATTTCCAAGGGGTCGAAGTGGGGGCTGCTTTGAGGAACAAACAACTGCTGCAAGACAAGCACTAAGTGAGCCAAGGTCCATGCGACGGGCACAGAGTGACACAATCCTTGCAAGGTTAATAGTACTCTCTGCTGCTCCACTATCAGAGGGGAGACCTCCAAACAAAAACCTCAGATGACAAAAAATAGCCATGCACACAATCCTCATGAGGTGACTCCCTGGAGAAAGAAGTTGAAGGTACCTTGAGAGCAGCTTCCGGCCCTTGGGAAGAGATACTACTCGTAAGAAAACAAGATCATCCTTTGGAGCAAGTCCAACTGTGTGTCCATTCTTACCAAGCGGATCAACTAACTGCAGAGAAGCTGCCAGCCCTTCCAACAAGACCTGCCTCCGACATCTTAATTGAGCCCCACCATCTTGAAGCTGATTTAATTCTAGAAACCGGTCAATATCATCTACATCAAGGAGGAGGCAAAGACCATCTTCAATTGTCACTCTTGCTGCTAGCATTGGCTCCTGTTCGAGAGGCTTCTCAGAAACTTTCTGATCAGCACCACTGCTAATAGATGAGTTTGGAGGATCCACCTCAAGAAGTGGACGAGGCCTACGGATTGAAGAAAAGGCAGCCCTCCCTAGAGCATCAACCTGGAGATAAGCATGTGGCTCAGCATTGGGGCGTGCTCGAGGAGGAAGATCCCTCAAATGAGTGGGGCAGAAATGATGTCTGAGTTTTGCCCCCGCTGACTTTTTTGCAAGACAAGCCTGATGGTAATAGTCATCAACATAGGGATCATTACTGTGCATTGCAGCAAGTTGCATTCTAAGAATACTCTCAATTTCATCAGTTGTCATGTGCTTGGATCTGAATTGAGGCCAGATACTTTCAATCTTCTGTCCATTTGTATCAAAGCCCTGTGAGTACCGCATATTTTGTCTACCTTTCTGGGCTGATTTTGGTCTCTGATCTCTCATATCGCCCAGACCAAGAACCGCTTCAAACTTACTCATCAGTGGTGCAGATGGAGAAAGATGTTGATTAAATAGTTGAGACTGCACACCTGATAAATGGCCCAATGATGGCTGAACTGGGTGATGCAGTCTATGTTGCTGTGTCTGCAGTTGCTGCAACAACTGTGGAGGGATTATACCATTTTGATGAGGTAGTTGCTGCTGCAACATATTGTTCAATCGATTGGGATGATCTCCAGGATACAAACCAGTATGATTAACCCATTGATTTGGTGGCCGGCTATTTGCAGATAGACCAGATGAAAAATGTGACATATTTCCACCAAAATGCGGTGATCCATGATGTAATCCTGGCAATTGAAGCTGAGAACTTGAAAAGGGAGAAAGGTTTGGCATAGACATTGCCATTTGGGAACCACCACCATGATACAGAATATTTAGATGACTATGATTTGGTGAAGCCTGAGGAGATTGTCCACCAGGGGGAGGACATGAAGTGTAAGAAGACTTCGGCACAAGAATTGGTTCACTGGAGAAAGGCTGATGATGCTGCTGCTCAGGGTATGATGATGTTCTGTACAAAGACTTTAATTCTGAAAGGCGGGCAGAAGAGGAATAGGGTTGTGAGGACCATCTTTTGCCATCCTGATTGCCTTCATCAAATGGCTGCTGTTCATCAAACCAGATCAGAAACTCCTCCCCTTGAGCCCATTCAGCAGCAGATGAACCTGGAATAATAGCACCCTCAGGCTTTTCATTTATTTCCATCTATAGTATAAACCCAATATTAAGAAAATTAAGTGTTTCTTATACAGGATGGAGGCAACAAAAAGTTGACAACAATATCAAGTGCAAAAACAGAAGCATGAAAGGATAACACAAGTAAACCCTAACAAATGTCCCAACCGCATCTTGAAATGTTAAATAACACTGGATTCTATATTCTGTGCCCAATTGATAAGATTTAAATTAAACTGGCAATAATGAATATACTATACAAACTCTTTCTGTGCATACTCAAAGTTTAATGCGTATGATATTCACCAAGAAGGCAGCCTCCCTGCTTATATTGCACAACAAACTGAAACAGTGCCCAGTATGGTGCCCAGAAGAACATTTGCTAAACTTCAAATTGTATGAATCATGAATAAAAACAAGTCACTGATGTACAAACATAAAACTCAATTGCCTACAACAGCCACCATGACACAGTAACGAAGATATATATATATATATAAGCAGAACATTAACTGGAAAATTAAAACTATATAAAGATTTACTAAAAGTTTAGAAGAAAACTCAAACTTCAGAGTATTAAAATAAATTACGCAATTCCGATACTCACTTTCTCTGGATCCCCTATCACCAATTACTCCTGCACTCCTTGGTCCACTGACAACCTTGTTCAACTGCAAGAGAATAAACAAACAAGATGTGTAACAAAACTGACATAAATAACCCACAATACCGAGCAGACATGTTGCATATATACTAAGTTCTTATCAACAGCTAATACAAACTTGCTGTGTGCCAATAAGGTTGATACCCAGGGAAAAAAAAAGGCAATTTTAAAGGAAAGGTAAAATTGAAACCTAGGTTACCCAGCCTGCTTGTTCATCTTTTAATTCAAAATACTCTTCCTCGATGAACAAAAGAGTTCCAAAACTCGTAAGCTTTGTTAATATATCAACATATACTAATATAGTTATATTATAAAAGAAATATTTATAGGGGCACGCAAAACCAAACCGAAACCAAAAACTGAACACAACCCTGGATAATTTGGTCTGGTTTGTAATATAGAATTCGGACTGTTTGGTTCGGTTTGATCTGAGGGAAAACCAAAATAACTGACCTGACCAATATTTTACCAAAACTATGCTGTTTTAACTTTGTGTGTGTGTGTGTGTGTGTGTGTGTGTGTATATAAATTTTACGCCCTAAATTTCACTTTGATCTTCGCAACCCTAACACATACACCTCTCTCCCTCTCTCTCCCCCCACCCCATAAAATAACTCCTCTCTCTCTCTACCTCCTCCTACCTTGTGTTGCGGGATAACATCTTTCTCGCTTTCACTGTCCGCCCGCCGCCTCTTCAGTCACCATCATTTCTTAAGATCTCGGTCTCTCGTGATGACTCTTGAATAATCATTATAGGGGCATGCAAAACCAAACCGAAACCAAAAACTGAACAGAAACCTGGATAATTTGGTCTGGTTTGTAATATAGAATTCAGACTGTTCGGTTCGGTTTGTGCAGAGGGAAAACCAAAATAACTGACCTGACCAATATTTTACCAAAACTATGCCATTTTAATTTAGTGTGTATACACACACACACACACACACACACACACATATATATATAAATTTTACCCTAAAAATTTTACTCCCTAGATTTCACTTTGATCTCTGCAACCCAAACACAAACACCTCCCTCCCTCTCTCTCTCTCTCTCTCTCTCTCTCTCTCCCCCCATAAAATACCTCCTCTCTACCACCTCCTCCTACCTTGTGTTACAGGATAACATCTCTCTCGCTTTTACTGTCCACCCGCCGCCTCTTCAATCACCATCATTTCTTAAGATCTCAGTCTCTCATGATGACTCTTGAATAATCTTCAAACAGTGTTGTTGTTTGTCTCACTTTAATCCTACTAGATCTTTACCAAAGTGAATAGGATTTTTTTTTCATTTTTTATTTAATTATTTTCTTTTTTGATAATTAATTTATTTGGTAATTGGCATATTCCCCAGTATATTCTTCTAAGATCATGTGCGTTCATTTGAATGCTTTTAATGAATTAATGGAGAAAAGTGGGAAATTGGCCCAAATAATGTGAAACCCAAATAACCGAACAAACCATTGTTTGGTATGGTTCGGTTCAGTTTTCTTCTATGTCAAGTTCGGTTTGGTTGGTTTTCAAACCGAACCTACCAAATGCTCAGCCCTAAATATTTATGTATTGACACCAAAAGGCAATTAACTTCCAGACAATAATACTTAAATTTAATGACTACTTGAAGTATGGAGTGAATTTACACCCTATAAGACTTGCATTAGATAGGGGTACCTTGTTGCTAATGTTTGAAAGTATATTTAATTTGAGAAAGAGCAAGGCAGACAGCAAGTAGTATCCAGTTAATTTTAAACTTTGGCAAACATGTTAGGAACTGAAATGCTGACATTCAATTCATGCATACAAGAACACATGAAGGCTATTGCCAAAGCTCCAACAGAACTGATCTTAAAAGCCAATACTAAAGGGCGCACAATTTATATGTCCGATAAATACAAAAATTATCATATGCCAACGAGGGGGAAACAACACATAATTTATACCCATGTCCACAACTCCATGTCTGCTTTTTTTAATTCTCAGATCCCTCTTGCAATAGTACCCACATAATGCAAGCGATCAACAAAGAATAGAGAACAATTAAAAAAAACAAAATATGAAATGGAAAGGACACTTTCCAAAAAGAAATATTGTAATTTAAAACAAATTGTGAAATTGACATAACTCCTAGACACATCAGACCATGCAAAGCAAATATCAAATGACTAAGCAAATTGGAAAGTGAACAATCAATTCCTATACTTTCCATCCACAACATGATCTGATTGAAAATCTCAAAAGTCACATTCAAAAACTTCAACTTGCATAAATTAACACAACGCTAAAAGTGACAAGGGTGCCAGATGAAAATTAAAATGCATGTTCAATAATGCACTAAAAGATTGCCCAGAAAATGATATGAGAAATGAAAAAACGAGGTATTAGAAGCAGTTAACTAACCTTTGAAAAAGTACTAGCAAGATCATCAACATCAGACAGAGATCTTGCAACTTCACCCTAAAAATAAGAAAGAAAAGTTAGTTGAAAAATTGGAGATTCCTACAACTTGAATGCTATCAACTAACAATTTAAACCTGAAAGAATACTCATTACATAATAACCAAGATCTTAGAACCAATATTTGCTTCTGAACTCATAATAATAATATACAGCATACTTGATAATTAACAGATTATCAGTGAATTTGGCAAGGCATCTTAAGTAATAAAGATCGAATATGTAACACAGTCGGTCGAGGACAATCATCTATTTTTATGATTAAAAAGCTGTCCCAATGACTAAATGAACCAAATTCTTATATACACCTTACAATTTACATGACACAACTCAAAGTGTCTACATTTTGCAGGCATAATCACATCAAAACTTGAAATTGCTAATTTTCTTAAAATGTTACTGTTTTCACATTATTTAAATTTTAGGATTCAAATCAAACTCTGCACTAAAACACTAGAAAGGAAAAGAAGAAAAGGAAAGATAACTGCCAGGATCCAAATTTTAGCCCCCGTGATCTACAATTCCAATCAAATCCTAACCATAAATGCCACCAGCAAAAAACTTGAACAACTCATATTCCACAATAAAACATCTCTTCAAAGGAAAAATGTTCCCCAATAGTTTTCAATGCATCAGCTCATCAGGTGCATTAAACTAAAATTTAAGTGCAAAATTCTATACCGTGCTAATGTATATCTGTCCTGCATAATTATATCACATTGAGGTAGGGCACATTTCAATCTCATTGTAGGACACATCTCAATCTCTTTTCTTTATAGAGCTTCAAATGAATAACTAAACTTCTCAAGCTAATGTCAATTTATGCACTGTTAAGATGCAAAAAATCAACAGCTAAAAGCACACTGGGAGCAGAAATAGAGAACAGCTTATGCTCAAAGTGACTACTCCAATTTTCACTATGAAGTTATTGTAAACAACGGAAGAACATAATTGATGCACTATCGTCTAAGCTAAACTTAACAGACCATGCAATCCTTAAGTGTGATACAATTGGTAGTCCTAAATAGCTACATAATAATGACCTTTTGTTTTTCGGATTCCATTGATAAATCCTATAAATTTACTTCTTGGTGACTGAAGATCTTCCCTAGTTTATTGTGAATCATATAATCAACCAAATCACAGAGGAAATTTCAGAAATAAAGATAAAAGTGTAACCTCTCTTCTACAAAAGAGAAACTCCTCTTCATCAAAATCAGTTGCAGGCAAGTCTTCTTCTTCATCCTCAAATCCTCCTAACTCAACTTCCTCAACGAGATCTTTACCAAAGAATGCATATTGAGATGCATCGAACACAGTACTTTCTGCACAAGGAAACAATTCAAGTCAGAAGACCATATGCACGAACGACACAACTGCTCATATATTTAATACCAGGTACACTAGACAAAACTGAAATTTCCAGCCACTTAGAGAAATAAAGCTAATTCATAAACCCAAAATAGATCGTACCAAATGGATGTATTTTTATCCCAAGCAAGTATAAGGGTTTGTAGCTATCATCTATCACAAAGATAACTATTCAATCTAGCCAATCATTAGACTCAGTATATTCTCCAAGCTCAAAATGATATGGATCTTAGGCAAACAAAATACGCAAAATATGAAACTTAATTCACCATCAAACGTTGACCTCAAAAGTAATATCACTCAAATCCATATATTTAGCCCATTTCAGAGCGAGAAACAAAAAATCAATAAAACTAAGATCTCCAATCGCCCAAATTGGGAAGTAAGGATCCAGTTAAAAAGAACAAAAACATGGAGAAAAAATAAATAAAAAAAAACCTGTGGAGTTTTCTTTTAGTTGCTTAAGATCGTCAGCTTTGGGAGCCTCTTGAATACCACCCCCGCTTTCAAACCGTTCCATATCTACAATTTTTCCTATCACTAAACCTAGAGCTGAAAAATTGAAAAAATAAAACAAAAAAAAAATAAAAAAGAAAGTGAATCTAATCTAGAGCAGAAAGCGACGCTAAAGACTGAAACCCATTAACATTGAAACCTCTAGGGTTTCAGGCAATAAGATCTTTCCAATGAAAAGGATACGTTTTAAATTCCCTGGTTAAAAGTCTAATTTGGATTAGAAGGGAGAACAAAAAAAACAAAAAACAAAAAAGAACAGGAGAAGAGGAACCCTATAAGGGATGGGATAACGATGGCGATTTATTGTTGCAGCTGAGAGAGAGATCGAGAGGGGTCGGTCAATATTGTCAATTTTTTTTTTTTAACTGAGTTTTTAAAAATTACTGAGAAAACACGAGCTGGTAAACGAATGGAATCGTTTGATTTAAAAAATTTCAGGCTATACGTTGTTTATGCTATTTTATTTGTTTATTCATTGAATTTCCTTTTATTGTTCATTTTATTTTTACATGCATATATGCAATGTTTATATGATATTATTTAAAAATAAAAAGGTATTTTCAAATATTGGGAAAACTGTATTATTTTTCCCTCGATGTTGTATTGAAGCTATATATATATATATATATATATAATTGTGGAAAATATTACTAAAATTCATTTATATGTATTGAAAATTATGCTAAACTGCCCCATTTTAGCACTTTTTTCAACACTTATAGTTTTCAAAATAATTTTTGCACAGTAGAAACTCAAATAGTTTTGCGTGGTAAAATTAGAATTGGCAACTATATATAGTGTCAGTAAAAATTGTTACACTAATATCCAAACCAAATACTTAAATTTTATCTGTATCTATTTAAAATTGATATTACATTAACCGTACCCCTTCCAAATTCAATTATTAATACCTATATACTACCCCTTCCAAATTCAATTATTAATACCTATATACTATCCGATATCTGTTTAAATATTTGTTTATCAATAATTTTTTTAAAAATAAAAAATATAAGAAATATAAATAATAAATTTATAATCAATCCTAGTTCATAATATAGAGATAAATCAAAATAAATTTAAATATAAAGAAAATCAAATTAAATAGTACAATTATTATAAAAATTAATATCCATTAAAAAATATATAACAAAAAAACTTACATTTTTTATATTTGAATTTGGATAATACGTATCCAAAAAGCTAAAGCTGAATTATATTTATACCGCCGCATGAAGCGAAATAACTATTTTAACCCATCTTATTAAGATCGGATACAGCTGGTTGTGTGTGTATATATATATATTATATCAACTGGCATTCCTGTGTAAAATTATACATTTTTCCTAATTTTTTTAAACGCAATGCTCCAATCATTTTTCAATAAAGTTTCAATTTATTTTCTTTGTAATGGTATGTTATAAATAAATTTTTTCTCTATACTATGAAAATATATAATTTATTCCAAATTGTAAGTAATAGTATTTTAGACTGTTAGATTAAAAATGAAATCTTAATCTAACCGTTGAAAATCATGCACAACCAAATATAGACACACACTAAATGAATATTCAATATCGACATATTTTTTTAAAAAAAAAACATAGTTATCATATCCAATTATAATTAAAATTGAATTTTTCTGCAATTGAAAAGAGCAATGGCGATCATATCAAATTCTATAAAGTTTCTTATTAATTATTGAACTAAACAACAAACAAACTAATGTAGTGGATTGGGTAAGGAAAAAACAAATTAGGAGAGAAGAGACTTGTGCAATGATGGCAGTGGAAACGTGGAGACCGAAATTGGAATGGAACTATTAATTTTTTTTTTTTTGTTTCTCCGAATGGAATTATTAATTAAGGTACATGGGAATTAATTTGTTATGCCGATGTTATTTATTTCTTTGAGCTATAGTAGATTTCAAAACGTTCATCATTGCTATTATATTATTTTGTTGTGCAGATACATTGAGGTATAGTACTAATCGATTGATATTTCATTGATAAATTAAGGCTAAAGATAAAAATTGGTTCCTAATATTTAGCAAAAAAAATATAATTTTTAAAATTTTATTTAATATAATATTATAATTAATATTTTAAAATTAAAATAATTTAATTATTTAAAATGACGACCGACGATAAAAAAAATTGACACATATCATTCCAAAATTTAACTCGGAAAACAAACTTATAAACATTTCAGACAATTCAATCATACGCTAAAATAATCTATTACGATTTTACGAGTCACAATCTCACAAGTGTAACTTTACAAATAAGCATATTTCCCTAACTACTTTATTGGTAGTGGTGGTGGGGTGGTACTTAAAGTAGAATAAAAAATGAGAACTGTTTTTTGAGGCGATAACCCCACACACATATATTAATTTGATAAAATAATATAAAATATTTAAATAATTTTCAATGATAATTATGCACCGTTTCAATTCTAACAAATAGAAAATTAACAATAAATGTGAAATTCATTATATTTTAATATTATTAATTAGAATTTATAACTATATAATATATGTTTATTTAATTATTTTTTTAATATTTACTTTCATATAATCTATATCATATTATATATATATATATAATATTTTTTTTCATAATTCACTTGATTTAGCTTTTTAAAGAAAGTATGTCAATTCCTTTCTTGTATATTAAGTTTAAATGTTTCAAGTTAAAAAAAAAATTACTAAATGCTATTAAATTAATATGATGTGGCATAAAAAATAGTTTTTCTATGCAAGTTGGTCCCGCATATAATTTATTTTGACTCCATACAAAATTATTTTGCGTGTTGGCGACGTTGTGTATTATACATCAAATTTGAATTTAACGTGAATAAATCAATTAATTCATGCGTTTCAATATTTGATATGCACTTTTTAAAGTTAAATTATCTAATATAAAAAAAATTAAAAAATTCAAAGAGTTAAGCATGCATTTTGCCGTATTTATTTAAAGAAAAATAACAAATGATAAAAATGTTATTTTTAAATCAGGAAAGGATTATGTTTCTGAAACTTACTCCATGCGTATTTTCAATAAATAAATAAATAAGCCAATGCGTCATACTGCATCAATCCCGTCCCACAACATAGTGGAAACGTGTATGTAAGGAGTCCATTTGTCCAATGACACATGGCAAGAAGTGACTGGTTATTAAAATTCCTCCCTGCAGCTCACCGCACCAGACCAACTGACGAACTAAACCCAGAGAAGGGTTTTACGTTCGTTCAGTGGCCACACCTTCACCTCTGCTGTTTCTATAGATAAACCTCTTCTTGTCCCTCTCTATTCTTTCCTCTCGGAGCTTGAAGCTAAAAATAGCAATGGCGAGAGTGGCCTGCAGTAACCTTATTCCGGCCTTATCACTTCTCCCATCAAAATCACCATCTTCTCTATTCTCTTCCTGCATCAATAGGCGGTTTTCTTCTTCTTATTCTTCGAGGATAAGCATGAGCTTGAAGGCTGGCATCGTTGGCCTCCCTAATGTTGGAAAATCCACTCTCTTCAATGCTGTTGTTAGTACTTCCGCGCCTTTCTGATTCTCTCTGTTTTGATAAAATTTTGTCCAGTTCTCAATTATTGCTTTGGTTTGTATAGCATTTGATGAGATAATTGATGTATGCAGGTTGAGAATGGAAAGGCTCAAGCGGCTAATTTTCCTTTCTGTACAATAGAGCCAAATGTAGGGACTGTTGCGGTTCCAGATCCACGTCTCAGTGTGCTTTCTGATCTCAGTAAGTCTCAGCGAGTAGTCCCTGCTTCTATAGAATTTGTGGATATTGCTGGACTTGTGAAGGGTGCCAGTCAGGGAGAGGTTGTTCTAATTCTTCGACTGATTTTAGTTCATTATCGTTATCATTTTTTCTCATTATTGTTATTTTCCGTATTTGGTTGTTGCAGGGACTGGGCAATAAATTCTTATCGCATATTCGCGAGGTTGACTCCGTTATTCAGGTTTTAATCCATCCTTTTTCAGATTGATATTTCTTTATAAATATTTATGTTCCGGTTATCTTTGCGATTTCACGGTGATAGTTCAATTCAAGAAGAGAGGTCGAAAGTCTTATGGTGAAGGACAGCACCTGTTAATATGCTTATACTCCCTTCATTCATTTTTTGTTCTCTGAAATAAGTGGAGAAGTATGCCATTAAGGAATTTGATGATAGAGATTTGATGGGAATTTTTGGCACGAGTCTATGTTTTCCCTTCAACTTATATTTTTTTCCCTAAATATACTTCAACAATTTCAAGCACTCAGGACTTAAATAGTAATACTATGTGCGGATTCGTGCTTTCCAATTACTCTAGAGAGTGTCTGATCGGGAATGAGATCCTTAGGCCTCTGTCCAAGTCCAGCTGAATTTGAATGGTCGAACCTTTTTTCATACTAAGTTCGATTCTCATGAAAAAATACAAAAAAATAATACGAGAATTCATGAGTTACACCAAATCTTGTATCTAAAGGTCAATCCTAAATCTGTTCTAAGGGTATAGAGTTTGGATCTGTTTGAATTCAACTAGAAAATTCAAATTCAATATCAATAATTAGTGTTTAGACTTGAGAGGGTGAATGGAGTCCTCGGTGCATGAGCAAATTTAGCATCAAAGCTAATAAGACAAACTACACTAAGTGGTTTTTTAATTTGAAAAAAAAAAAATTCTATTATTAGGTTCGTTCTGGATAGTGTTCTCACTTGCCTTGTTAGCATTTTTACACACTTAAGCATGCCTAGAGTAAATAATTTTATCTTATCTCTAGCTCAGATAGAGATTGATTAGTTTAGGCGACTAAACGCTGTGAATTGGCAGAATGTTTATATTTACGTGCTTAATTGCATGGCATATGGCAATGCGTAGGATTTCTGTGGTGGCATCCAGATGTTATGCTATTTGTGACATCTTGGTTTCAATATTAATAACAGGAAATTAAAGCCGAAAGGTTGTTAAGCTTCTGAAATCTCAGAAGGTTTAAGATAAAAGTCTGGGTTTATGAGTATGTTTTGGTTACCGTTTCTAAAGATTGATAAAGAGAAATTAGGATTAATAAGTAAAGTATTGCAGCTGATTAAAAATCTATATTCTTAAGAAATCAGAGAGAGAAAGCTAGAAAAGGTAATTGCTATGCTTACATATGGATTTGAGCAATGAAGGAACTCTTGCATGGATTTTATAAGCAATTGATATACAATTTCTGAGATAATATGCATTCTTGTTGAAGATATTGCAAATATGTGCCTTTTTTTTTTCAAAAAACAAAACTGCATGTCATTGCTTGGCAGAAATCTTCTTGTTTCCAGTTATTCAATATTTTGCAAATTAAAGGCTTAAAACTCTTGTTTCAGGTTGTAAGATGTTTCGAAGATAATGATATTGTTCATGTGAATGGCAAAGTTGATCCCAAGTCTGACATTGATGTGATCAACTTAGAGCTCATCTTCTCAGATTTGGACCAGGTATACCAAACAGATGTCTTCATAGTGTTGTTTTAGGTCTATTTATGCCTATGCATAAGGGAGTAATGTCAGAAGTTTGCTTCACTGATGTGTTTTAACACCTGTTGCATTTGTTTAACCCCCCCACCCCTTCCTCTCTCTCTCTCTCTCTCTCTCTCCACACACACACACGTACAGGTTTGATATTACAAAGCTTATAAGCTGTTGCAGTTCATTATCTTTATTAGCAGTGCCTTGTTCCCTTAATTCCAATTATTTGTGAGTTGATGTGATGGTATCTGCTTCAATATAAGCTGATAGAACTAATTCATGTCTATTATAAGGAATGCAGATTGAAAAAAGATTAGAGAAGCTTAAAAAGGGGAAGCCAAAGGATTCACAATCGAAACTCAAGGTAAAACGGTTTTCATTTGCTTGAAATATTGTATTGTTAGTTTTTCCTAAATGTACAGTGATAGATAGACAGATAAAGCATAGCGGTTTTGAATCCGGGAATGTGATTTTCTTGTTATAGGAGGAAGCAGAAAAGTCCGCTTTGGAAAGGATTCGGGAGGTATTGATGGATGGAAAACCAGCACGGTCTGTAGCATTAACAGACTTTGAGAAGGATGCAATAAAGCACCTTTGTTTGCTTACCATGAAACCAGTCATATATGTGGCAAATGTTGCAGAATCTGATCTTGCTGCCCCCGAAAATAATCCACATGTCAGTGAAGTGATGGATCTTGCATCTGACTTGCAATCTGGACTTGTTTCAATTTCAGCACAGGTTTGGTGACACCCACTGGAAATTTTTGTCCATGTGTGCATGCCACTGTCTATTATCTTACCGTTTTAATTGCTAGCTACAATGTGAGAAGTTTAACATTTCAGGTTGAGTCGGAACTTACTGAACTGCCATTTGAAGAAAGAACTGAATATTTGACATCCCTAGGAGTCAGCGAAAGCGGCCTTGGAAACCTTATTAGTGCAACATATAATCTTTTGGGGCTTCGTACATACTTTACTTCTGGAGAAAAGGTGAGGAAGAATGATTTGGCAGAGTGTTTTGTGAATACAATTTTGTCCATAATCTGAAGGAGTATTTTGATTTTACACACAGGAAACAAAAGCATGGACCATTCTAGCAGGTTCGTTTTCCTTTGCTGGTCTTGAACTTAACACCAAGCAATTACTAGTGTTGCAAACATGATCACTCAGATAAATTCAACTTCTTTCTGTTTATTGAGAATTGGCATTAGAAAAGGCAAAAAAAGTTTTTCATACTTGTTTCTTTCCTTAAGCGAGACATGGTTGGGCATGCATATGGTTAAAGTGCCTGGTGATTTTTCTTTATATCAAGCTGCGCCGGATTGTTGCCTAACATTTTTCTACTTCTGATTCAGGAATGACTGCACCTCAAGCTGCTGGAGTTATACACTCTGACTTTGAGAAAGGTTTCATTCGAGCCGAGACAGTAAGTATCACAATAGAAGTTTCGACTTCCCATCCAAAAGTGGTTGTCGGCTTTGTTTTATGCAAAGAGAGAGAGGGAGCAAATCATGCTAATATTCATAGTGGCAATTGCAATTAATATAGGAGATCGAACGGTATTATCAGTAGAATCATAAAGGACAAACATAGGTTGCTATAGAAGGTATGGTATGTGGTGATATATCTCTGTAATTGTTGCAGGCCTTACAGCACAATCTGGAGCAATTTTAAACAGAACAATTTAGCCTATTTTATTCATTTATGCTACCATTATTTAAATGGTAAATGGTCCATGTATCTTTTAATTCTTCGTAATCATGCGTTTTCAGGTGTCCTATGATGATTTTGTTGCGGCTGGTTCATTAGCGTCAGCGAGGGAAAAAGGACTAGTGAGTTGGTTGCTTTACTGTGACAATTTGTAGTTGCAGGTTCCAACTAAATTTTATTCTCTTATAGACTTATTGCATACCAAATGTTTTACGTACGCAGTTGAGATCTGAGGGTAAAGATTACATTGTTCAAGAAGGCGACGTCATGCTATTTCGCTTCAACGTCTAACAGTGGTACATTTCCTGTTTGCTTGCTTAAACAATATCATTACATAAAACCAGCAGAAAATAGTATTCTTTCAGAAATATGTGAAAGAATAGTCTCAAGCTATAGTTGATTAAGATCATCTCCAATTGGAAGAAAAGAAAACAGAAAAACCTCAGATTTGATCATTTACAGTGTAATTTTTCACGAAGTAGCCTGAGCCTGCTATAAAGAAAAGATTTTACCATGTATGTGGATTGTATGTGAAAATTTAGAGCAAAACTGCGATTTTTTCCTCCCCATATATGGCGTCATTAATCTATAAAGTTCGAGAGCAGCATGTAAGATGCTTATTTGAATAAAGTTTAACTGGTGACCATTCTGCTAATTGAACGTGGGAAAAGGTTAAAACCCTGAAGAACCAGGGTTTACTCATTTACTTTGTCAGCTGTGAATTGTTTTCTTCTTGAGAACGAGGATCTTCTTATTATGCTCGTGCAATTTTTTCAGGTACTGCATTCAGAATAACTCTTTTTTTTTTTTTTTTCCCCTTCAGACCTTTACAGTAGTAGCTCTCATTTTCTTGAATGACTTCAGGTGCTCATATTTAACCACTGCATTTCAGTTATCACTTGTTATTTGGCTTCCCTGGCATCATTATTTCTTTTTTAATTTCAGTTATATTATGACTGCATATATAAAGACCATAGATTAAAATGGCAGAAACAAAAGGATAATTTAAAAATAGAGTTGATGCAAGGGTGTCTCTCAGAAAACCTCTCTAGATTTTACATACTTAAAGAGATAAGATCAAATGTCTTTTTCAACTGACTTATGTTTGATTTTTTACTCTCATGTGGCTGGAATGTTGGCCCTGGTATAAGCTTTTCATTGATGTGATAAATGCTTTTGCTTCTAAGCAAGTGAAATTCGAAGCTGTTTTCACTTAAAAGCTAAGCCGAAAAGAAATGGCAATAAGCATTTACAAATCCCTTTTAACTTTTTGAGTTTATGCTATTAAGTTCCTAAATATTTATTTCACTTCATTAAATCTCTGAAATTTTATTTTCTTATACATTAAACACTCAATGGACGGAAAATATAAAATTGAATAATACATTTTGTTTTACGCAGTTTTGGTATTTGCATCTCAATTTTAATTTAATATGTCGGTACTAATATCCTTTTTAATTTGAATTTGAAGACTAATAGAGAATAGTGATTAACTTAAAATGAACATCAAATTGAGGTACGGATGTAGATATTAAAAGCATGTTAAATGAAATGTATAATTTAATTTTATATTTTTTTTTCTATTGAGGATTTAATGTATAAAAATAAGAATTAAAAAATTTAATGTTGTAAAATAAATGTTTAAAAATTTAATAGAAAAAAAAAACTAAAAAGTTGAGTGATTTGTAAATTTGTTTTGCCAAAAGAAATTGCATTTCCAACACAACTTGCCCTTATAATTATAAGCTGGATGCCAGCGGCTAGGTTCCATTTGTACATTGCAAAATTTTTCACATCATCCGGTCCGAGAAATTTTTATAAACTAACTATTGATGTGTCATCTGTGCATGTTAAATATTATTCTCTTCGTTCTTTTTTATCTGTTACTTTTCAGTGAAATTTAAATTATATTTATCTGTCACTTTTAGACTTTTAATATAATTTAATTTATTTTTTTAATTTATTTTTCTTTTCTAATAAACTCAAAATAAATCAGATTTAATAATTTAGTTTTAATCACGTAATTTAATACTAAATTTAAGTGTACTTGTTATTTTTTAATCCTAATAAAAATAATAAAAGTAACTGATAAAAAAGAACGAATGGAGTATTTCATTTCTTTTCAACCTGTTTGTCTTGCATGTCAAGTTTCCATGAGTTTGGTATTTAGCTTCATATAATGCCTCGCAATTTTGTAAATTCCAATTTCTTTTAAAATTACGGATTGTCATATAACCATTATTATAGCAGTGCGAGAAGTGGATGAAATATGTTTGGACAGGATTTTTTGGGAAGCTTATTTAAAACAGCTTTGACGAAGGATGATGAAAAAGAAAGCGAAGGATGGTAAGTAGACATTGATTTGTCCGTAACAAAGCCTACAAACCTTAAAAAACCGGCAATAAATTTCATTATTGGAATCTTATTGTCAAAATTTGTCCCCCCTTGCTTTAATAATTACTATAATGACGACAATTAATAGTTTGTGTTATATTAAAACTATACTTTAAGGCTTCAAAAGCTTGAATTGGAAAACTAAGCCAAGTACCATCATTGGATGTCGACAATGCCACTTAATATGAAAATTTACATGGCATTATGGTTATATCCTAATGATACTAGACATTGACTTGTAAGCTAATTTAGGTGGAGAAAGAAAGGGGAGGGAGATCAGAAGTTATTTCTTTTATTGACAAATGTTATTCATTCTAAAAGAAAATTATTAAGTACTACTGTAAAATTGTAATTATACAAGTTCTCTTTTATAGTGATCCACATTTTTACTTCATAGTCTAAGCTAATGACCAATAATTAATATCATTATTCGTAAACATGATTTTTAAAATCAATAGCAAACAAAAAATATAATTTTTAACCTTGGCGTTATTAATTGGCAAATGGGTGCGGTGCAGTCATGTGAGTTTGGATCAGATTAATGCCGGATTGGATAAAAGTTGGATCAAGTTATAAATGAATTAAAATTTTACAAGTTATAAATAAATTAGATCGGAACGAATTAGGTCATATGACTTGAATGCGTCACTATTAAATGGATTACAAACGGACAAATATAGTTATAAAAATTTTTGAAATTTTTAATTTTTTATTAAAAACAATTCATATTATAAAAAAAATATAAATAATATACATGGTCTATAAATAAATTGCATCATATGGGTTGAATTACACTTTACGGACATAAATGAATCATTAAAAAATCGAATCAAGTTCAATTCTTTCATGGAGAGATTGATGGAATTCGTAAATGGAGTAAACATTTCTAGTCACAATTTAATATATGAAGCCGGCGTAGAGAAGTTTGTATGGAAGTAAATGAGCTCCACTTTTAATTTCACGAACGGCATCCACTTTCAAGATCCTCAACTTTGACATTGGATTCCTTCTGTATTGGCAAATAGTCTTAGGACACTTATAGTAGGATAGGTAATTGTTGTTTAATTTTATATCTATTTTATCCCGATTTTAATATTTGAACTGAACTGGAATGAATTGGCACTGGCAGCCAACCAGGCAAGCATTTGAATGCATAACCATAACCATTTTAGTGTAAATAAGCAGCAACAGAAATTATGGGCCTGAACGGTCCAAACTCATTGGCTGATATACGAGGAACTTGTGTGGCTGACCCTGTTTTTAGGATGATGACAATATTTTTCACATCAACAGCTTGCCTATACCAACACAACAGCAACTATATGTTGGCGGCCAATAGTATTCTACAAATCATCTTAACTTTTCATTTATCAGTACCATTCAAGATAATAAAGGCATACTTATTTTGAGTTAACTATCAAATTAATTGAGTATAAAAAAATAATTAAGTTTTTATTGATTCTGAAAGTTTATATGGTAGAATTGAGAGTTCTAATTGTATAATACCTTATCGCACTATATTAAATGGTTCAATCATTAATATTAAATTACAGCCGGTAATAATTGATTACAATTAATCCTTCAATATTGATAATATTCGGAGCTCGAATTCTATTCTGACATAAGATTTCGGGTTATATAGTTGGGTTATCAATTGTAAAACCTAAGTTATTAGGTAAGGCTTGATAAATGTTAGCTAGGGCATCAAAAGATGGAGGAAGTGAATGCTTCATTGCCTACAATTAATCATACATAAAATCCACACAAATATCATGTGCAATGGACATCCAATTATTATACAATCAATAGAATTAATGTTGTTGAAGTTGTTAAGAAGAAATAGTTAGAAACATGGGACTGGATAGAAAGAAAAGACATGGAAGTGCCCATGCTTAGGCAACATGCACGTGAACCCAACATCCCTTTTGCAGGTAACAGTCTTAGGCTGTAGCTAGCAAGTGGCTGCTGTCTGGGTAATTTTGATTGGAAATTGATTGGTTTGGGGTTCCAAAGGCCATGTGGGATTAGCATTGGCAAATTGATTGGAATTGTTTTACAAAAAAAAAATAAAAAATAAAAAATAAAAGGTGACATATTGATATCAAATTAATATAATAAATAAAAGTGATCAGTTATAAAAGCTATACCCTACAGTATATTTCAAGCACCGATAAACAATGACTTGACACCCACCACCATCTCTACCTAATTAGTATTATACATTCTGTGAGTGTATAACAAGTCTCTTCTCTTCTCTTTTTTGCAATATTATCTTCTAATTTCTTCTTTGTTTTCTCTTTAAAGAGCAAAGCCAAAAATGAAGAAGATGAATTTGATACTAAGGAAGTGCAAAAGCTTGTCAAGGCAATTAGGGAGATCTTCATCTTATAGTAGCCTAAGGTCAAAGTCCAGCAGAGATGAATTATGGAGTGATGTTAATAAGCAAGAAGCAGAAGAAGAAGAAGAAGAACATAAAATTATATTTGTTGGAAGCACAAGAAAGCCTTATGTGATTAGTTCTAAGTACCTAAGCCACCCTTTAGTAAGTGCACTGATCCAAAAATCCAACCAAAAGCAAAGAGATGAAGAAGAAATTTTGATTGCCAAATGTGAAGTTGTTCTCTTTGATCATCTCTTGTGGATGCTTGAAAATGCTGATCCAAATCTTGGCTTTGAATCTTTCGAAGAATTGGCTGATCTCTATGTCTTCTAGATTAAGTTCATGAGATGTTAGTTTTTTTCTATTTTTCTTTGTTCTTTTTTTATTTTTTTTTCTCACTATGTACTAATTAATTAATGTGATTCTTATGGACTATTCATCATATATATGCATCTCTATTCTAACTTCATTTTGTTAGCTCAAGCAGTTTCTTTTATTTATGGTAAAATAACAAAATCATGAATTTGAATGACCTTTTTAATTATTTTAATTACTCAACTAATCTACTATTATGCATTTTTCCCCTCTGATTTTGATGCCAGTTTACTTCTCTGTTGATGTTCTGCAACTTTATAGTCTACCACTTCACGGAACAAACCTGGATCAAGCACACAATTTGGGCTCCCGTATACTGCAGCTTGGACACTAGCCATCAATTTTGCTATTTCTCTCCCCGAAAACCCTTCAGTTTTTGCTGCTGCCTCCTTTATGAGGTCATCAGTCAGTCCCTTCATTTCTATCTTTTGCTGTTGTCTTTTAAACAAGTTTTTGAACCAGCCACCAGTTTTTCTTGATCCAGCCTGAGCAATATACTTATCCAAGTAGAGCTTCAGCAGCTTGAAGCGTTCCTCTTCCCCTGGTAAGGGAAATTCCAGGACTTCATCAATACGATCTGCCACGGCTGAATCAAGATCACCTGGGCGATTTGTAGCAAGAGCAAGGACTATGTCCTTGGATTGGTCCCCAGTGCGGAAAAGCAGGGCATTTAGTGCACTTCGTTGAGCTTCACTCATGTAGGTCTTGTTCCGCCTATAAAGTTAGGTTAACAAATTCCATTATCTCAAAGCTATATCAAAATATAACCGATATGCTTGAGCAAATACAGATAACCTGAACAGAATAGGGATTTGTGAAGAAAGAAAAAGTAAATGTATAGAATTTGAAAAAGAATTAATTTAGCATTTTCTTTGCCCAGGGAAATATCAATCCCTCAAAAGATTGACAGTCAAATTTCAAACTTCTGTTAGAAGAATGTAAGGTTTAAGAGACTTCACATTACATCTAGCCATTATCAATGGAAAATGTTTCATACATAAAGTCAAAACATGAATTCAACAATCACCAACCAGCTTAAATTTTCCATTGCTCATCTATGATGAACATCATTACTCCTTATATAATTCCCTTTTAATATATTGCTACTTTCTGAAACAAATCATTCGCTAAACCCAACCTGTCCTTCTACAAGTTGAGATGAAGTCCAAAGGTAAGAACCCAACTAATCTATTCACACAAGCAAAGCAAATGGCATGTAGCACTTACTCGCACAGAAATGCATCTGCTTCATCGATGAACAGCAACAAACCCCTCTTCGACTTCTTGGCCCAATCAAATAATTGATGTATTTTTGTAACAGCTTGGGATCCCAGCGGAGCAACATCTCCACCAGTCATCAATGCATAACCTAATCCCTGCATGTAAAATAAAGAAGGTAAGAATAAACATTGAGAAATTCTTCATAAGCTACTTCATATGACACCACCTGGAACTACCCCTCTGCATGCATGATCCCAAGAATCTGTAAATGTCTCATATTATTCCAATTTTAGACTTCAGAAAGTTCATTGATATATTCCATTATGGTTTATTTCTTTGACAAGTAAGAAACTTTCTTGCTGTCCATATGCCCACACATTTGCATGCATCATATTCTGAATTCAAAGTATTCCAACATTAAACAAGCAAAATAAAAAATCATCAGCAGAGTAAACAAAATTATATTAATCAGAATTCGCTGTTTGAACAATAGAACCACTGTGCCAAGGAAAGAAGTAAAACAGGATGGTCTTGAAAGTGGAGACCCAGTAAGACATGCTGTTTTATTCTTGCAATATCATGGCACTTTGAATGCATGAAACAAAATAATGACAGAATCAAATAAATCTCATACAGATTTGCGAGCAAGCTCTCTGGCAGCCATTGTTTTCCCTGTTCCTGGAGGGCCATAGAAGAGCATGTTCCGGAAAGGTGCTTGATGGGATTTCGTATTGGCAGTTGCATTGGCCAATTGTTGAATTCGTTTTTGAAGAGAAGGATGTAAAATCACATCACCAAACCCATTTCCATTCTTAGAAGGCCCATTATTGGCATTACGTGATAAAGTGCTAACGCCACGGGTAAAAAATCTTGACCAAGGGTACTTCCCACGGGAGGACTCTCTGACAAGAGATGGTTGACCCAATATTCTATCCACATAGCTCCAAATCACCTTTGCACCTTCTCTGCATTAAAGAAGTGAGATATGCATAAGCTACATCTCACAAATATTGACAGGCAGATAAAAACAAAAAAACAAATGAAAACAACAGAATTCTAATGCAAGGCCTCAGTTTCAGCAACAAATGCATGCTCATAATGGAAAATTTGAATCTGTTCAAAGTAGACTTGTTAGTGATCGGTACATGCAACACAACTAGCGTAGAAAGACTGACAGGTAGTTGCACTCAAATGATACATATTTTCAAACTTCAACCAGATATTATAAACAACCACTTATTCAGCAGATGTCAACATAAAGCTAAACAATTTCCCCAACTTTCAGAATAGAACTGCAAATTCACAGGAATCCAAGTATAAATGTGCAAAATTAATGTAACCTTGTTGTATAAACCCCAGCTGCAAGAGCAGTCACTCCCCCAACAGCAACAACCAGCTTATCTTGATCTGTTAATATAGCTCGTAAACCCCCTACAAAAGACAAAAGAGTCCACTTCAGATGATGGCTACTCCAGCTGAAACACTCAAACAAGCTGTTTGCAGTTTATGACTAAGAGGTCTGCATTTCAGTTATACTTCTGAGATCTGATTTATCTAAGAAAATGAGAGGGCCTCAATTGCCAATATCCTCACACCACAGCGAACGAAAAACAAAATGTTAAATTAAACCTAATTTTAAATTGTTGGTATCTGCATCGGTTTACCTCCAATATGTTCAAAAGCAGTATTTATAGCAGCAACCCATTTCTCTCTTTCAGCATTTGCACGATCAATCAGGATTCGTCTATTAACATCTTCTGCTAGCTTTGCTTCATGGGCTCTCCCTTCTGCCTCAGCCATAGCTCGCACCCTGATTGTTTCACGTTCAATCTCAGCCTTTTCTCTCTCTGTTTGTCGCCGTTGTGCTTGAATCTGCTCTTCTGTGGCTCGGCGAGCTTGCTCCTGCCTTATTGATGATTCTTCCTGTAGTTTGACAAGCTCTTGGTTCCTCGCTCTTTGGTATTCATTATCAGCCTGTAACAAACAACCAATCAAACTCCTCTCCAGAAAATAATTATTTCAATATGAAATCGAGGTGTTACATGCCTGCATTCTCTTTCTTGCCAGCTCATCCTCATATCGGGCCATCTGGGATTTAGTTTGTGCTTGATGCTGAGCAAACTTTTTCTGTTCATCATATATTACACGTTGTCTCTCCTGCCAAGCAACAATGTGCAAAATTTAAGAAACCACGATGTGGCAGGAACAGAAATTCAATGTACTCAGAACCCTAGGATAAAAAATGCAACAGCAAGATCCTTTATGCTCAAAATTAATAGCACAATTCTCAAGTCAAAGTCCCAGAGGAAGATTTATATTTTATAGAATTGTTACTTCTAATAATTTTATATTGCTTTGAGCACTTATGTAATCAGACAGACACATAAGCAAGCTCAATCGATGAAAGCTAACGAAACAAGCAGAAGTATGAAGAAGGAAGAATTTTCATAATAGTCATCCAAAGATTTCAAGGCCACCAACCCCTTAACCATTAATTGTGCATATTGCAGGTCCACGAAATTTGCATAAAGTATTGAGCGCATTTATGTATGTCTTACAGTTTCAGCCTCAGCTTGCATTGCCTTGAACTCAGCAGCCTTAGCTGACAACTCCTCCTGCCTTGTTACTTCTTGTGTCTTGATAACTTCAAATACCTATATCATCAGCAAGAAGCACCAGTTTCAGTTGCAGTACGTCCAAAGACAATAGGCTTTTATGGAGAAGGTCGTTATATGGAAACAAATTTCAACAACAGCATCAAATCAAAGCCCATAACAATAAAGTAGGAAAAGAGCGTAAAAAACATACATACATATATAAATATGCATGTATGTATATCCATATGCATATGCATATGCATATATGTGTGTGTGTGTGTATATATGTCTACACATATATATAGAACAGTTGTCGCTAGCTGGGATTGCCAAGAAACTTCACTAAAAGCTAATGAATTCCACGCATCTACACAAAATTTAAACTGTCATCTTAAGTACTCAAAGAACAGCCGGCGCAAAAAAAATTAAACAATAACAGGATTTCCATCCTACATGGACATTTCAAGATTTAATTAAAGTTGCGTACAGAAAGGAGGAACAGAGTCAAAACATAGAAAACCCTTTTCAAATAACTCTTCACAATCCTTAATCACCAATTAAAAAAAATACCAGGAGCAACAGAATTGGACAAAATTCATGTAAAAACCAAAGAAAATGGAGAATTAAAATAAAGCATTGCATTAACTATTAAAAAAAAAGACACCTTCTTGGCGTGCCTAGAGCTAGCAATCTCTCTCAAGGCCTTGGCGCCTCTCTCGAGCGCCTCCGGATCGAAGCCAGCTGACGTTGTTCTGGGATTATCATTCCTAGCTTTAGGAACGGAATCCGCAGCATTAGCCCCCGCAGGTTGAGATGAATTGGACGGCGGAGATGGCCCCGGAACAGATTGAGGAGAAGCATTCGAGGTAGTTGAAGAAGGAGGATGAGGGGAGGAGAATAACTGAGGGAAGTTGAAAGGACCGTCGGCGTAAGCGACAGAGCCAGACTCCGAGAGAGAAGCAGAAGCAGAAGCAGCTAAAGCTGAGATTATCCCAATTGCATGTGATTTCCCCATTTTCCTTTTCTTCTCTTTCTTCAAAATTAAAGCTGAGAAATGACAAGCCCTGGAAAAGAAAAGAAGAAAATGGTTTGTGGAGGGTTTTATTTATGTCTTGAAGAACAAGACAGTTGCCATGAATATGCGGACTCCTAGACTTTCAGAAACAAAACTGTTGAAGGTTTTTGAAGGGTTTTGTAGGGTTTGTAGTTGAGGTTGGTAAATCAATGTGGCGGGTTTTACTTCAAACGGGTTTGGCCATTACGGATTATCGGACTTGACCTATTTGAACCGGATATATATAGCTGAACTTAACGGGCCTCATTATGAAAGTAAGAGATTATTATGCGTTTCTTGAATGGGCCGTCTGTTGGGTTATAACAGCCCAATTACAAAAGTCTCATAACCTTTTTTTTATATAGAAAATTTGAAAAAGTCTTGTCATAATAAATAATTGAGATTCAATGTGCATATTTATACCTTCAAATTAGATAAACGAGTACAATCAGATAATATATAAGTTCCTCGGCAGTCAGCACAAAGTTTTGGATTATAACTACGTTGGAAATAACAATAACCTCCAATTCAAACAAAAAATAATATGGTTACTTTAATTTTGGCAAAACTCATTTTCAGATATTGAACTTTTAAAATTTTCTATATTTAATATTTTTTAAAAAGTTATTGATTAGATTCCTGTACTTTAATATGAAACTACACACAGTCTTTTATTAACAAAACTAAGGCGTAAGTCTTTCAATTTCTATTAAAAAATGCATCTTTTTTATAAAGAAATTCAATATGAAAAATAATAAAAATTAAGAGATCCAATGTTAAAAACTTTAGAAGTTTAGAGATTCAATCGATAATAGATTTTGCTTGTATGGCATTCCAATAATAGTAATCAAAATGTACGTGTAACACCCCGATTCTTCGTTACTTGAGTGATAACCGGACTGACCCTATAACAAGGTGAATAATAAATGGGCATACATTATAGGTAGTATATATTGAGTATGTCCTTTAAATAGCCTATACACTTAGAGAAAATTTTATTTGAATTGCAAGTGATGACATAAAGCCATTTAGCTTTATAATTTTTGATGTAATAATGAGCTGCTAGTCTAAACATGTTATTGAAGGTTAAAATGATTGATTAAAAGCGAGTAAAGCATGTTTGATGTGAAAACTACTTACAACATAGCTAAGTGCCAAATAAGAAATTTTAAAAGAGATAAAATAAGCTTAATCATTGAAATTTGAAGATTTATCATTTGACCTTAGTAAAATTAGAAGCATTGGAGAAATTGGCATGTCAATTAGGGAACTAGTAGTACTGCATCTCGATATGTAATACAGGATTGGATGGCTCCGAGAGCTCTTATAGTAAATATAGTTAAATTGAGTCATGAGCTGAATGGCTCCAAGAGCTCGGTCTACATTTGCATGCATGTGTATGTATGTGTGTGTGTGTGTATATATATATATATATAGGTGTGTGTGTAGGAATAAATGCACATGTTTAGTAGAAAATTTATGTATATTGAATGAGAAAATCGTTAAACGGTGGCTAGATGGTTCCAAAAATCCGGTTCATCAGTTAAATCCTGTTTATCCAGCTCGATGCAATTCCGCTGGATTTTACTTGGGGTAAATAATGAAAATGAATACTAAATGTATATTTAGGTAAATTAGAGACCTCTAATAATAAAATAATCAATTGATTATATCACTTGCTATAACACTAATTAAATATTAAATTGGAGCATTATAAGATAAATGCAAGAGACTTGTCCAACGTTCTTAAAATAGATTTTGATTACTTTATGAAATTGAATGAAAATATTTATGTTTGATAACTATGTAGCATTAAATATGTATTAGTGATATGCATCATTTTGTTGGAAAAATAAAATTGTTTGAACACCACTAAGCAATATGCTTAGCGCGTGGATTTTTTTTCGCATGAAGGTTGAAAAAATTACTTGAAAAAAGTAGATAGCGAATCTACATCAAAATTTGAGTCACATCAGAGGTGTGGAAGGATTTTGAGATGGATGTGCTTGTTCTCTTTTATTACTTTATTTGGCATGTACACTGTATTTTGGAGATATAAATCATATATATAAATAATTATGGGCATTAATGTTGTAAATTATCGGGATTAGTGGAAAACTAATTATGCAATGCTTTACATAATTACTAGATCTTG
This sequence comes from Excoecaria agallocha, assembly GCA_037975025.1. NCBI lineage: Eukaryota > Viridiplantae > Streptophyta > Magnoliopsida > Malpighiales > Euphorbiaceae > Excoecaria > Excoecaria agallocha. The sequence goes on along the minus strand of JBBPFJ010000033.1, from coordinate 1,196,973 downwards.
AGCCTTGAGATATTGGAGGAAGGGCAATGAATATTGTGTTGGGGTTTGATCTGGAGATGGATGGTGGGTTAGAATGTTAATGGAAGTGCTTCAAATGCCTACTTTTTTCAGTAAGTTTTTAAGGAATTTCAAGGGATATTCTCTGCCAAAATTTTTGCAAATTAAATAGTGTTTTAATTATATTTTTATTTAGCCTTGTTAAACAAAGAGAGTATGTTGATTAAAAATCAAGTTGGCAAGGAAATCAGCAATAGCATTGGTTTCTTTGTACACATAATGGATTTCGATGTTCCATTCACAATATATAAGATCTTGAATACAAGCAAAAAGAACATTATAATTGTCCGAAATAGCCATGACCACACAAAATACATAATGTTTTTTTTATACATACTTACCAAAGCATTACTTTATTTTCCAATTTAAATATTATATTATATTTTATATTATAAAAAACTACAAATAAGTGAAATCTTTATCAAATAGGTAGTTGTCACAGTCTTATATGCAGTTATTATTATATTTTGACTTTTATACTAAAAGTGAAAATGAATGGGCTACATATTATATTTATAAATTCATTATGCACGTATGATATAAAAGAAATTTCAATTATTATTTCCAACATAACAATTTATTTTATAATATGCATTGGCATAATGCTTCGACTTCAAAAAATATACAACTTTTCTTAATTGCAATATTTTTGTTTGTTGATAATATATTTGAAGATGAGAGATGAGATCCAAACTTTTATCAAACGAAAAAATAATTAAATTTTTAATTACGATTTAAATAAGTGTAAATTTTAAATATTTACATTAATGTTTATAAGCTAATTAGAATATAACTCTTGTATTGCATTTTTTTCATCAATATATAAATTTTAAAAAATATAAATTTACATGTTTAATGAAATTGATTAATGATTAATCATGTCAGATGCATAATAATTGTGAACAAAATGCAGGACAAATTCTTTTTAGACAATTGTACCCTTGTACTTTTTATGTTAGCGACAAAAGTATCTTTTTTATTATAAAGAAAAATTAAAAATACTTATCAGGTGGAACACACTCCCATGAAAGTGGTGTAATATGTCATCATATAACTATTCTGTTAAAAAAATAATTATTATTTTATTTTTGATGAATATAATTATTTTTATATACATATTACTTCAATTTATATTTATTCCTATAGCTAGTATAAGGAATAAAAATTCATTCTTTAATTAATATTGATTAATTTAAGTAGTTTATCACTTATTTTTTTTTAAATAAATTATCAACTTTGAGTTTTATAAATAACAAAAATTAATATTAAAAAAAGCTCATCCTATAGCTAGACAATTCAATTCGAATTGAATAATACAAGTAAAGTAATTATCATAGTTATTAAAATCGGATAGGATCAGTTGGTCGAATCGGTTTAACTATAAATCGATACACTACTTGATTTGTTCAATTATTAAAAATCGGATTGGTAAAAAATCAGATTGAATCGAAAAAAAATCGGAGAATCGGATTTTTACAAAAAAATGTAAAAAATCAATTTTTTTTGAATTTTTTCACCCACCCACCCACACACACACACACACATATATATATATATTTGATTACAATGAATCAAAAATATAATAAGTATATTAAATTATTAGGTGATATACTTAAAATTTAAAATACTAATTTTTTCAAATATATATATATATATAATTTTAAGTATATCACCTATAATTTTAAGTATATATATAATATATATATATATATATATATATATATATATATATATATATATATATATATATATTTATTTGAAAAAATTAGTATTTTAAATTCTAAATATATGTCACTTAATAATTTACTATAATTATTATCTATTTAGATCATTGTAATAGTATATTAAATTATTAAGTAACATTTTTAGAATTTAAAATACTAATTTTTTTCAAATAAATAAATAATGAAAATTTAAAATATACATATATATATTAAATTTTTATTATTTATTTATTTAAAAAATTAGTATTTTAAATTCTAAAAATATCACTTAATAATTTAATATACTTATTATCTATTTGAATTTATTGTAATTAAATATAATTATACTCATATATGCAATGTTAATATTTTTTGTGTTTACTTTATTAGTACTTCATCTAAATATGAAATTATTTTCATGATATGATTGTATTTTTATGCTTCTAATATATGATATTCAATAATTCATAATTAATTATTTATAATAATAAAATTAAAATTATATTTTATAACTTATTATTAGAATATTTGTGACATATATTTTTTTAATTTTTATACAATAATATTTAAAAAATTATAATATTTATAATATTTTAAAAATAAAAAAATCCGATTGAACTCGATTGAACCGATCAAATTATGAACTCTTAATCTTATCGATTCTTTATTCGATCCGATTTTAATAACATTGATAATTATACCAAAAAAAAAATTCTTTTAAGTCACGATCACGAGTCCAAATCCCATATTCTTAACACAAAAACTCGTCCCTATCCAAAAAAAATTTGCGTTAAAGAAAAAATAGAAAACCTTATCCAAAATGTGGCGTTACTGTTCCCATGAACTCTCCATTGGAACCGTAAGATTAGACAAATCGCGTAATTACGACAAAAATAATATTATGTTTAAATCGAACGGCTTCAAGAGTAGGACTCATGGCTATTAGCTAGAGACTAGCGACGCCAGGCACACTTCGCACCAACACTCGCTCCATGTAGATGTGTCTCATTAAAGAATTACATCCATGGCTAACTTTACCTTGCCATTTATACTTAATGCTGTGCTAATGGGTTTCTATGGAAAATCCCACCGTCCGTTTTATGCATTCGACGAACTTTGCAATCTTTATCTGCAACTTCTGAGCAGATTCTTGCTTCAATTGGGCACTTAACTTATGTGGGTTCCGCTCTTAATTTCAACCCATTAATTCTCTTTCACTTGGACCCATTAGTTTCTTCAACTTTTTGTCACGTTCTGCCATTGCTGAACTCTGACTAAGTAAGCTTCTTCTTCTTCTTCTTTGACTATTCTCTTTTATTTCTTTGATTTTTGTTCTCCCCTTTGCCGCAGGAACTGTTTAGTCTTCCTGGTTATACTCGAAAAATTATGTCTTTTGGCTTCATGCGTTTGCACTATCTCTTGTTGATCCTTTAACTTCACTTTTTCTGCTTTTTTTCTTTAAAGGAAAAATAATTGTTGTATATTATCGGATTTATGACGTTTGGTTGTTTATAGGTATACTCAGTGTTCTGCAGTTAATATAGATTGATGGGATTTTCTCTACACTAGCGAAATTCATAATATTATCACTACTAAACATTTTCTGCCTGACCTCTTTTGTTTTTGGGAATTCATATAGTTTGTTGATATTTTTTTTGGCTGCACGCTTTGATCTTGTTATAGCTCATTTTCTTCTGCTGTACTCAGTGGGCAGAAGAAAATGGAAGTATATTGGTTTGTTATTGATGCTTTTCCGGTAAACAAAAAGGAAAGTATATAAATTCTTGGAGCCAAATGGATATAGCTTGAGTGATGTCTCTTAAGAGGAAATTTTCTTGTAATTGCTTGAGGTGATGGATGCTTTCTATCGGACACATTAAAGCTTTCAGGCTTTCGAAATTGTGATGCCTTCAATTTTCAAAATTTTGCAATTTTCTGCATAATGTGATATTTTTCTCGTGTTCAATCTGACATTTCTGGCTTTTTTCCCGAAGTCTCCAAATTTTAATTTTTTTGGGTCTTGCTGCAGCATTTTTCCCTAGGTAATTGGAAAGATGGAGGGTAGCAGACTTAATATGAGGGCCCGGTACTCCGGTTCAAATCGTTTATCTGGTTCAACACCATCTGAAGAATCAGCTTTGGATACTGAAAGAAACTTCTGCAATCATCATAGTCCCCAAATTCTTCAACCTTTTCCTTCCGGAGGGCAGCACTGTGAGAACAGTGCTGCTTACTTCTCATGGCCTAGCTGGCGGTTAAGTGATGCTGCCGAAGAGAGGGCAAATTACTTTGCCAATCTTCAGAAAGGGGTTCTACCCGAAACTCTTGGTCGGCTGCCAAAAGGCCAGCGGGCAACCACGTTGCTCGAGCTGATGACTATTAGAGCATTTCATAGCAAGATATTGAGATGTTACAGCCTTGGCACAGCTATTGGGTTCCGGATTCAGAGAGGTGTTCTGACGGGCATACCAGCCATTCTTGTTTTCGTTTCGAGGAAAGTTCACAAGCAGTGGCTCAGCCCCATCCAATGCCTACCTAATGCCCTGGAGGTTAGTGAAGATATTTTATTTTGTGATTTACTGCAGAATACACCGTCTTCTTTTTTAGGGGGAAGGGGATTTTTAAAATCTTTTGAGTAATTATTTATCATTTTTCTTTATCCTGATCAATTAAGTTCATTTCTCATAAACCAATTCCCAGTTACTGTTTTATTTTCTTGGTTCCTCTAATTGACCTACCGGGCATTGCCAGTTCAATCATGAGTTGGTTTGTTCTGATATTTTTCTATGCCTGTTTCTTATTAATTTATTTGGTATAATTACTTTAAAATTTGTGATCAGGGACCAGGAGGTGTATGGTGTGATGTTGATGTGGTTGAGTTCTCATATTTTGGTGCACCAGAGCCAGCTCCCAAGGAACAGCTATACACTGATATTGTGGATGATTTGCGCGGAGGTGATCTGTGTATTGGGTCAGGTTCCCAGGTACATATAGTTTTCCTACATCCTGTAAGAGCTGTTGTTTTGGATATGAATATGTTAGGTATACTAGGAGGGTAAAGTTGTAAAATTGCAAAAAAAGTTAGTTAAGTTAGTTATTGGCTGTTAGAGAAGAAATTTCAAAATTACTTAAGATTCCTTTTTTGTAGGTTGCACACTGCATTTTGGCTGTTTTGTACCTCAGCAGAATTAGTTTTGCTCATGCCTATTTGTACTAGTCCTTTGGGGACCACTAATCATTACAGAATCACAAAAAACATTTTCTCTTGATTTTCTCTTTTTTCCTTCTTCTCTCTCTCTCTCTCTCTCTCTTTTCTGTTCTATTCCGTTCCATCCTTTTTCTTCTTCTTCTTCTTCTTCTTCTTCTTCTTCTTCTATCAAACTCTACTCCTAATCTATATTCTGGAATTCAACCCAGAATATTTTTCAATCCATCTCTTTTTGTTAGAATTAATCCTAACAAACTGGTATAAGAGCAGCCACTTTCTTTGGGTTAGATGGCTAAGAACATAGCAGTTAAGAAGAACAAGGAGACTGAGGAATCGGTGGTATCTATGGGGGAACTTGAAGAGTAGCTTCGGTTCTTGAGTTCTAGGTTTGAAGAACAAATGGAGACCAGATTCAGTTCCTTAGAATCTAAGTTACAAGAGCTGATGCTAGATCAAACCAGTATGAAGGTAGAGCAAAGGAAGAACCAAAACCAATATGAAGAGCTTAAGCTGGAAAACCAAAAATCGGTGGCTTACTTGGCTCAGCTAATCCAAGGCCAAGCCCCAGCACCGGCATCCAGCAATAGCACTCGACTTCCCTTTGCATTCCCTTCTACTAACAGAGGTAAGGACACTAATAATCTCACTTCAGATTTTAGGAATGGGAGAGGATTATTGCCTACTCCACATGAAAGAGAAGGAGTATAGGAAGTGTGCCAGGGAAAAACTTATTATGACAAGTTACTACCCAAGCTGGATTTGAATAGCTTTGAAGGGATTGATGTCTAGAACTGGATCTCTAAGTGCAAGAAATATTTTCTTGTGTATGAAGTTATACCCGAGAGACAGGTGGAGTTGGCTAGCCTGTATCTACAAGGGAGGGTAGAAACATGGTACCAAAATTGGAGTAGAAGCAGGGGAGCAGTAGACTGGGATGAATTTGCTGAAGCAATTGCTAAGAGGTTTAAGGAGATTGGAGAAGATAATGTGGTAGAGGAGATGCAGAGGCTCAGACAAACTACCTCTGTTGATGAGTATTTGGACAAATTTGAGCTCCTTAAGCTTAAAATGGAGAGGTTATACCCCAAGTGTGAATTTGGCAAAGACAAGGTGAATTATTTAGGGCATGTGATAACTTCTAAAGGGATCTCTACTGACCCTAGCAAGGTTACAGCCATGCTCCAATGGCCTACTCCCAAAAACCTGAAATCCTTAAGGGGATTCTTGGGACTCACGGGTTACTGCAGAAGATTTGTTGCTGGATATGGGGTCATTTGCAAACCCCTCACTGATCTACTTAAAAAAGATCAATTCCTTTGGACCTTTGCTGCCCAAACAACATTTGAAGAACTAAAAAAGTTAATGACCCAAGCCCCACTGCTGGCACTACCAGATTTCAACGAGCCCTTTGTTTTAGAGTGTGATGCTAGTAATACTAGATTGGGGGCTGTTCTAATGCAGAGGGGAGGACCTTTAGCCTATATATCCAAGCCATTGAGCCCTCGAAACCAGCAATTGTCTGCCTATGAGAGGTAGTTAATGGCCATCATACTTGCTATAACAAAATGGAAGCATTATTTGGAAGGGTCCAGTTTCATCATCACAACTGACCATGAAAGCATCAAGCACCTACTGGAGCAGAGGCTTCATAACTACATCCAGCAAAAAGGGATCTCTAAATTGCTTGGCTTGGACTACACCATTCTCTACAAAAAGGGGACTGAAAATAGAGTGGCCGACACTCTATCTAGACAGCATGAAGGGGCTTCCATACATCACCTCACTCTCTCTACCTACACTCCTAGTTGGCTAACCGAAGTTGTCAATTCTTATGAAGGAGATACTGTCCTTCAAGGGCTAATACCACCTTATCTATCACACCCCAGGATCTTCCCAATTACTCACTCTCCAAGGGACTGGTTAAGTACAAGGGCAAACTGTATATTGGATGTTCTACCTCCCTTAGGCAACAACTTATAGCAACTTGCCATGATTCTCCCATTAGAGGCCACTCAGGAGTTAGAGGCACACTCCAACGGCTACAACAAACTTTTTATTGGCCTGGAATGTAAAAGGAAGTGGTGAAATGGATAGCACAATGTGATGTTTGTAAGAGATGCAAGTCTGAATCAGTGGCATACCCGGGACTTCTTCAACCCTTACCAACCCCTTCCCACATTTGGAGAGATATCTCCATGGATTTCATTGAGAGGCTTCCTAAATCTGCTGGCAGAGATACTATTCTAGTAATAGTTGACAGGTTTTCTAAAATGGGCCATTTTCTTGCCCTTAAACACCCTTTTACTACTGCTGAAGTTGCTCAACTATTTCTGGATCAGATTTTTAAGCTACATGGGATGCCTAACTCAATTATGACTGATCGGGATAAGCTGTTTATATGAGGATTTTGGAGAGAGCTGATGAAGCTTTTGGGCACCAAATTGCATTTTAGCTCTGCCTACCACCCCCAAACTGATGGCCAGACAGAAATGCTGAATAGGTGCCTTGAAACCTACTTACGGTGCATGACTTTCCACCATCCCACCCACTGGTTCAGGTGGCTTAGCCTAGCAGAGTATTGGTACAATACCAGTTACCACTCAGCAATCAACATGAGTCCCTTCCAGGCTGTTTATGGCTATGCCTCTAATATGCCAAATCTGCCAACCAAAACCAGTTTAGTAGCAGCAGTGGAGGAATTCCTGCAAGCAAGAGACTCCTTGACGACCTATCTAAGGGATCATTTGGCTCACTCTCAGAACAAGATGAAGTAGTATGCTGATAGGGGAAGAACCGAGAGGGAATTCTCTGTAGGTGACTGGGTTTACCTTAAAATTCAGCCCTATAGACAGAATACCTTAGCCTTAAGAAGGTCTCTCAAGTTTGTTGCTAGATATTATGGGCCATTCCGGGTGTTACAAAGAGTTGGGAAGGTAGCTTATAAGTTGGAACTTCTTTCCAATTGCAAGATTCATCCTGTCTTCCACGTCTCCCTGCTCAAGAAGAGGGTGGAACCCAATAACCCAGTACAGGTCACTCTCCCTCCCTATACCGAGTCTGAGTTCGTCATTCTACCAAACAAAGTCCTTAACATCAGAACAACTCTGATTAATGACTTCCACATTCAACAACTCCTCATCAAATGGCAACAACTTCTAACTATAGATGACACATGGGAAGATAGTGTCTTCATCCAGCAACAATTTTCAGAATTTTATCATTCTTGGGGACAAGAATGTGCAAAAGGGGAGGGTATTGTTAGGTATACTAGGAGGGTAGCAAAATTGCAAAAAAAAAGTTAGTTAAGTTAGTTATTGGATGTTAGAGAAGAAAATTCAGAATTACTTAAGATTCCTTTTTTGTAGGTTGCACACGCCATTTTGGCTGTTTTGTACCTCAGCAAAATTAGTTTTGCTCATGTCTATTTGTATTAGTCCTTAGGGATGATCACGGGATGGAGATTCCTCAGCCCCGGCGGAAACCCACCCCATTTTGGGCGGGGAATCCCCGAAATTTTTTTCTGCGGGAACGAGAACAGGGGAAAAAAAATCTCAGTCATAGAATCGGGGACGGGGAATGGGGTATCCACCCTGCGGAGATCCCTGCCCCGCAAAAAAAAAAAAATTTAAAATATAATATTTTATAAATAATTAACATTAAAATATAACTTAATTTTTTAATTATTAAGTTTTAAATTATAATTAATTTTAAATTTTATAAATGGTTAAAATTTATATTAATTTAAATTATTATTGATTTTAAATTTTTTATTTATTAAATATTATATTTTAAAATTAAAAAAAAAATTCAGGGGATGAGGATCCCTGTGGGATGGGGACGGAGGAAATTTCCTCCCCGATATTGGTGGTGGGGGCGGGGAATTTCCACCACTGGCGGGGGAGTGAGTGGAGGTGAATTCTCTGGCCCCGCCCCGTGATCACCCCTAGTAGTCCTTTGGAGACCACTAATCATTACAGAATCACAAAAAGTATTTTCTCCTGATTTTCTCTTTTTTCCTTCTTCTCTCTCTCTCTTTTCTGTTCTATTCTGTTCCATCCTTCTTCTTCTTCTTCTTCTAATATCAAACTCTACTCCTAATCTATATTCTGGAATTCAACCCAGAATATTTTTCAATCCATCTCTTTTTGTTAGAATTAATCCTAACAGAATAATAATATGGAAGTTGTGCCTTAGTACCCAGGATATTTCAAATTTTTTATGGATTGCACAACATATAGTGACCAGTACAAAAGTTAGCTTCAAGTCTCCTCTATTCCATATGAGTTCTGATTTTCTTTCATTTGTTTGAAGAAGTTTTTTTATATCTTTAGTAGTCACTTTTACATAAACAAAAAACCAGCTTCTGGTCAAATGGTTTTCTAGCCATGGTTGCTTTTGTAATGCACAAGACTATGGAGGCCATTATCTGGTCAAAGGTGAAATTATCAGAATTTGCTGCAACCAGGACAGGAGACTGGAGGTCCAATGCTCCAGAGTTGTTATTGTGTGTTTAATTGCACAGCATAGTGGAGTAATCTATTATAATAGACAGGGACTGGCAGTCCGATAGTTCAGTGCTCATAAATAGACGAACACCATTTGTTTTCTAGTAGCTATTGTATTTCCCCTCTGGATGATTAGTTTGATAATTTATAATTCCCTTACAAGAGTTGTTAAGTGTGCGCAGGTGGCAAGCCAGGAGACCTATGGAACACTGGGAGCAATTGTGAGGAGTCAAACGGGTAACCGACAAGTTGGTTTTCTCACAAATAGGCATGTTGCTGTTGACTTAGACTACCCAAATCAAAAGATGTTTCATCCCTTGCCCCCAACACTTGGACCTGGGGTATATCTTGGTGCTGTAGAGAGGGCTACCTCATTTATCACAGATGACCTTTGGTATGGGATTTTTGCTGGAATAAACCCTGGTAAGTATATTCCAAATAAAAACCCATCCTCTATTCTTCTTTCAGTGAGACGCTTGATGTTAAGGCATGAGATTGCTACTAGGAGATTACAGGTTCAAATCCTGCCGTAGCTTAGTGTAAAATTAGGTAGACTTTATTTCCATTTTGGTTCTGCTTCAGGGCTGTGGTTGAGCTAACTTTTACCTTAGAAGCTCAGGGCAGTTGCAATGGTAATAATGATTAAAGGATATACCTTGTATCTGGTCAAAGAACCTAGATAGTGCTCAGCCATAACAAAAACTTTTCTGGTCTTTTGTCTTTTTTCCTGCTTTATCTTCATAGCAATTCATCCTCGCATACTTAGCACATTGCTGCTTAATGTTTTTTATTGAATGAATATCAGCATCATTTTAGTCTCCATGTGGCTGCCAAGTATTTTATGTTTCCTTCCTGACTTGAAATTGGACATCATTGTACATTTTACAACTGCTAGTTTGTAACTTTAACAAGTTAAATGGTTTTCTTCAAAGCTTCAAACTCTAGGCTTATGCAGTACTGTTCATGATACCTTGCAGAGACATTTGTGAGGGCCGATGGGGCATTCATCCCATTTGCTGATGATTTTGACATGTCCACTGTAACCACTTCTGTGAAGGGTGTAGGAGAGATTGGTAACGTAAAGATTATAGATTTGCAGTGTCCAATAAGTAGCCTTATTGGGAAGCAAGTGATGAAGGTTGGAAGAAGTTCCGGCCTGACCACCGGAACTGTATTGGCCTATGCTCTCGAGTACAATGACGAGAAAGGCATTTGCTTTTTAACTGACTTTCTTGTTGTAGGTGAGAACCAGCAGACTTTTGACCTTGAAGGAGATAGTGGAAGCCTGATAATAATGAAGGGTGAGAATGGTGAGAAGCCAAGGCCTATGGGGATCATCTGGGGTGGCACTGCTAATCGTGGTAGACTTAAGTTGAAAATTGGCCAGCCTCCAGAAAATTGGACAAGCGGAGTTGATCTCGGACGCCTACTAAATCTTCTTGAACTTGATCTTATCACAACAAATGAAGGGCTTAAAGGTTTTACTTTTGAAATATTACTCGTTGTCTTTATCTGTTTATTTTGTCATCATTTATTTCATGATATTGATTGCCCATGTTATCATGTGATTGTTCTTTTCTTCCAATACTTAAAAGCATAAAAAACCCTCCCAATAGGTTCTTATTCTGCAAGTATATTTACATTATTCGCAAAAGTCTTCGCTGCAGATATTTGTACATGGTGATGAATTGGATTACCATATGAAAATTCCCATTTCAGTTTCCAAGGGTTTGGGTGAATTTTATTAGATCCAAGAAATGTTCTCATATTGAGTTAATGGTCCAATAAGGAGAATAAATGGTGGCTGACTGAAATTATATTTTGGATATGGCCTCTTCATAATTCTTAGTGCATCCTCTTTTTTTTTTTTTTAAATATTATTCTAGTTTTCATTATATATTGTTGTGTTTGTAGTGGCAGTACAGGAACAAAGAGCTGCATCAGCAACGGCAATTGGTTCCACAGTGGGAGACTTCTCACCCCCAGAGGGAATGCCTCCAAAGGACAAAGTAGAAGAAAAATTTGAGTCACTTGGTTTACAAATTGAGCATGTCCCATTGGATGTTGAACACAGATATGCAGAATCTAACTCATCATTAGCAGAAACCGAATTTCAGTTGGAAAATGGGATCAAAATGGCTCCTAGTGTGGAGCATCAGTTTATTCCAAGCTTCGCACGGCAGTCGCCAATGCATAAAAACAACTCTTCAAATAAGGATGTCTTGGAGAATTTAGCTTCATTGAGAAATGGCTGTGAGGAAGATCCATGCGTTTTGTTGCACTTGGGTGACAATGAAGCTAAAAGAAGGCGTTCAATTGCTTCAACCAGCATGGAAGAACCTAAATGAATTGCCAACAAATGGCTTGGCCATTGAACGATATCGCTAGCATATGGATGCCAAATGCCATTATACTAAAACTTTGATCCTACCTTGTATTTAATTGATTGATGTCTGTTCAAGTAACCGGGCAGTGACTCTGCAGGATCTGCTGTCCTCTTTACAGTCAGTAACAGCATCTTTGCTTTGGCAAAAGTAGTAATTGTGATTCCTGTTAATTGTTAAATTTGCTTTGAGATGATGACAATTTGCATTCTTTACCCTTTTTGTTCCCTTGACATTACTGCTGTGGTTAAATTATCAGGAGGATCATTCCATTGATTGCGCTGCATGTACGTGGTGGCTTTTATGAACTAATTTAATGATAAATTTTCATTCATGTTAAATAACATGGTCTCTTAAAAACAATGATTTTCCATGCTCTGTGTTGGCATATTAGCCTTAAATATTCAAATATATGTGCTTTTTTTTATTGCGAACTGTTGGGGAACTAACCAAATGCTTTTTGGAAATTACGTATATGTTTGATTGAAAATCTTGCTAATCACAGCCATAAATGAAATTATAAAAAAGATTAATGCTTTTCCATTAATTTTTATTTATTTTTTTACAAAAAGAAAATAATAACAATGAGGGGGTGTTGCAGTCTCTGTTTTTTACTGCGCATTGATTGGATAAAAGTGAAAAATTAAAATTTATTCTGTGCGGGTTCCACATAATGGGCACCGGCTTGTTCTCAGACGGTTGAAAAGAAATCGACTGGGCCGGAAAATAAACCCGAAAATGTATCCGTCTCTCATTTTCGGATCTTGACAGGGCCCACTATTCTTTGGCGGTCCGTAATCAGTCACTGGTACAGATAAAGTAAAAGTAAAACCACCACAAGCTACCGTCTGTTTCTTCTTCTCTCAAAAATTTCACTTAATTATATTAGGGGTTTATCTAGGGTTTCGTTTCAGCCTTGTTGCCTTTGCATCCATGGCGAAGCCGACGCGAGGCCGCCCCTCGCCCCCGTCTGGTTCCGGGTCTGGATCGTCCTTGCGCTCTCGGTCCAAGTCACGGTCACGCTCATACTCCGGCTCGGATTCTAGGTCTAGCTCTCGCTCACGATCTCGCTCCAGATCCTTCTCTTCGTCCTCCTCGCCTTCTCGCAGCATCAGCTCTGGTAGCCGCAGCCCCCCTCTTCAGAGAAAGAGGTAAACGCCACACGCTCATTCTATACCATTTGTTAGAGATTAGAGCTTATCGTAGTCTTGTTGCATTCAGGATTGGAAATTTAATTATATATGTATAATTTTTCTTATAGGGGTTGAATTTAATTTTTCTGAAAGTGAAAAATCTTTTTTACCAACGTTCTGTGAAAGTGTAGAGGTTTGTTTTGTTGATAGGATAGGATGAATTTTGGGTCTAGTTCACTGAATTATGGAAAAACTTGGCTACATGATATGAAATGTTTGCGATGTTAGTTCTCTTTTTGATGTCGTTGGGTTGTTAACAAGGCAGTGGAAAATAGAATCAGTTGCTTAAACTTTCTTGGATATATAACTTAATTAACTTTGCTTTTATTATTATGATTTTTTATTTTGGAGGTTAAATATGATTTGCTTAGTTGTATGAAAATATCCTATAATATTTGGATCTCCAATTTGGTATGTGATTTAGAATGTCGACAGCTTATAGGGTGAACTAGTTTTAAATTCTGACTGCAGGACTGAAACGTAGAGGAATTGAGATATTTATGTGCATTTCTTAGGTTGGACGCTTACCTGATTTTTTCTAAAGAAAATTATTGCTCTATTTCTTATTATTTTGTTGTGACCATATGTTTTGTATTTTTTCTTCACAGCCCTGCTGTAGTGGGTAGGCGAGGACGTTCTCCACCCCCACAATCTAAAAAAGCTTCTCCACCTCCAAGGTAAAGTTGAATTTTGATTCAGTTGTAGTATCTTCTTTATTTATTTATGTCATTGAATTTTTGGTGCATGTTTAGCTTGTGATTCACTGATTCCCATAGCAAACTGAAAGGCAGAGAAAAGATGACGTTAGAATAAAACTCACTGTGTTATGGTCCTGTGTTCTGTAGTGTTTTGTTCTTTAGGAGCAGATTATGATTTGTTGTTCCCTAAAATGGGGCCTTATGACATTAATCGCACACCTGGGAGTTAGTTGCTGCCCATGAAGTTATTGTCCTTACTAATAAAAAGAGGATCATTTGCAAGGAAACTTGCATGCTTTAGCATTTAACTCATATGCTTGTATTTGTTTGTTATCTTGCATAAATTTCCATGGAGATGCTAGGTCTTCTACATGTGTTTAAATTGCTCCTGCAATCTGAGGATTAATAGGATATTAATAGCCTGAGAGAATAGGACATTCTGCATTTTACAAAGGTAAACTAATGTCACGAGGAAGTGCTAAGATCAGAAACTAGGAAGTGTTTGAATGCTATCCCTTGTTCCCTATTACTATTCCTAATATGTATATGTGCATGCCATTGACTTCAGGAAGGCTTCTCCCATTCGCGAGTCGCTTGTTCTTCATATTGACTCACTCAGCAGGAATGTGAATGAGGGCCATTTAAAAGAAATATTCAGTAAGTTTTCCACCTTGCACTTTTTATTTAACAAGCTTATATAATTTTATCTGGTTTTATTCTGAAAGATTGTTTATTTGCAATCTAGAAGGGTTGAAGTAATTTGTGTATTTTTGTGTCATATGAAGATCTAGATTCTATGTTTATGCTAACTTTGCTATGAGAAAAGATGCATGAAAAATTTGCAGTTAGGTATATTCGTGTGTGTAGGTAATATGCGTGTTTCCTGCAAAATCTTAATGTCTTACAACAGAATGTGGAATTAGACTGGCATTTCAAGCTGGACTAAGAGAGCATTAGTTTCTTCTGTAAGTATGCTGTGTCTAATTTTTGGAGCTTGAATAGGCAAGTATTGAGTCGATGAGTAGAGAGATCCCAGTAGTGGCTTTTGTGCTAAATATTGGACTGGGGATGAAGTTGTCTATAATTCCTATTCTTTGCAGACCCATGCAGAATTCATCTTCAATACTCGTTATTTTCACAATTAATTTCAAAACATAGCCAGGACATTTTTGAATTGCTATAGATTTGCAATAAGTGAAGCTTCTTTCAATAGCCGAGGATATTCTAGTTGTCGAATTTATGAATGCTACCTCAATTGTAGCATTCATGAGAACTACTTTTTCTCATTTGTGTCCCTTTCTGGATCTATTAATCATGCTTAGGACCTGTATTTGAAGTTATTCAACATTCTTTGATGTGTTGCTTTCATCTCTGTTTTCCTTTTCTTTCTTTCCTTCTTCTTCTTCTTCTTTTAATTTCTGCAACTTAGGTAACTTTGGTGAAGTTGTTCATGTGGAGTTGGCAATGGACCGGACTGTAAGTGCATACCACTTGTCTAATTATGATGTTATTTAATTTATTTGCTCTATCATATATATGATTTTTTTTTTCTACCTGCACAGGTTAATCTTCCAAAAGGATATGGGTATGTTGAGTTTAAGACACGGGCTGATGCGGAGAAGGCCTTACTTTACATGGATGGGGTAAGTTTCTCAATGCTGGATATAATTTAGATGATACTTGATAACATGCAGTGGTACTATATCTGGGATGTGATGAAATTTCCTTGATGCAGGCCCAAATTGATGGCAATGTTGTTCGAGCAAAGTTCACATTAGCTCCACGACAGAAGCTTTCACCATCATCTAAGCCTGTTGCTGCTGCTCCAAAGAGAGATGCTCCCAGAACTGATAATGCTAGTGCAGATGTTGAGAAGGAAGGACCAAAAAGGCAGAGAGAATGTATACTTAATGTTGTTTCAAAGTTATGGGGTCTCTTCTCCTTTTTCCTCTATTTGCTAGTATTTATTGTATTTTTGCTGATGTCAGCTCCTCCTCCTCGGAAACCTCTACACTCACCCCGACGAAGGTCGCCTATTGGCCGCCGAGGTGGGTCTCCTAGACGTCTTCCAGATTCTCCTCCACGTCGACGTGCTGATTCTCCTGTCCGTAGGCGAATAGAATCTCCATATCGCCGTGGAGATACACCTCCACGTCGGAGACCAGCATCCCCTGGTAGAGGTCGTTCCCCATCACCGCCGCCTAGACGATACAGATCCCCCCCAAGGTAGCTGGTTGCTAGATTATTTCTTGATTGATATTACCAATAATTTTGAAAGGCTATTGACCTGCAATCATTGTCTTTAGGGGTTCTCCTAGAAGGATGCGTGGTAGTCCGATCCGTAGGCGTTCTCCTCTTCCTCCAAGACGACGGTAATTGCTCTTATTGATTAAATTTCAAAGTTTAAAACTTGAAATGCCTCAAATATATTTGAGTGATCATAATACAAGCAGTAGTGGTACTAAAAGTATGGTATATGAGGATTTGAGATGATGAGTGGCACACTAAGAAGATTTAGATTTTGTAATAATAGAGGCACATGATTTCTGTCACATAAAAATAAGGAAGAGGTAAGGGAGGGTAACTAGAGTGACTAATCTACCTTGCCACTTCACTTCTTATCATAATTCGCCCTTTTTTTATACACCACAATCTTGCATACAGAAATTGGAAAATATTGTATTGAGATATTTGACTGTGGTTTGCATTGACACTGCTTCTTTGGCAATGTGGATGAGAAGAATGTGACTGGAGCATGATGGATCTGTTATACATAGATCCTCATGCCACTTGAAATGTTATTGGGGAAGTGTTATGAGAACAAGAATCTTATTTATGCACTACTTTCAGAATTCATGCGGGACATTCAATGCAATGACTAATTGGAAAATTATAGTCAATGATTTGTACAAACATACATCTCTCTCAGTATATGTATGTATGTTTAAAATTTTTTATTTTATTTTATTTTTATCCTTTTGGGTTCCATGTGCTGGCCATTTGAAAATCTGCTGTTTCATGAAGCCCCCAGTTAACATGTTGGCTTCTAATTAGAAGCCCCTAGTTAGTATATTGACTTTGAAGATTGTGCATACTGATCCATAAATACTAGGTGAATATTACCACTAGTGCTTCCAAATGCTGAGGTGATTCAAATAATTGCTTTAGATTGTAAGTGGTAACTTGTTGCTAAATTCATTTTTCCTTTGCTCCAGCACACCTCCTAGGCGAGCTCGTAGTCCTGCAAGAAGGTCTCCACTTCGTCGTCGTAGTCGCTCTCCAATTCGGCGGCCTCCTCGCTCACGTTCAAGATCACTGTCACCTAGGAGGTAACTTTCTGAATAGCTAAACATGGATGTATTTTGTTTCATTTCAACTGTGTTATACTTGACAATGATGATCTCTCTCCTGTGAGACTCATTTAAGCTGTTGAGTATTAAGATTCGTGACACATTATAATGAATGAACTTAAATTAGATTTCCAACTTTGTTTATCAGTACGAGTGCATGCTGTGTAATTCTTTTTGAGCATGGATGTTAGAGTTCTTGCCCTTTTTGTTTTTCTTTTATTTTTGCATTAATGCATTTTGAATATTTTTCTCCCATACTTTTCTCTACAAAAGGGAAATTCTATTATGTAGTTTTGTTTTATCAATTTGGACAAATTAGAGGAGGAATATTTTTGAGCGATACCATGCAAATGCAGACTGTTGATACAGGCCTAGCAAAATCTAAGATGGATACCACATTAGTAACAGAACTGGACTAATGCAGCAAAGTCCAGTTTTTTTGCTAGAAATCAGATTATGACTAGACTTCATGGCTTGAGAACTTAAGCAATGGAGAACAATTGAAAAAGATTTAAGAAGCAAGAAAGAAGCAATGGAGAACAATTGAAAAAGATTTAAGAAGCAAGAAAGAAGAAAGAGAGAGGAATAAATAAGGAGTTTGGGGAGGGTGCTATATCTCTGGCAAAATCATTATGCTTTCAATCTTAGAAGAAATTACGTTATTCTCTGCAAAGGATATGACTAACTCTTTATATTCTAGTGCTAGATGATTTCAAGCTACATATATGCTTATATGTCTAATTTATGTGCTGGCAAGTTACTTACAGCTACTCTTTTTCAAAGAATTTTACCTAAACACTAATCTATAAAAGATCAGAATATTATTTTCTTTGATTTTAAATTATATGATCAACATGGCTACTAGAAGCGGCTGGGATTTCTGAAAAAACAGTGTGGCCTTGGGGTTTGGGATTTCTGAAAAAACACTGATCTAATAAAAGATCAGCATATTATTTTCTTTGCCATTTGGTTTTCTGGCTTTGGGGAACTTTATAAGCTTCTTGTGTTGACGATCTCTAAGTGAAATATTTACTCTTGATGTTGGCTCTTAGAAAGACTGCTTTTATTATATTTTTAATTTGAAGAGATTCCTTGTCAAATGCAATCTTTGGGTCAATCAGGAGTGATCTTTACCTTATATTCTTTTTTATCTTAAAATAAGCGTAATATTTTCATTGTGCTAGTAGTGCTAGACAGCCTTTTGTTAATGTGCCTTGTTTTATGGTGGTGTTATATACCAGAGGGAGAGGACCTGCAAGACGTGGGAGGTCATCTTCTTATTCCGGATCTCCTAGTCCACGCAAGGTTTGTGCCTTTTTTCTTTTTTGTCAGTGAAGAGCCTTGTTTATAGTTATGCGATTCATGTTGTCAATTGAATTATTACAGGTCACCCGCAAGATATCAAGGAGCCGAAGTCCTAGAAGGTGAATTTTTTTTTAATGTATACAATTGTCTTGCAGTTTTTAGGACGAGATTGTTTCTTTTTGAATCTTTTATCATATGAAGACACTTGTGCAGTGGCCAGTATTTTTTGATGTAGATGGTCAAAAGCAGTTCATCCCTGCCTATTGTTTTATTAATTTAGTTTGAGGAGTTTGTTTTAGAGTTCAAGTTGTTTTGAGGAAAAAATGTGTTCTTCATGCTTTTTTATATTTTTATTGTTTGTCTTGCTAGTGACTTCTGCTAGATGGTAATGCTGTATGGAAAGAGACAGTGGGTTGGCGAAGATGATCTTATTTTCAAGTATTTGTTGGGTCGTGGTATGACAACACAAAATCTAACCAGTTAGTGGTCTATGGGCTCATATGACGAGTCTACCAAATACCTTTAGATTAGAGGCTGGAATTAGGTTTTCATGGATATTGGATGGCATTGACAACTATAGAGTCAGGCATGGAGTGTTAGGCATACCTACCGAAATGGGCAGGAGATGCATGTATGTGCAAATGTAAGATAATGTTTTGAATCATCCCAAGCTTGGTGTTATATGAAAAATCCTTTCAATATGCGTATTCACTACAACAATTTTGTTCTTTTTTAGAGTGATCATGAATATACATGAATATTTGGTCATTTGTTGGAATTCAGAAGAATAGTTATATTTTTTGCATACATAAGGATTTTATTAGGATAATTATGTGATGGGTGAAGGGTTAATTTAATTGGTTGGGGTTAGTGCTTGTAAAAAGCGTGGAAGTGAGGTGCATCTTACTTCCACTGAAAATTCTGTGCAGATTGAGTAGGGCTAACAAGATAAAACGGAGTATGGCTAAGAAATGTTCTTAGTCGACAGACACAGGTTTTGTGTCAGCATCAAGAAGTTTGTGAACTGTAATTCTTTGGGATGCAAGGCTGTTACTGATTTCAGTTTAGGGATATCATGGGGTCAAAGGTCCTCTAATTAGGTTCAGACGTTTGCATGGCTTTCTGGTATTAGGTCAGAAAGTTGACTTGTCTATCTCCAGGGGGCTGAATTTTCTTGAACAAGAAGTTTGTGTTCATGAATGAAAACTCTTTACCAGGGAACAATGAGGTGTGGTTGGGTGTGATGAAAAGAATCTAGCTGTCCATGTAGTCATGTTTGGACCTGCAGAGTCAAGCTGAAGTAGCGGAAGCAGTTGTTTTCTGCTTTCTGATTCTTTCAAAAACATGTTTGAATGTTCTGTTTGCCCCCCTTCTTTTTTTTTTCTAATTATTTTTGTTGTGATTTTTAGTTATATGTTGGTGATCTATTTTTATTTCAGTTATTTGTTTTCCTCTTTCGAATTTGATTTTAAAGTGACAAGAGGTTTTCTTCTCTTTTAGGCCTTTGCGAGGAAGAAGCACCAGCAGCAGCAGCAGCTCACCACCTCGTAAGCCATAGGTAATGTTTTCTGAATCCTCTTTATCACTCTCTCCATCCCTTCCCCATCCAAATCCCCTTTCCAACTTCCACCCAAAGCTCTTCTTCCTCCGCTTCACTTGGTAGTTGTGAATGATGTAATATTTAAGATCTTTGTCAGTATGGAAAACTATTTTGGTTCCCTGATGTAATGGGGTTTGATACTTCTCGGGGTATTGCTTTTTACAGTTGATGCTGTGTCTTTTTTGTAAACTTGTGATTATTTGCTGGAGAAATTGAAGTACGCTTTTCATTACTGTCTTTAGTTATATAGTGTTGTTTTATTTTTCATTGTTAATGATGGGCGAAGTTTTTAGAGACAAGGTGGCAGATCTATGTGCCACAACCTCTGACACCATTTAGCATCTTGAGCAATAAAAGAAATCCTCTACAATTGGAGGATTTGTTCCCAAGCTATATTGTTTTTAAGATCTCTTGTTAGATTTGGAATGTGGCTTGTGCTCATAAAAGGTTCCGAGAAAAGACTCGTGGATAATGTTAAGAGTAAATCGGGCTAGCCTAGTTGTTTGATCTAGACTCAGAAATTTTTATCTTGAGAGAATTATAATTTGGCTGAAATTTCTTCCTGCTATATTGGTAATTATTATTCTTCCATTCTATATCGGATGGTAAAAGACTTGGACGCAGATTGTGGCAGGGAGCTACCTTTATATAATAATCCAAAATGTATCGATTGCCTAAATACTATACCTATGTTTTGCAGTTATATTTACACTGGGTGTGGTTGCATGTTATCTTTCAAGCCATTTAATATAAAAGAAGATGGTGACCCGTCAAGCTTTGCTTTGTCATCCCTCGAGAGGACAACATTTATGTAATTAGCCACTGGAGACTGATTGGCTCCTGTGGTGCTGCCACTGTTTCACTAATATGATTAATGATTTGTTGAGACTGATTAAAGAACAGGTTCTCATCTTCTCAAGGTAACTATAAGGTTTCACGCTCTAAGCTGTGGAAATAATTTAATTCAGTATAGTTAAAGGCACATAAAACTCGAGTTGAGAGAAGGAAAAAGAAAAAGAATTGGAGGAGAATGGTAATTAGAAATCGAGAACAAAAATGAGAAGACAATGGGAAATCGGAAGAACCGAGTAGATGATGACTCGTCTGAAATCGCGGCGCGTAACCAAGCCCAGATATCTTATCTATAGCTAAATTTTGCATTTTACCATTCGCTATCAAAACACAAGCTTACATTTGTCTTCTTGGAGATCGTTTTCGCATAATCTCTTGAAGAAACTTCGTTTGCTTTTCTGATAAAGCTTAATTAAGCGTCATAACCTTTTACGTGGAAATGGAACGTAAAGAGAGAAATTTTGTGAGAAATCAAGATACAGACAATGGCTTTTCATATATATGGGAGGTGGATATGTTAAATACATTTATGAAGGTTAATAAGGTGGGAAACAAGTAAGAAAGTAATTGAAATTTTATGTGTATTGAAATAAGGATATGATGGTGAACTCGATTTGCAATAATAAAGAAGGTAACTTTTTGCTGTTAGATAGAAAACAAACTAATGGAATGGAATTTATTTATGAAAAATACATGTATTTGTGAGTTTTCTTTTGAAATATATAAAGATAAATTTGAATTTGGTATGTAATTTTAAAAATATTAAATTGTGTAACAATCGGTGCTCGACCTTTTAGCGAAGCATGTAACGCCCTCTATAACTTTTCTAAGATCATATCATTTATTTCTGTTTTTCAGTACAATTAATTGTCTTTTTATTAATTAAAAATTCGGCGGCATAATGGCTTAATTTCTATGCTGTCCAACCTGTAGAATTTCAAATTTGCACCCTTAAATATTATTCCTTCAACTCCCAAAATTACAGTCAATAACACAGTACTTATATAAGTTCATCTTATCACGTAATCAATCCATACATAATGCATCCACAACATCCACTAATTTATATAAATCTTAATATTACATATCATTATAATTAAATCCTCACGGTTAATATCATAATTACACACATTTATACAACCCATATACAAAAAATTTCTTCTATGTACATGCCACAATTAGCCTTCTTGTCAAGCATGTTGTCTTTGTCCCTACACGCAGTCACAATAAACTACAAGCTAAGCAACATAATCGCTCATGGAGGATGCAATTACATAAAACTTCACTCAAGTAAAATTTCTTGTTAAATTAGTTACTTTTTATTAATAAATAAATTAGTTTCCGTAATTTCACCAATTTCAAATTTATTCTATTATCCTTTCATCAATTAATTTTCCTTTTTAATTCAAAAATTAGTTTTATGCTTGATTTTAGCAATTTAGATGAAAATTACTATTATACCTCTAAAGTTGACTTTTATTTCTATTAAATCATGTAAATTTCATTTTAGTCCCTAAAAATTTTATTTAAGGCGAAAAATTATAGTTTAATCCCTATAACTTTTCTATTTACGATTTTATCCCTTTTATCAAATTGACCATTTTAACCGTATTTTTACTGTTTATTATTTATTTTTCCTTCAGTGAATAACATAATTATATTTTTCCCCTTATTGGACAAATATGTGACATTTTTCATCTTAATTCATTTTATTCACATTTTTACTATCGTTAAGGCCGTAATTACTCTTTTAAGATAGTTTTTTTATGTAAAATTATTATTTTGCCCTTAGACGTCAACAATGGAACACCATGAACCGGATAAATAGGACAGTAAATCCAGTATGCTGAAGGGACCGTACAACTGGGGTACGATAACATGCTCCAGTACAATACAGTATTTCAAAAGCCGGCTAAATAATGAACTCAATTCAGAAACAGATCAACAATAACATTGACAGTAACAATAATTCCGTGGGATAAGTACCTCCATGGCTAGCCATACTATCCTAAAATCCTGGTTAACTCACTAAACACTAAGAGCATTACAATTTTTTTATCGCTATACTTTTACACTGTTTATTGTCTTTATTATGCTACATTAAATTACATTATGTTGCAAATCATTTTCAATGAGCTCAATCCCCAAGAATTTCTCATGCAAGTATTTAATACCATAAAATATAATTAATTTTTACCATTTATTACTTGCACACTACTCGGCCACTAAAGGAATTTCCACCTTTAAATTCTTTTTTCTTACAATTTCATATCTCACATTATTTTACACTCACTTTATGACATAGTATTGTGAAATATATCAATTTCATATGAATATTTTTAAGTTCTTATAATTTCCATCATTATGTAACTATAGTAAAATTAAACATCATCTTCATAATTTATTTCAATCAACATAATTGCATTTCTTATACCTTAATTTACTTAATTATCATTAATTATTCAATTAAGGATTAAATTACATCAAGGTACCCTAAGGTACCATATTCGGCAAATTTAATCCCAATCATTTTTAATTTATTTTCTTCACTTATTTGAATTTCTAATAACTCAATTTGACATTATATCTTATTAATTTAAATTATTTCATCCATTTCCTACAATTAAGCATAGTTACATAATGTAAAATTATGAAAAATTCAACTAAAATAGTGAAATTAAATGTAAATTTCATCCACTAACCTCTAATGAGCTTGAAAGGCACCTACTCCACTTTATCCTTTCCCTTTCCTTCCTTCCTCTTCCCTTCCTCTTGCTTTTCTCCTTAAATCACAATTTTCTTGGCCTCCTATTGATGGAAATCCTTCTCTAAGTTAAAGAGGATAATTTTTTAAGCATATGGCTGGAATTAGGGTGTGAAATTAGGAGAGAGAAAGCTTTGGAGAGAGAAAAATGATGGAGATGCCATGAAAGGGAGGGTTTGGATTTTGGCCAAAAAAAGGGTGAAGATGCCTAGATTTTTGAGAGACTTCCAGATGTCTCTAATCCCTATCTGATGGCCTATTTATATGAAAAAGGAATGGCCAAGATTCACTTGTTTACTATTAAATCTAAAAGCTTCAAATTTAGCCACTAGTCACCCAAACACCAACTTAAGCTTATCCTACAGACCTGAGCTTACTCACACAAGATCATGGTCCCAAATTAATGACTCACATGCAATATTATGGTCAAATTTCAGAATTTGACAATCCTAATGATCCGATCTCAATTTTGCACCCCGAAATATGAATTTTTGTTTTCAATATCAGAATGCCCTAAAATTTTACCTTGAGTAGTCCCTGCATATTCAAGGTTATACGGTTAAAATGTCAATCCATTCCGACACCATTTAAATATACTTTTAGCTTTTGTAGTCTGTGTAACCGATTCGAAATCCTAAATCTCAAAATTGTCGAAATTGCTATTTTTCATTTCCTAGAGTGTCTTTACACTATTTATAAGATGTGTGTGAAATGTGAGAATAAATGAAGGTCTCTAAGCCAGTCAAATGTTTAGTCAAAGTCTTGGTCAATCCTAGATACACCCGTGAATTTTTCTTTTGTTTGCTTATTTGGAGGCCTATTTGACCTCAGTCTCTTCTCAGATTATACCACTAGACTCCGTTAAACATATACTTTCATAATCTATCCTTAACTCACGTGGCCCGCCGAGTCACCCATCCTCGAGTTTTCCTGATCCGGACGCATTTAACCTTACTCTCTTTTTCAAATTTTTTGTCTTATTCAACTCCGATCACTCTGAAATTTGTCCCGAGATAACTATTTATGTTCCACAACATGTCATGCATGACAGATGCAAATTTATAGAGCAAGTATTGGGTGTTGTTTTCTTTTGGTTTGCTTGTTTGGATAGAATGATGGACTTTTTTTTATCATCTATTTATTTTTCATGTATTATATATAAAGAGAGGCTCATATTATGTAATATTTGTTACTTATTAAAACGTCAGATGCGAGTGTCAAGTCAAGATCAGTATGCAAAATTTAGTAAACTTTTATTGGAAAGGTAACATTATTTTAATCTTAAAGGTTAATTTAACATTATACTCAAAAGTAAAATAAATAAATTAAATTGTACTTCTTGCAAATATAGATTTTCAAGGTAGTGGGAGAAAATTGATCAATGTTAATGCACCCTTAATGAATGGTTAATATTGTTTTAATTTTAAAATTTTAAAAATAATATTAGATAGAAATAAATTAAAAAGTTTACATTACATTGCAGTTTAGGTAGAAGTAAATAAAATTTTCCGCTTTCATCTAAAAAAATTGGCACGAAAATGTAAAAAATGGACATACAAAGAGAGAATATTCAATATTGCTCATAATGTAGGAGTTACATTGCAATTTTGACAAAAATAAATGGAGAATTTGGCCCCTCAGCTAAGCAAAATGGGCATGAAAATGCGGGGAACGGACAGGAAAGGGTTCAGAAACTTAAGAAACCAACGAAAGAGCCAAACGGCAAAGTCTCAGAAAGCGCTCTCTCTCTCTCTCTCCCCCCCCGCCCCCCCCCCCCTCCATGCCAAACCCTAATCGAGGAGGGTTCATCAAATTTTGCGTTTGATTCCCCAAATTACCGTTATATCTTTTCGAAGGTTAGTTATTGCTCTTCGCTGAAATTCATCATCATAGTATATGCCACAAAATGTTGATTTTTCAGCTAAATTTGCAATTGATCAGCCTTTCGAGAAACCAAAAAAATGCTATTAATTTCTAAAACTGAAATAATTTATGCATTCAATTCAAATTTTCATGCTTTTCTTTTTGCCCCGTTTACAGCAGGCTTCTGGTTTTCTGTTGAAGCTCAGATAACCTGAACTATTTAATGGCAGGCAATGGCCTGCCGTCATTGGCTCGTGTGAAGCTTAGTGATCTTATCCCCAGTGAAGGCCTTCCTTCTGATTCTTACAAACTCTCTGTTTCCACTTTGTCACAATCACTTGCGCAGTATTCTGCTGCAATCATCCAGTTCTCTGCGAGTGATGGGGCTCTTTTAAGGTCTGGGTTGGATTCTGCTCGCCTCTATTTTCATCAAAAATCATCTTACCCATCTGCTGATATGATTCATAACAATGATTCTCGTGAGTGGTGCAAGACCTCTGGTTACTATGCTGATCCTCAGTTGTGGCAGGAAATTTATGATTATAGACCAGGATTAACTCCTGCAGAGCCTAATAATGCTATAGAATTTCCACCAGGAGGTTTGCCTGATATATTTCCCCTTCTTGGAAAGGCAGCTAGAGATATATTGGATGCTATTAGCTTCTATTTGAACTTGCGCAGTTCTCCTTTTACTGAAATACTTGATAATGTTCCCTTGAGAAGCCGCGAAATATCATCTTCTGTACTGTCTGTTTGCTGTCATGCTAGGCCATCATTTCAGGGAGCACAGCACCATAATTTGACTGCCCAAGAGGATGGTCAGCTGGTTATGTATCCTGATCACGAGCACCAAGTTGATAAGAGCTTATTTTCTCTCGTTAAGTCGGATGGAGCGGGTTTACATGTAAGAGATTTTCATGGCCGGTGGGTTCTTGTTGATGGGGATCTTGGCCCTCAAGAAGCTATAGTTTACCCTGGACTGGCATTGTACCAGGCAACTGCAGGGTATATTAACCCTGCTTTGCACAGAACAGAGATTAATAATATGCAGGGAAATATGTATGGTCGCTGTTCTCTGGCTTTTAAATTTATGCCGAAGTCTATGACAAGTCTCAGCTGTTCAGAGATGAGAGCAGCTGGTCATGGGGTTGAAGCTCAGTTCCAGCTACCAGTATTAGTGGATGACTTCATGCAGAGATCTCACCCGACTGATGAGCTCTTTAACAGGAACAGTTTCCAAAGTTTCAGTTTCCCAACATCTCAAGATGGTAAGCAGCATTCCTTCTACATTATTGTTTTAATTGTGCTATACTGAATGTATGTAGTCTCTCCTCAAAATTATAATAGATGATTTGCACGAACCCTTTCCTTTAAGGGCATCTGTTGTTATTGTATTTTTTTCATTCTATCATTTGTTTTCTTTTAGTTTGTTCATTTTAGTTGAGCATTTAGGGGCTTCTTATTTCTTATCAGTTTAAACAATTTTGTGGATTTCATTTCACTGCAAGCGTACACTATGAACTAGTCTATTTATTTTTTTATTAGGTATAAACATAAGATGGGTATAATCCTATGGTGTGCCTTATTATGTTTGTAATTCTTAGACTGCTACTTATGCCATTTACTTATCATTGTGTCAGAAGATGGACCACGTATACTGAGATAAGCATTCTGGTTTGCAGTCAAATCATTTCTTTTTCATTTCATTATAGGAAAGGGAAATGAAAATTGACAAATCTAGAATTCTTAACATCAATGCCTCTCCAAGGTTTTTCAGACCTTGGACCCTCTTCTTTTTGGGATTTTCACTTTTCCTTTTTCTGTTCAAGTATGCCTTAGTGAGTAGTTTTTAACAGCAGGTCCTTGGATCGATGACATGCTGGTACAGGATCTATGAAGCCCATGATGAGGAGGAGGAAGAATAATTCAAGAAGCAAACCTTTGCCGCCTTCAAAGAGGTTAAGGCTTGAGGCGCAGAGAGTTTTGAAGGAAAGAGTTCAGGAGATTGCAGACAAGAAGGGCATCAAGCTAAGGTTCTGCAACTTGAAGGAGTGCGAGAATCACATTCACTCTTTGGATAGCCCATGCGCCAATATCAGAATGGAAATTGGTTGGCCTCCTGGAGTGCCATTTGTTCATCCCCATGATTTGCCAAACAAGGCAAAGATTGGTTTTCTTGAAGCTTATGAACCTGGATGGACAGCTACTCATGGAATGGAATTAAGTCTGACTGAAGCTGGGCAAGGAAGTCAACATTCAACAAACTGTAACTGTAGTTTAACTTTTAAAGTTCCATATCCATACATAATACATTCTTAATACCAAAGTCTCTTATTCAAGAATAATCACACTGGATCACATGTTCATGGGCATACATGTGCACTTTTGCTGCATGCATACATATGTAAAAATCATACCCATAAGTAATTTTGCTATGTATCTCATAGATAGAGTACTATCAGCATATGATGCTGGTCTCCTCAAGCTTCTGTCATGGATAAAAAGACACGCTAGTTTCTGTTGGCTGTTTGAAAATAGAAAAATAGCTCTATCAGTAGTGATGTACCTTTTTAGAACTTACAAGATTGAAGCTGTATATATGTCTGTCTTTGTTCTGCTGAATTGTGATTGTCAACTTCTTCAAGCGTGCCTGCAGAAGCTAGAAAACATGCAATGCAACCATAGCAAAATGACTTATGCAATATTTATGAATTTGCAACTCAAAACTGAGACACATGAACTCTGAAATAATTGTGTTACCTGAACATGTTTGAAACATCACGAAGATCGTTTTATCTAAAAGTTATCATCATACATGCACGTCAGGTGCCTAGTCTCACAAGTATAATTTTTGCTGTTGATTGACGTCCTTGCATTTCTGTTTGCAGGAATCATGTTCCATTTCTTAAAGTATGAATGATCCGCGATCAGCTTCTGACTAGGTTTGTCTGAAGTGATCTTTTTGGTCTACTTCCAATTGTGATTAAGCAGCTTGAGGTTACATGTTCTGGAGTTGTAGTACTTCATTGGTGCTGGTCTCTCAGTTTTTTTGCAAGATGAGATGGCCAACATGTGCATTTTTCTGGGGTTGTAAGATTGTATACTGTCAGTTCTGCTCGAGTTTATTTCCTCATTTCTTCTCGTTGTGAACCATTTCTGGAGAGGGCAATTGTGTCATAGAAGATGTGAAGAACAACAGGACTCGAGCAAGTCTGAAATGATAAGGAAGAAGTGCCAATTCCATTCTGCTCCTTATGGTAGTTGGTTGAGGCTTGATGCAACTGCTACATAGAAATCCAAATTCTGTATAAAAACATAGTTGCAATTAAAAAGGAACAAGGAGAAAATTACAGTTCTAAGATCGTAGAACACTTTTTATTGTTTTCGCATTCTCTTGCAATCCTTCCAGCACGTAATTTCTTGGATATTAGCATTACTGACTTGCAAATTTCTGTAGCTGGTTTTATTCTGTAAAAATCCTGCATGCTCCTACAACTTGTTCAAATGTTAGCAGTTGTTCACTTGTTCAACGGACATGAATGCCTTCATACTGAAAAATGAATTGCGTGGTAGAACTTGAATAGAGATTAAGTTTATTTTCACATTTGCTCAGCAAAGTCCTTCACGACTAAATATCAGCAAATCCATATCTAGTATAAAGTTTAAAGAGGTAAGTAGGAGCCAATTAACCAAAGGAGCATTCTTGATAAATAATAATTGTAAATAGCAAAGGAATTACACATGGCAATAAGTTCAAGCCACTATATTACAAGTTTACAACATGTATGCTCCCATTAAGTGCTTGGAGCACTCCATGCCAATGGAAGCCAAGCTAGACCTACGAGACATGTTAATTCCAGTGGCAATGCCATTGCCGATGGAGCAGTTCTTATCACTAGCAAACCTGTCTCAGAGAAGGTCAAAGTTGATATGGCCAGGTTCTGGATACATCTCAAACAAATTCAAACCAGCAGAGTTGAAATTGCCTCATCAGCCGTCCATGATCGAGCCATCCACATCATATTGCCACCTATAGAAGGTCTGAGTCCGAAATAGGCTATTTTAACTGCGAAATGGAGGTTGGTTCTCAAAGGGAAGTTCAATGGCTGTTGCATTGCCGTAGAATTCTTCCAAGTTGTAAAATACTCTCTGCTGAGGAAGAAATATGTGGATCACTACGTCTCCTGAAAACATAGAATAAAAACGACAATCATTTCATGGATTTACAGCCCCCAAACAATGTTTTATACAGCACTAGCCGCAACAACAAAAAGGAAAATCAATGAAATTTCTGTGGCAATACTTCAACCTATACCCAGAGCAAAACAATTTCTCTAAGACCCCATTAACTGGAACTTGTGATAACCTGTGCAGAATACAAGTCTATCATTTGACTACATGGGCAACTACAAGAAAACACACTTCAGAATATTGATAGTACAACATGGTCATGATAATTATGATAACACCATAAGTAGAAGTTGCACACAACAACATTGCATATTTCAGTGATCAGTGACTAACTGAAAAGGCCTGCCTTATATTCAAATATTAACGAGAAAAGAAAAGGGAAGTGAATTCAATGATGTCAGTGTAATATAACATGCAGATATCTCATGTGCAATTTTCATGAATTCTCACGAGTAGGCTACCATAAATAGAAAATGATGAAACAAAAAGAAACAATTGGCGACACGAGAATGTGATGTCCTCCTTAGCTTATAGCAAAGTGGGAGATGGCTGATAAAAAAAAAATCAAAAAATTAAGTTTTCTTCATGGATTAATTTTTCTTGATAAATAACTGCTACATCATAATGATGGTACTTACCAAAGTCTAACAGTGTCCATGAGTTAGGCTTTGTGTCCCCTGATGGAACTTTTCCATAATTCTTTTCAGCAAGATCTCTTATTTTTGACCTACAAAGAGGCATAACATCAGCCTAAACATTGCACTAAATCTTGACATGCAAGTAGTGCACGGACAAAAAAAAAAAAAAACTGAAAGAATCATACGCTATAGCATCGATCTGTGGATGTGAAAAGGCTGTTGCAATTATAAAAAACCGAGTCCAATAGACAAGAGGCTTTACAAAGAGGACCCTTATATCTGCAGCCTTAACATCGCTTGCCATCTTGGCCATTGCCACAGCAACTACCAGAGAGGGAAAAGGAACAGGAAATCATCAATAACAAGTGCACCAGAAACCTTGTTAATAAAAGCTAAAGGGTTAATAAGAAAAATATACTGAACTTAAAAACATATAAATAAATTGTATGCAAACGAGAAAAGGAGAAAAAACTTCACTATGGGGAACTGAAACGTTTCATGGCTAGGCTCAGGTATGCCCATTTGACCAAGGTAAAAGTAGATCGTGATTTCCTTTTCATACTAGATATAAAACTCAAATACCTACTGTTGAACTATTGGTCTCAGTTAGATCTTAAATTCAATAAAGTACTGTTCACATCAAGGAATACAAAGAAATGCTGAAATTTTCCTTTCATGTGAACCTCCTTCACAAGCAATCATATTATCACCTTAAAAGTTCAGAATGAAAGGCTTCTAAAGAGAGAAGAGAAGAAAAACAAACAGAAATTTATTTTTCATTGTGGTGCTTCAATTTTTCATCTTATTTGTGAACAAAAAATGTAAGAAGGGAATGATAGTTTGGCAGTGACAAGTATAAAGACAATGTATGAACTACAGCTTCTTCCATTTTTCTTTGAGTTTTATTCACGCACATCTAGCAGTAATTTCGGCTATTTTCTTTTTTTTTTTTCTCAAGCAGGAAGATATTGGATAGCAATAATGTCACAAAATTCTGCTAATAGCTTACCGGGTCATTTACATAGTCCTGGTAAATACATCATGGAAGTCACACTGACATCAACAAATTATTAACAGCAACAATACAATAGCGTTTCTGTGACTATTACCAACATCACAAAATTAATAGAAGAACAACAAAAGTAAAAAAAATTGATTTCAATACCAGGAATGAGAAGCTTAATATCAGCCAAACATGTTCAAATCATAAAGCAGTAGAAATACGGCAAAAATGCTTGACATCCTCAAGAAAGCAACTGAATATTTGTGAGATGAGCTTACATGACAAGCTTTCAGCATCATCATCAACCTCTGCAATAGGAGGCTTTTGGTCATTTCTCCTATATACCACCTTTCCATATTTATTAAACAAGTCGTCAAACATTTCATCGGTATCTTCTACATTCTGCAAAGATATCACTTGGTCAGAAGAAGGCAATAGAAGTGGCAAACACGATCAGATCAATCATGAACAACATTTTCAACTCCACTGCATCAACAAGGTTAGAGACACAATCTTTAATTCATCATTTTATCAAAGCTTTCCAACTACAGACAGTAACTTTATTGTCATGCTCCAAAACGATAGAAACTGAAATGAAAAAGCAACAGTAATCACTGATTACTGAATCACATTAGAGAAAACGAAATGAGATTGAAGAGCTATACTGAAAGGAAGCCATCATCTGAATCTTTGCGAACAGCGAAGCCTGGTTTTAATTTCAACTTCTTGGTTCTGAGTTGGTACAGACAATTGCCGTGCCATAAGCAACCGGATTGTTTTGTGTGTCCCCGAGAAATCCGAGCTTCAAAACGACCTAGTTTCCGGAAAGCACCGGAGATATGAGTCCCAGCACCGTTGCCGGCGACTAATAGAGCTGTGGAAGCTGCCATTTTTGGTTCTGATACAGATAAAACAGAGGGAGATTTTTTTTTTCATAGGATAACTTGGCTGTTGCACAAGAGTATTTAGTATTATCTAGACTCCGAATCCGTAATCCGACAAATATGGACGATCCGTGCCTTTTGGATATGGGCCACATGGCCCAAAACAATTTAATGTGGGCTTCTATGATCCTTGAACAGAGCTCAACCCAATTAAATTGGGCTCATAATCAGATGGAGTGGTATTTCTGTAATTTTTCCTCTATCATGGCCCATTTTGAATTATATGAAACCCTAGCAAAACATGGGCGATATAAGAGGCAGCAGCAATAACATAACCAGCTCAGACGGCTGAAGAAATCCACAGAAGAAGCTCGCCGCACCAAGAGCCGAAGATGGTGAAGTTCTTGAAACCTAACAAGGCCGTAATCCTTTTGCAGGGCCGCTTCGCCGGTCGTAAGGCGGTGATTGTGCGATCCTTTGATGAGGGAACCCGCGACCGCCCCTACGGCCACTGCCTGGTCGCCGGCATATACAAGTACCCAGCTAAGGTGATCAAGAAGGACTCTGCAAAGAAAACAGCGAAGAAGTCACGAGTGAAGGCGTTTGTGAAGGTGGTTAACTACAACCATTTGATGCCTACTAGGTACACACTGGATGTTGACTTGAAGGATGTGGTGACCCCTGATGCTTTGGTCACTAAGGACAAGAAGGTCACCGCGGCTAAGGAGATCAAGAAGAGATTCGAGGAGAGGTTCAAAACTGGGAAGAACCGGTGGTTCTTTTCCAAGCTCAGGTTTTGAAATGGAAAAAGATTTGGATTTTTGTTATGTTTTATGTTGCTAGGCACTATCTTGATATGTTTTGTTAAACATATGACATTTTTGTTATGCTATAATTTTAGATGCTCTTGTTGGATTTTAGTTGATTGATATGGTTTTATGAAGGATAGCTTTATTAATCTGGATTCGTTTTCTGAATTTAATTACTGTCACTCTGGTTCTGTTTCATTTTCGAATTTTAAATCTTTTTATTTTTCTGTTGATTATGGATTGATTGATGTGGATCCATCAACAGATAGAAAGCACACATTGTTTCGTTGTGCATTTGTGAGGTGAAATGGATTGCCATTGGTGTTGCTACTTTTACTTGAGATACGAAATTATGAACGAACTAGGATGAAATATGTTGCTCTTTGTTTGTCTGTGCGAAGTGGGTGCCGAAGAAGTTCTATTCTTTTCTATTATTCAATAATGATTGGTTAAGGGATAGCTAAGAAATAGATCAAAATCATTCCCCTCGAATTTTTTTTGTGGGAAAGCAGGGGAACTTGGAATTCTCTTCTTTTCCCTTGGATCATTTAGTTTTAATATAAATTTTATTGTTGAACATGTAAAACATTTGGTTGTGTTGCTTTCTGAACTTCTCTAAAGAATTGCAAACATGCTTTGAAATTACAATGTTTCATCCATTGTTGCCCATGTAAATATTTCATTGATATTAAGTAGTACGGGGTGTTGTTTTTATATTTATGAAATTAAGCATAATTGTTGCTTAGGAGCCTTGGAGTGATGTTTATATATTTATGAAGTTACAATAATTGTTGCCTAGGAGCCTTTCTTCCCAAGAACAGAAGTCATTGCATTTATTTGTGATGTTGGTTGTTCAATAATGTTTCTGGGTAAGTTATCTGCTGTGACTTGATCATGTTCATTAAGGTACCAATGTTCCACGATGAGGTTAGATTACTGTTTTGGTTGGATTGGCTAAATTGATTATTTTTATCTTCCACCTAGATCTGCTAGGGCAGCCATTTTACCTTCTGGTCCCATGTTTTCACTTATGAATTATGTGAGCTTATGCTGATTTACAGTCACTCTTCCAGTTACTTATTCTCACTCAAGCAACCTTGTGACTGAACAAGATTTTTGTGGTCTGTTTAAAGACCTTCGAACCTTCAAAGAGTATTTGTATTCAATTCCCTAATATACTATTATGAGTCATCAGTGTTGGGAGTAGGCCTAGGTGGTCAACCGCTGAAATCCCAGACTGGTAATATTGTGCTCAGACAGCTTGTGGGTTATGTTCGTTGCTTGTGTAATGATTTGATCACATTGTACCTCGGGTGTTATTTGATTATTTGCTTACATTTTAACAATCTCTTTCCTCATATAACACACTTTCAGTAATTAATAATCAACACAGAACCTCTGCCTTGCTAGAATGCTGTGAAATTATGAAACCTAAGTGTAAGGTAGCTGGGCAATCTATCGATTAGGGAAAAATTTATAAGAAACGGGGATTTTATGAATGGCGGTTGCTCTGTTGATCATTGTAACGACGGGGGAGTCTGATAGATGCGGTGAAGTAGCAAATGCCATTCCAATTACTATTTTTTATTTATCAATTTTCTAGTTACGAAAATCATACTAATTAATTGATAGGCATCTAATAAACTGAAGGTATGAGTGGCAATTATATAGGAAAGTCAAATTCCTCGAGTTCAATACTGGAAAACAAAATGTTTAACGACCAAATGGTATTTTTGTGCTTTTGTCCGCCTTCGAACTTGTGGAAGTGTAGGCAAGTACCGGGCCGTGATCTTTCCCCTAGCATGTGAATATTCATTTGGGTGTCTATGTCATTTCTATTCACGTTGCTTTCGATTTCTAATCGATTATCTACTGCGAAACTGCTTTACATGTATATTCTCTTAAATGAATACGCATTTCCGTCAAATCTTAACATTGAGTTCCA
The DNA here is from genome assembly GCA_037975025.1 of Excoecaria agallocha. NCBI lineage: Eukaryota > Viridiplantae > Streptophyta > Magnoliopsida > Malpighiales > Euphorbiaceae > Excoecaria > Excoecaria agallocha. The sequence continues at coordinate 1,162,021 of JBBPFJ010000033.1, read as the reverse complement.
GAGCACCCTATGGGAATTCAAAATCTTTTTATCTAAAATTCATATATGATCGATAACATCCTGATGAAACCAACTATTTTGCTCCCTTATTTTTCCCTTGGATTAAAAAAAGAAACAACTAATAGTGGAGTACTGATGATAAGGAAATTTGAATTAGCAATGTGGAGTCTGTTGTATCGGACTCTCTTCATTCTTCAAAAGCAGCATATATCCAAGCAGCAACAGCAGCACAAGGCAGCCAAACTGCAAATGGGAACAATCATACAACTTTAGGATCTGTTTATTTACAGAAAATTGCTTCATTTTTTCAGAAAATTTTTTTACAGAAAATAAAGATCGTATTTATTTTGGTCAGTTTTCTAAAACAGAAAATAAAAAATAAATTTTTTAATTTTTCAAAATAAAAAAAAAAATTGAAAAACTAATAAAAAATATTTTTCAAATTTTCTGAATAATCTTAACACACACATACATATATATACATATACATATATTTGTATGTGCATACATACATAAGTATATGCATGTACATGTATATGTAGTACATGCATACATATATACATGTGGATATGTATATATATATATATATATATATATATATATATATATATATATATATATATATATATATATATATATATATATATACATACATATACATATACATATGTATACATACATATGTATATGTGTGTATATATATGTGCATGTATACGCATACATATGTATTTATGTATGCATTTATCTATTTATCTTTGTACATACATATACATATACATTTGTGCACATATATGCATATACATACATATACATTTATACATATGCACATACATACACATACATATAAATATACATATACATTTATCTGTATGTGCATACATACATGCATATGTATGTGTATGTGAATGTGTATGATATACACACACACATATATATGTACATGTACATATGTAATACATATACATATATATGTATGTATATATATATGTGTATGTATGTGCATATATTCACATACATATGCATATACATATACATATATACACGCACATATATACATACATACATACATACATACATACATATATGTATGTATGTACATACATACACATACATATACATGTACATACACGCATGTAGGGTTTTTTTTTAATAATGTTAAAAAAATAATTATTTTGGGGAAGGGGGTGTGTCAGAAACTATTTAGAAGGGGTGGGATTGTTTTCGAAAAACGCAGAAAAGACCTGCGTGATTGCCTGGGGAAACGCGTGGGACCCGCATTTAAAAATGCAGCACGTGGCTGCGTGATTAGATGACGCTGTCCTCGCCCGCCACGTGTCGACTCGTGGGTGAAAACGCAGCTGGTTACTGCGTTTTCACCCACAAGTCGACACGTGGCATTCTTTTTAATTTTTTAAAATTTATTTTTATTTTTCATGAGCTAATTCTCTAACTTGGGCCCATTTTTTTCCTGATAAACTCTATTACGGATGTTAACTGATAAGCTAATTCACTAATTTTTAATAAAATATTGTAAATTTATTTAAATTTTAGACTACTAATTGTTCTTATTGATTTGAATGAAAATAACAAAATAAATTGAGAGAGAAAGATAACACATCTTTTGAATTTAACCATAAACACAATTTAATTAAAAAAATAATATGGAAAAGGTTAATATTGATGCGTTTGATTATTGTCCATTTTTCTTAAAAAATAAAAAATCAGAAAACTGACAAACTAAAGGAAAATATATTAGATCGCTTATATTATAATTTAATTAAAATTAGTTTAAAAGAATTTAATATATAAAATTTTAAGAGTTCAAATTTTTGTTCTTAAAAAAAAACTATTTTGGAGGGGTCATGATGTATGCAAGTCCATTTGTGTCTTAATCATTTGAATTTATAATCAACATTTTATTTAAAATTAATATAAGCTGAAATTAATAAATTATAATAGATTTTTTTAGTATATGTATGTGTGTATGCATGCATATATATAATATTAATTAATTGCAATATATTACATGGAAGATAAATAAATGCAGTTTACATGTTCAACAAAATAACCATGAATAAATAGATATATAATTATTTAGCATTAAATTTCAGGAAATAGACTTACATGATATAATAAAATAAACAAAGAGTCTAAAATTGTGTATTACACACGATGGCGATGGTTGGGATGAGGTTAATACGTTAAGCAGTGTGGAGCTCAACAACGGAAAAACATGCCTATGGAGTTAATTGACTATATTGTATAATGAATATAACGATCTAATATATTTTATATTTTAGTTCAAATCAATAAAAACAGTTAGTAGTTTAAAATTTAAATAAATTTACAATATTTTATTAAAAATTAGTGAATTAGCTCATCAGTTAACGTCCGCAGTAGAGTTTACCAAGAAAAAAGTGGGCCAAAGTTAGTGAATTAGCTCATAAAAAATAAAAATGAATTTTAAAAAATTAAAAAGAATGTCACGTGTCGACTCGTGGGTGAAAACGCAATCAATGGCTGCGTTTTCACTCACGAGTCGACACGTGACGGGCGAGGACAGCGTCCTCTGATCACGCAGCCACGTGCTGCGTTTTCAAATGCGGGTTCCACGCGTTTCCTCAGGCAATCACGCAGGTCTGCTCTGCATTTTTCGAAAACAACCTCACCCATTCTAAATATTTTCTGACACACCCCTTTCTCCTAAATAATTATTTTTTTAATATTATTAATAAAAAACACCCCCACGCATATATATATATATAGAGAGAGAGAGAGAGAGAGAAATAAACACTCTAATTTTTTATTTGTTAATAAATGAATGCGTTTTCTAAATTTTTTACAGAAAATAAATATTTCAATTTTTTAATAAAATAAAAAATAAAAAACAAAAAATGGTTTTCAGTGGGTAAATGCACCATTAATATCAGATAGGAAAATGGCCTTTAAATTTATGCTTCTAGTTCATTTTTGCATTTGAACTTCATCATGCAACCAAAAACATCAATTACTGATCAAAAAGTTAATGAAATCTGTATTACTTTTATCATAAAATGAATTTTTAGGGGTCAAACTATACTGAAGCACAAATTCAATGGCCACAACATAAAAGAAAAAAAAAAATCAGAAGACAAAGAAATAGAAAATGATTAGTATGCTCACCATCCTTTCCAAAAGTTGTCATTCTTACCCCTGGTTTTGGTTTCTACTGGACCACACGGCTGTTGAGTTGCAGCATCACTGGTGGGGTAACCCAGTGGCGGTGGCACAGCACCAGGACATTCCATGTATGCAACTGTTTGCGGTGGTGGATATACAGTTACTGCAATAAACAAATCATTATCAATCCATACTGCGCCGTTTCATTAAAGAAAAATGTCTCCTTTACCTTACCAGGACATTCTTGTTTATCACAGTGAACCATTAATAACAGAGATAATGTAATTTAATGCATCTGCAAGAGACTGTAATTTGATGAAAATAGGGGTTGGAAGGGTAATTATTTGTAGTGGATGCGTAGAAGACTGTGGTTCTTTGGCGGGGTTTACTAGAGGTCGGTCCCAAAGCTAGTGAGAAATTCCAACATCCAAGTTCTTCGTTAATTCCTGCATTTGGTATATCTGATTTGTAATTATTCCATTTTCCATGTTATTCCCGCTTCTAAGAAAATGTACTGCTATTTAATGGTTAAAATTGAGAAAGTACTTGTAACTTGGATTTAGATATGCTTTATAATATAGCTCATAGCTATGGGGTGAAAACAATGATTTCTGCAGTGGGAAATTAGTAGCTCATGTCACCAATAAAAAATTGTTTTGATTATAAAAAATAATAATAATAATAATAATAATAAAATTTGTCTTGATGGGAAAAGAATTTGGATTGTACCATAGATCTAAGGCCCATATTAATGGGCTGAAGGTCTTGATTCTTGACCCTAAATTCACGTTTCTGATTGTTTTTCATGGGCCAAATCCATTGCTAGAATTTCCTGAGGTGGCCTACTTCTTCTTGCCATGAAGAATAGGGTAACTAAAAGAAGGGCCTATCTCACCTGTGAGAAAGTCATGGCCAGAAAATGGGCCCTATAAGTTTGGATAGTATTCGGGCCTAACTTAACTTAATTGAGGCTCAGTTGAGCTTTTTTTTTTGGGTCTATAACTCAAATAGTACAAATTAGGTTAGAAATTGGACATTTAAACTCAGATGCATGCTCTCATTTACAATCAAATAATACATAATTTCCAAAAAATTTATAAAAAGAAATTGGATTTATTGAATCTATGAGATTAAAAAAAAGTATAGTTTTATGTTGATATAACAATCTATATTTGCAATCAAATAACATATAATTTCCAAAAAATTTATAAAAAGAAATTGGATTTATTGAATCTAAGATAAAAAATAGAAAAGTATAATTTTATGTTGATATAACAGCCTATATTTTCGACCGTAACGTACGGCACGTTTGACATTTCAAATGAACACCGCAAAGAAAAGTTTCGATCTTATCTAGGGTGGGAGGAAACAGTTAAATAGTAGCAAGGTTGGACAACCAACAGCAAGTGCCTTGCTGATATAAATTGATGTAACAGAAAAAAAAATTAATAATAAAAAAATAATGAGAAGGTGAACATCATGTCTATTCAAGAAGGTTGTCTTCATTTCATAATGTACATAGGAAGAGAGTAAAAACAATTAATATTTCATACACAAGTAATGGAGATAGTGACATGTAGCCTGCCATACATTGATTCCAATAACACCTAATTCAGCAGTAGATTGTCTCCTAGCGACTTTGGTCGTATTATAGCCTATGGTTATTAATGTTTTTCAACGACTCTTTAGCCTAACGCAGGTGCTAATTCTAAACCATCTACAGCCCTTGATTTTGTCAAATTAATTAAATTTGAATTGGAAATCTAGATAGATTTTACAATAAAGTGATTAATGCCGATTTAAATTTTAAACCAAAGCACACCAAAATCAAAGAAACTATTGGTTGAGTCACGCATGACTAATTGGACAGTGATGGAATAATTAATTAAATTGGATTGGAAGAGGCATGAAGAATTCACAAAATGATAAAAATGAAAAGGAAATTGAATGGGAAATGACTTGTCGATAAGCGGGACAAAGCATGGATATGCACATGGAAGCACAAAGGCAGTAGCTTTAGTACTATTGGAGCATAATATAGGCAAAGTTAAATTATGAGAAATCACAAAGAAGGTGCATAGAGAGACGTGTAAATTGGGAACCAAAGCTTTATTTATTAAAAAAAAAAAAAAAAAAAAGATACTCTTAATTTCCAAAGCCTATTATCACTCATCATATTCAACCCACTTCGCCCTTTTGATGTCTACTTCCCATCTCTTTTGTTGTTTCTCTGCATTGTCCCATTTAATTTCTCTTCGTCAATTATTAGTCAAGAAATATTTATGAATAAAATCATAAATCACAGTGAAGATATAAAGGAAGAAAGAATCAAGTACCCTACCCTTTTATCAACGTGGGCTCCACGTATCCATGAATTATTTCTTCGTTTCTCACCCTAACCTAACGGTCAAATTCTTTTTTCTAGCAAGCACATTGATGCAAAGATAACCCAACCCAACCTCTCGTTTTTTAAGAATCCTGAGGACAAGTAAGGTATGTTTCCAATACAAGAAATAATTTGATGCTGGGGTCGGTTGAACTAATATATATATATATATATATATATATATATATATATATATATATATATATATATATATATATATATATATATATATATATATATATATATATATATATATATATATATATATATATATATATATATAAAAGAGAAATTGATTGCTTTAATGAAATCTTGGTTGGATGTGAGGAACCGTATTCATTATCGATATGTTCCTTTTTCATTAACAGCGAAGATATGAATTGATTGAGTAAGTGAAATATATATATATATATATATATATATATATATATATATATATATATATATATATATATATATATATATATATATATATATATATATATATATATAAAATCCCCATGTCTTTGTTGATTTAATGTAGATTTACAAGAAAGGTGACGCATTTCAAAGGTGTTAGGTTTGATTTATTTTATACATCATGAAAGGGTGATAAATGAGATTCCCGAAAAGCATAAGCAAGAAGGTGAGATTCTGATAATAAAGGAGTTAAAAAAACAACAAAAACAAAAAAATGGGTGGAGATCACATGTAAGAATACAACATCCAACTTTAACTTGAATGGAAGAAAAATTAAATTAAATTAAAATCTCATGCACTAAGTCAAGATGCAATACATTTGCCCTAAAAAGAGGGGAAGCACAAACACACATGATAACCCTTATTTCTCTAAATATACAAAATTGTACTGTCCAAATTTATCATGGCAACATGCACAGAGTAATCATAGCCATCCAATTTTGTATTATTATTATTATTATTATTATTATTATTATTATTATTATTATTATTATTATTATTATTATTATTATTATTATTATTATTATTATTATTATTATTATTATTATTATTATTACAATAAAGTCGATGAAGTGTAAAATGGGTTGTGACCCATTTCTTCTTTTTTCCTAACTTTATAATTTTTCACTTTTGGTTTTTTTTGAATTTTCGGTGGTGGTTAAATGAAAGTGTGATTGATATGGTTGGCTTGATGTATGCAATAATAGAGCTAAGAATATAAGAGAACACAGAATCCATTCTAGCTATATAGCTACTTTTCATCTAATCTTCCTCTTGTGGGGTTGCCCTATCTCTTTTCTTGATTATGTTTAATTATTTCTTAATTTCCCAGTTAATTGCGTATCCAGACTTTTCTTGAAAATCAATTTTTATTAACTTCAACCTGTAGGCTTTAATAGATTAGCAAAAATTAGGTAAAACTATAAACTTTTTTTTTTTTTTGGGTTTTTTTGCCAAAACTTATCTCTTGTCAATTTTATCGATCGAGATATAAAAAGGTTTCCCTTATGTACACATAATATTGATGTTAAATGGTCCAGCACCAACATGCTAAAAATTCCTGCATCTCTTTTGGCAAAAAGCCAAAATATTCATATTGCATTGCTTTCTCAGTACGAATATCGACCTAACATTTTCAATTTTTATTCCTAATATAATCAAATCACACTTATTCACTATGTTCTCTTAAAATAACAATAATACTCATTTTTACTCTTTTACACGTATTAAAATAATAATAGAATTATCCTAATCTTATAAAGAAAAAGACCGAAAAAAAATAAATTATTAGTTGATTTTATAAATTGACAATTGAAGTGGGTCATATTTTTTAAAAAGAGATTTTTGCCATGAGACGGAGGAACAATTAATATAAAAGAGTTCATGTTTTAATTGATTATGGCTTTTAGAAAAAATATATATATATATGAACATTCAAACGATAAAATACAATGGTCATTCAACAAAAAATTATGCACCTCTGATCGTTAGGAAAGGTCTAGAATAACATTATTGAAAATTTAAAAAAAAAAAGAAAAGAAAAGAAATACTGAAGCTTTAAATTGAAAATGGGATCAGCTAGAGAAATCGAAAGATATATAATTTTTTTGCTCAAACACAAAGACAGCATATAATAAATATCTTAGGAATTCATTCCTTTAAGTTGAATCATAGAGCCCTTTAAGCCAACTTTTAAGTATAGGAGTAAATTAATAATATAAATATTATAATTTAATAATTAAAAATTAAAAATTATAGTAATGTGTATACATAATGGCAAAGCAAAGGGAGGAGATGGTGAAGGATGGGTGGGAAGTACAAGCCAAGGTGTGATATTTAAATGCACTGTGGCCTCAGTGTCTGTACGGTCTGCCTCATCCGGCGTGTGTTATCTTATAATTATGCATTGCTTTCATATATCTTCCCCATGTGACCCTTTCTATATATTTGGCCCTACTAGTTTATTATTTTGGCACCAAACTTGTCTGTCATAAATTTATTAATCTTTCCCATACTTAATCAGATCAACTTTGTTAAATCATAATTAGCTGGGCACTTAGCACTATGTCTTACTAATTTTTAATTTGCTTTGGTAGATTGTTTGTTCGCTAATCCAATACCTTTTTTTCTTGTCGCCTTGTTCCCTTAATTTGAGTTAACTTGTCTAACCTACGCATAATTGATATCACAAAAACCAACGGCGTTGGTCTGATAATTTAAAAGAGTTTGATAATTCATCTGCCGTAGACGAAACCGAAGACAAACTGTTTAATTTTAATTTGAAGAGCAATTCTATCTTATCCAATTAGATGAAATTGAGCAAAATTTTACCTCGTACTGAATTGATTATTTCAATGAGAAGTTCTTTTTTGTGTCTTTTTTTCATAATGATAACATCTAAGGGAATTAGGGCATTGGGTTGAGAATATTTTCAAAAATCAATTGATATATTTTCGTCTTAATTTTATCAATCGTTGCGTGTATATGTATGTATATACATGGTAGATAATTGCTGGTTTAAGCTTACTATAAATATGTAAAGCCGTCTTTAATTTGGGCAAGCATAAGAAACCTACCGCTTATTTAATATTTATATACTATAAGGCTAGAATTTCATGGCTGCATGGTCAACTTTGGAGAGCACAGCTCCATCGAACCCATAAAAAACTAATTTTCAACTGGATTGGGAATGCAAGCTTGCTCGTTGTTTCTTTAATTGCAAGTCTGAATTAATTTTAGCAATTATCTAAGCAACAGTTGCCTAACATTGTTTGGTCAACAACGTATTTCATCGATGCTATCTTAAACAGGCGGAAAATTTTATACATAATCTACAAATTTGAGGTCGTAGAATTTCAAGAAAAATTAAATTCTTAATCGACTTAATCCTGATTCGGGATTTGGTCAAACTGGTAGAATCCGTATTTTGCACAACAATAGGCTCTAAAAGTGGAAATTAAATCTGAGATTAACGGATGCATTATAATATATATTTATATATCAGCAAAATTTGGCAAGAAAAATAGAAGAATGGGAAGTTGGGATTGATAAGGCAAACTAAGGTGGTCAAAACAGACCAAAATTTCTAAGGCCGAGAAAAAATTTCTCAAAATTATTTCATACGAGAAGGTTCAAGCTGCCAGCCAGGATGCCTCTAGATTTCTTAAAAATTGACCATGCATGCTGCTTGCAACTGAATCATTACACATGTTGACGTTATAATTTAATAATCATTATAACTAATTACGTTTGAATTTTCATATTGGAAAATTATTTAAGTTCACACTACCATGTGTATGCTTCCTTACAAAGTTTGAGATTAAATATTTTTTTAACTTATAAATGAGATTAAGATCCTCTACTCTAATGCGCATGTTGTTATAATGGGGGAATTAATTTAACGTAAATTATCTTATAATAGTTTTTTTAATAAGAAATAGACATATAATTCAAATACTATTATTCGAAGGAAAAAATAAATTCGAGAGTTTTAACACTTTCTAATTGAGATATAATATAGTTTAGATGGACCAAAAGAGGAGATTTAATTAATCCATAATTTTGAATATTAAAAAGTAATAAATTTATTGAAAAATAAAACTATAATGGGCACAAAATGGCAATAATTGCGTTTGGAAATATGGACAAAAGAAATAAGATGATGACTAAAATTCAGATTTCAGATCAAATGGTGAAGAAATTCTACGATCCCAAACAAAATGTCCAGAAACGCATAACATGAGCAAAGAAAGAAAGGAGAAATAGTCCAAAATGTTATTATTATTATTTTGGTGCGAATTAATTAGCCACGTGGCAGTGCAACAGGCAAACCTTAGACAACGTTTCCCATGCAACCGGCATGAATTAACGTGTCTTAAATCAGAAAATACTGTCAAAAAAGATTATTAAAGAGAGAAACTGCCAAATGACCCTGACTGGGTACACCGTACCCTTTCCCAACGGCTGCTTGTTTATTATTAGTTCCCTTTTTTCTTGACAATAATCCTATCTCTTGTGGACCCCGCACTGCCATGCTGGCACACCCCACCACTCTTTTGTCTTACTCCCTTACCGGTACTCCGGCTATGCCCCACGCATGTATATGTGGACTCCTTGCCGACGTGGCTGCCTCAGCAGGCTCCATCGGCAGATGAGGACGTGGCAGATGCTTGTCGATTGCATTAAAATCTCCAACAGCCTCCTCCTTGAAGTATTATTATTGTTTATACGATGAAGAAAAAGTAAAGTAGTAAAATCTTGAAATATCAGAAAAGCCCCTAGTAAATCGGAGGAATTACGGAGGGACCAGGATATCCAATTCTTGCGAAATTGGGATCAAGTGAGGTTTTCTGGTAACCAAAGCCTAAAATAGACAAATGAACCCAAACCAACAGTTACAGCATACAAATCTCTCTCTCTCTCTCTTTTTATTTAAATAAATAAATACCTGTAGAAATGTATTTTTTGTGCTTCTATTTGATTCTCTCTGTCTAAACTTTTTCTCTCTCTAGACCAAACCAAACCCTAAATAAACCCCACCATACAGCCTTGCCACCCCTATTGCATGCCCTTTTCTTCATTTTCCTCCTCATCTTTCTTCTCTAAAAACCAAGATCCCCAAACCCAATTACCACTGGCCAAGATACCAAAGCACAAGGCATAAAAAGGATAGCGATTGGCTTTAGAGAGAGAGTTATAAGCAAAACCCATCTTCCTCAATTTCTCTTCTATGGCTGTAGAGGCCCGGCATCTCAATCTATGCCCTCCTCAACTCTTAGGCAACAGGTACCGGATATTTGTAGCATTAGTTCCTCTTTTCATTATCTGTAATTCGAAATTCCAATCTTGTTTTTGGTGATGAATTTACAGGGAAATTATGAACCCTGTTGAATCGAATGCTAATGTGTACAACACACAGATGGGCTATCGAGTTCCATTATCAGGAACATCTACGACTGCTGATACACTGCTTCCTATGTATAATTGTATGATCGGAGACTCGATCCCTCAAAAAAACCCAATTAAATCAGAAAGCGGATTAACCTATAATCTTCCTATGCCAAGGAAGCGCCCAAGAGAATCCCTCAATCCTGTCAATCCCGTCCTCTCTTATCCGACTCCTCAACTCAACAAGACTGCCTCTCCTTACTCGTTTTTAGGCCAAGATTTCTCTCTACAGATCCAGCAGCAGCAATTTGACATCGATAGCCTTATTTCTCAACATGTACGTTTTTTTTTTTACCAATCTCTGCTTCTCCAATTTTAATGGTGGCAATCTAATGTACTGATCAAGTCCAATGTTATGCAGATGGAGAAAGTTAGGATGGAATTAGAAGAGAATAGAAAGAGACAAGCAAGAAGGATAATCGAGGCAATTGAAGAAGGGATGCTGAAAAAGCTAAGGGCTAAGGAAGAAGAAATCGAGAAGATTGGTAAATTGAATTGGGCACTCGAAGAGAGGGTGAAGTCTTTATGCATAGAGAATCAAATATGGCGCGATTTGGCACAAACCAATGAGGCCACAGCCAATGCTCTAAGGACAAATCTCGAACAAGTTCTTGCAGCGCAGGTTAAGAACGAGCGCGCTCGCGGTGTAGGATTAGATGAGGCAGCGGCAGAAATGGATGATGCCCAATCATGCTGCGGAAGTAACGGTGACGAAGGGGGGAGTCCGTTTGCAAGTGGGGCGCAGGATAAGGAAACAAGTAGGCTGTGCAGAAACTGTAGGAAGGAGGAATCGTGTGTATTGCTATTGCCGTGCAGGCATATGTGCTTGTGTACCGTTTGTGGGTCTAGTCTTCATTGTTGCCCCATCTGTAAAGCCACCAAGAATGCCAGCTTCCATGTTAACATGTCATGAGTGACCAGAAACACCAGAACTCAAAGCAAACAAAAAAAAAAAAAAGGCAAAATTCAAGAAAACAGAAGTGTTCATTTACAAGTTTTTATTCTTTTTTGAATTTAGTTAGAATGGTATTCTTTCATTGCATTTGCAAATTGGCCTTAATTTTCTTTTAATTTTTTTATGTTACAAGTGCATGATATTATTTAACAGATTCAATGGAGTTGAAGATTATTCGTATTTATCAACAGTGTCAAAGTTATCTTATCAGTGGATAAGGAGGCGTATTTTAGCGAAGTTGGAACTTGGAAGAGCATAGATTGATGAAAAAGAAAGAAAATAAGAAGTGGGGGCGTGGGGCCCGCGCTCACAGAACACGCATCTATCCTACAGATAGACAGTACTAGATAGGTGAAAATTGGGAGCGTATGTTCACGAATATGAAGTAACGCGTGGAGTCATCGAAGTCCTGAAAGCGACAGGTGTGAGGCAAAAGCTGACACGTAGGACGCGCGCAAATGTCGCTGTTATTGTGCAGTGGCAGGAGTGGCACTGAACACACACACACCCCTACACTCTCTCTCGTGCGCACAACCAAACAACGCACGATTTATTTTATTTTTCAAAAAAAAAAAATGTTATTTCCTGGTGATGCGGTCTTTCATCGTAGTTTAATAGTAGGCTGTGTTTGGCGCAAAACGAGGTCTGCAAAAATGCGATTTTCTTCTTGTTTGTTATGTTGTTCAAGATTTCCAATATCCTTTCTTATTTCTTTTCTTTTTTTAAGATATTTTGATCATCAATTAAATAGATTTCTTATAATTTAATAGTATTAAAAAAAAAAAAAGAATGGCAGGTCTCAGAATCCGCCAAAACAGGCAAGAAAAGGTCGAAAAGATTAGAGCTAAAAGGAGGAGGAAGGTGAGTGTGGCAGTAGCGTATCCTGTGCATCGTGGCTTGGTTGGCGTATTGTAGAGGAGGACGTTATGATTTTTTTTTAAATGAAAATGATAAAAAAGAAAGGAATAAAATATCGTGATATGATGATGACGATATCTTGAAGGGGTGGCTCAGGTTAGCGTGTGAGTTTGTTGAGAATTGCGAGGCCGAGGCGGTGGTGGTTGAATTGAACGAGGCCCCCGTTCTCTGCACGTTACTTTGCTCTGCCTCTTTTGTCATTGTCAATAGTGACTCTATGAAAAAGTACCACCACCATTTCCCTTTCTATATTATTATCCCTTCTTTTTTTTTTATCGTTTTCTCTTGTAACGTTACGCAATTTTTAACAAACAAACCATAAATGACAGATATTATACAAAATGTAATTTTCAATTGCATATATATATATATATTACATGAATTGCATGTCCGTTTTTGTCACCATTCCATTCCCATATAGTCATATACTACCTCCACCGCTTTATCCAACCTCTTTGTCGTTTTTATCGATGTCATCTTAATTTAATCTTATGATAAAAATTTCATTATAAGATTCCGAAGAAAAAAGAAACTGTGGGAGGCAAGTGAGTGGCAATTGCTGTTAAAATTTGTTTAATTTAATTTGAAGAGGAACTGAATTAAACCTTCATTAAAAGCCCAAAAGGCATCAGAATACATTATTACTAGTATGAGGGAAGAGGTAATTATAATGGGGAAAGGGACCCATCGGCCATTCCATTTTGCTTCATGAATGATGATACGTGTTCGATTGCGAAATTTCTGCTTTGCGAACCCTATTAGCCTAAGACAAAAAAATGTGTTAGGCAACTTTCGAACTGCCATCTACGTGAAAATGAGATTTTAATTAATTTTATGGTTCATGTCTATCCTTTTCTTTTCTTTTCTTTTCTTTTTTGTCAAATCACACTGCCCCATTTTCTGAAAATGTTTCATTATGATGGATGAATACTTGGAAACGTTGCCGTTCATGTGATCTTCAATGAATTTGGCCCTACACTTTCTCATAAAATTATATTATTAACGTGTCATTAGAATATTTTGACTTTTCATCTCGAGATAATTAATTGTATATCATGAACATGATTATAGATTATATAAATCATATTATAAATTAGAAAAGAAAAAGTCACATTCAGTTGAGAATGTAAGACGGGCCTAGCAAGAACAATAATAATAATAATAATAGAGTCGTACCTACATAAAAATTAAGAAAAAAAATTGTCCAAGTTGTTTACGAGTCATCTTCAATTAGCGTTCAAGCATTTCAACCTTCAAAAATGTCCAACTAAGAAGTAATGATAATAAATGGATCGTTTTCAATTAAATTGAAATTAAACAAAAGAATGTGGCCCCCACATAAAACACACACAAGAATACAAAGTTAGCATTTAATAAGGAGAAAGTAACAAGGACAACACAAAAATAATAGGAGATTTTGTTTGTAGGATCTTCAGGTCCACTCGTGGGCCCCTTCTATATTAGGACCATCTGTTCCTTTATGACCGGCATGCCCTCCACGACACGTGAATCTGATACCCCCCCTCTCCCCTCTTTTTTTTATTGATTTACTATAATTTTACTTATTTTTTTTGTTATAATTAAGAAGAATAGTATTTTCCGCATCCATTCACCCAATTCATTATGACTGTAAATTATAAATTTATAAAAAGAAAATGAGATTTACCAATAATAAGAACTATTTTTGAACATTATGTTGGAAAAAGGAAATTATTCCCTCTTGCTTTTTAATATTTTCTGATATATTTATGTATTTATATTGTTATTAAGATTGAAAGATCATAATGGCCACTAGTGAAAGATGGTTCTTGACGTGGAGCAGTTATCATTGCATTTTAATTTTAATAAAAAAAAAATCGAAATTCCCATTGTAGACAAAATCTGTAAGGTTTTTTTTTTTTTAGCTTACGAAACTTTTAACCTAAAAGGACAAATAAATTAATAAATGCCCCTGAACTGCTATTTTTCCTGAAATATCTTATTCCCCAATCCATTTTCTTTCTTTTTCTATAATACCTTATTAAAAATGACTACTCAACCATTCATTAAACCCAAGAAAGGCAATTGTTGCCCAAAGAAAAAGAAAAAGAAAGAAAAAAAAAGGCACTTACCTTTCACATAATTTATTCAGCCTATCTTTTTTTTTTTTCCTAATAATATTCGACTATGTATTTTCTCGATTTTTCTGCTTGAATGCAAATTAGGGTTCTTTGATTTAATTTGACTTGTAAATATCGAAATAATAAATATAATAATTTATTTGAGAAATGTTTGTTTATTATCAAATCAAATTGCCGTGTGCATTTGTGATTCCCTGGAGAGAATATTATATAAGCAAATGCTAGTTATCAATAAAAACAATCGGTCGTTGTCATTACCTTACCACCACCATCAGCGATGGGAGTTGGCTACGAAAATTAATATTAATATTTTCATGGAAATACTAATTAATTAACACCAATAATTGTCTTTATATTTATGGAATCGATCATAATTCACAAACAGACTTTTTAGAATTGTCTTGAAAGCAAGTACAGACAATTGAATATATTTTTCTCACGTAGTTTATTTCAAACGTTAATTCGTGGTTAATTAAATGATAAAAAATTAATTAAAATACGTCAATCGATGGCTAATTCGCTTTTTTGTTTTTTTTTTATGGTTATTTCCTACTGAAATCGACGTTGAATAATTCATTTAAAAGACAAGTAGATAGCTAATGTTGTCACAGTGGAAATATTAATTTGTTTGTTCACATAAACCGTATAATTAACGGCTGGCCCTGACCGTGGATTGGAGGGAACTTAATTTTGTTAATTTAGGTTAAAAAAAAAAGGTATTGACCTTAATATTATAAAACATCTGGCTTAAACTCGTAATTTAATTATTTTCAATTTAGTCCAATGGAATTGCAATTGGGGTTAGGAATGAATTATTGCAATTAAAAGAGTCGTATGGAAGTAATGATTGAGGAGGTCAATAATCTTATAGAAGTGGAATTGCACCGATTTAAGCATAATCTTTTGGCCTAAATTACCATATGGGCCCCACGTAATCGATCATTATATACTATTATTCGATAGCGACGGTGCATTATTTTATAATAATTTTATCTTAGATTACATCCCAAAATAAAATAATTAAAGAAAAGGGAAGGTAATTAGATTGTCAAAGGGAGAATTAATAAGTAGTAATTAGTTATAAAATTGGGCACATAAATAAAATAATTGCGCTGCATTGCACATAGGAATCCTCAAATTAAATTATACTTACTATATTCAAACGAAATTAATAAACCGGAGGAAGAAACACACAAATATATAAATAATTAATGCAAAAATAAGGCAACCAAACCAAGACATAAAAACACACAATCCCATGTCTCCTTCATGTGAAAAGGATACGTGAATAATAAATTAATAATTACCCAAATTTTAATTTTATTTTAAGACATTTGGTCCCATTTCAGTAATAGAATCACATATCCATTTATTGTGGGTCATATAATTATTTTCTTTCCCACTATATATATATATATCTCCAAAACTTATATAAATGCTTAGCTAGAATTCATCGTCACGTACACACTACGCCCAAGGCCAACCAAATACCGACTCTCGGGAAAATGACACTTCACCCTATGCCAAATTTCTACTATTATTTATACCCCCATACTTTGTGCCTTTCTTTTAGTGTTTTTGCAGGGCCAAGTACCGTTAGATTGGAAAATTGTACATTTTCATTTTTAATCAAGGGGTCTATATAATTTAATTTATTTTATTTAAAATTGATTAATTCAAAATCGAGTATTATCGAATTCCAACTTTTCAATAGTCGGTGAAATGTATATAATTATAGAAAATGTAAATATTGTTTATTTATTTATGGGTTTAGAGAGCGTGACATAAGTTGTCCACTTGGGTGAAATAAAACTATATTCCATGTTCCAGAAGAGGTGGTGCCATAGTTATTAAAATCGGATCGATCGGTTAAACCGGATTAAATGCGATTCAGTAGGTCAATTAATTGGTTCAATTATACGAAATCGAATTGATAAAAAATCGAATTGAACCGAAAAACCCGGATTGAATAGAAGAACCGAAAAATCGGATAAAATCGGATCTTTGACTGAAACTTGCAAAAAATTATAATTTTTTGTATTTTTTCACCTCCCAAATATATATATATTTCTTTATTTATTTATTTTGAAAATTTAGTATTTTAAATTTTAAATATGTCACTTAATAATTTAATATATTTATTATATATTTGGTTCATTGTAATTAAATATATGTGTGTGTATATATATATATTAAATTTTTATTATTTATTTATTTGAAAAAATTAGTATTTTAAAGTCTAAAGATATCACTTAATAATTTAATATATTTATTATCTATTTGGTTCATTATATATATATAAAATTTTCATGATTTATTTTTTTGAAAAATATAGTATTTTAAATTCTAAAGATATCACTTAATAATTTAATATACTTATTATCTATTTGGATTTATTGTAATTAAATATAATTATACTCATATATGCAAGGTTAATATTTTCTGTATTTGCTTCATTAGTACTCCATCTAAAAAAAATTTTTTTTTTCATAATATGATTGTATTTTTATATTTCTAATATATGATATTCAAAAATACATAATTAATTACTTGTAATAATAAAATTAAAATTATATTTTATAACTTATTATTAGGATATTTATGACATATATTAATATTTGATGGATATTTTTTAAAATTTTTATACAATAGTATTTATAAAATTATAATATTTTATAAATAAAAAAAATCTGGTTGAATCCAGATGAACTGATCAAATAAAAAATCCTTAGTTTTTTCGATTTTTTATCCGATCCGATTTTAATAACATTGGGTGAGGCTGCTGACTTAAAGCTAAAAACGGGGCAGTACAAAAGCACAAAATAAGAATAGGAATATGGATGGATCCAATCAAAGAGGGCAGAGGCCATGTGGCCCATCATGCCAACCCTAACTTTGTGAAAGTCCCTCTTTCTTTCATTTTCTTGTTTTTATATTCTCTTAATTTTTATTTTTTATTTTTTTGACCTTTCTTGATGCATTTCTTTAAACCTGAAGGCCCACTTATGCTTATGCCCATATCGCAATCCATCTACCGAAACATGTCGACTTATAATACCCTCACGGCCCTTAAAAAAAGAGCCTATATTGGATAGAATACAATGGCTAGAACGATTCAATTGCACGTCAAGGAAAAAAATAATTGTTTAATATTGGATAGTTATATTCAATGCTATACTAATTTAAATTCAAATATTAGTTGAATGCAATGTAATTAAGAATATAATTCACAAAGTTTAAAGTGGAATATTAATTTAATTTTGATATGGAAAGGCATTGGTGGGCTTGAGATAAGAACCCACAAACCCCACAAAAGGAAAGAAAGAAGGCATAAAGCCATAATTTCACCTAGAAAATGATATATATACATATATTAAATTCATACACTATGAATATTTATAATGTTTACTTTCAGCTTTATGTAGGAATTTTAATGACTTCCCCTGCTAAGAGTCTTACTTTACATGGATGGATTTGGTGCAAGCAAGTGATGGGTGGAGTAATGCTAAAGATATGTACATTATTTATTGCAATTTTGAATCAAGGGAAAAAAAAAAAAAAGAATCCACTATCACTTTGGATGGAAACATTGCAATTTTATATTTTTAATTGTAAGAAAAAGAAGGGTAAGTAAAGCAAAGAAAACTATACCCGACTATTAATGATTTTAAACAAATATATTTTATTGGTTTCACTTATTTTCAGAGAAAGTGTAAACATCTTCTTCTCCCACTAGACACAATATATATTATCCATGTGCTACAACTATCAAGTCTCATTCACCCATTAATGGCCTCTTGAATATTGTGGTTGCTGCCCTAACTCTCCTTCCCCATATTATTGCTTTACTTTTTCACTCTAATATCTTCCACAATATGTATAAGTTGCTTGATTGAATATTTCAACTCGAATAAATTTTCAATACGCGTGCATATCGAATTACTATTTTAATTTAATAATTTTTATTTAAATAAAAGTTAAGTATTAAAAAATTTTGATTATAAAAAGTGAGCATATAATTCAACTACGGTTGTTGGAAAGGGCAAAAAAAAGAACTCAAAACTTTTTATATTTTATATTAAATATTGTCCATTGGATCGAATTAGATTTAACTATTGAATCAAAGAATTTAGATGTATTTAAATATTGAAAGAATTTTTTTTATTATTTTTGCATCTTTTTCTCTCTCAAAATCTACTATATCAGTACACGCAGCACTTTCTCTAAAGTGGGTGCAATAGTTCCATGTTGTCTAATTTGGGCACTACTGAAAAGCTAAGCACTAAATCACCATCAATGTAGCTTACCAGAGGGTAAGTGATAGCAATATAATTGGATTTTCCATGTGGATGGATAGGAGGAAGAGATGTTTGATTGGACTAAGTAAATGTTAAAATAATAAAAAAAAAAGTAATTCTGAAAAAATGATACCCATCAACAACCAAGTTATATATTTTATTTTGTACTATGTTAATGTACTAAATATTTTATTTTTCCTAATTTTCCCCACTTTCTTTTTGAAAGTTTTTCCAATCTCACGGTGACAATGACATTAAAATTAAGATTGGAATTAAAAAGTGACATTACAAAGAATTAGACATGATAACTATCGAAAAAATATCTCCAATATCTTATCAAATTGGCCCTATAACGCTCGTTAGGGTTCAAAATCCATTAACAAAAAGGATAAAGCATGAGTTAGAAGACAAGACATAAATGCGCAGTATCTGATCGGACTGATGGAACACTCTGTCCTATATAGCCCACTGATACAAGCAAACGTCCATACCTTCTATCTGCTTCCTGTCACATCGTCGCACATATACTCCAATGTCAGTTATCACGCCCCAAGATACTCATATACCCCTTCCAAAGAACTCCTATAAATAGCCTAAAACACAATGGTTTCAGGTATTGACTATCTAAAACTCTTTTTCTAAATACTCTCCCTCTAAAAGCTACTAACTTAAGCTTCGGAGTGCTAACGTCTGGGTCCGATCGGGCACTCCTACTTGCAGGTTCTGTCATCCGATTGAATCATCAGCTATCAACTCTCCTTCTTATAAATAAATATAAACCGCGTTTTATCATTTGGTGCTTTCGTTGGGAGACATGACAGACTCAAGATCTAATAAGTACGCTGCCTCAGGCGAGTATGATAGGCCTGCAGGGAGAAGAGAGAGACCTTACAGATCACCCGCAAGGGATAATCTCCTTTCGGAGCTCGACAATGTCATCATACAGCAGCTAGATGAAACCCCTGTTGCTTTCAAGGACATGCGCCCCATCTTAGTAATCTCGCTAAGAACATATTCCAAATAATTAAAAAAGGGGAGAGGCCAAGAACTTCTGAAAGAGGTGGCGAAACAGATTTCGTGGCCGAAGACTTTAGGAGAAGAAGAAATAAAGGGATTTCCATAAATGACCTACAAGCTCATGACGGTGGAAGACTGGGAAACAGAACCACAAACAGATATGATAAGGGGAAGGAGACAATGTCCTCGAGCAGAGATGCTCTTTACACCCCTAGTAGATCACCCATCCCATCATTCGAAGATGATCCATCCTTCATGCGAACGCCCAATCACAATCGCTTCCAAAGAACAAAAGAAGAGTTCACTTCTATGGGTATGAGCAAGGAAGATAAATGGTTTAAGCAAAAACTTAAATAGTTTGGATTGACAGAGCCAAAGAAAGGGATGTTTAAGGGGAACACTTGCAACAGCACCGCCTCCCCATTTTGCAGGGAGATAATGAAATCTGAACTACCTTCTAGGTGGAGAGATGTAGTGATGAAAAGGTATACAGGTAAAACTAATCCTATTACTCACCTGGCAGAGTATTTAACTAAAGTGTAGGTCTACAGCTACGATGAAAGGATTGCCTGTATAGTTTTCCCCACCATCCTAGGAGGAGACACCT
The DNA here is from genome assembly GCA_037975025.1 of Excoecaria agallocha. Classification (NCBI taxonomy): domain Eukaryota; kingdom Viridiplantae; phylum Streptophyta; class Magnoliopsida; order Malpighiales; family Euphorbiaceae; genus Excoecaria; species Excoecaria agallocha. The sequence continues at coordinate 1,141,155 of JBBPFJ010000033.1, read as the reverse complement.
TGAACTAGTTCCACAAACTCCCTCAAGAATCAATGGCCTCATTCAGACAACTCAAAGAGCTGTTCACCGTGCCATTCATTGTGCAGACACACACGCCAAGGTCACTAAATGACCTGTGCAACCTCTACCAAAGAACCGATGAAAGTCTCAGAGACTACATCGATCGCTTTTACGCCATAATATTGAAAGTAAGGAATGTAAGCGTGAAAATGGCGTCGAATGTTTTAGCAAGAAGCATAACAGGTCGTCCTCTTTTTGAATCTTTGACAACAAGGCCGTCGGTTAGCTTTTTCGACCCGATGGAAAGAGCTAGACAGCATGTCCAGCTGGATGATGCTTCCAAATCCAACGGAGCAAGGAAGATAAATGTCATGGACAGATTACAATATTCAAATGGTCGAAAGTTTAGCAGAACCTCCTTATCCTCTTGGATAGAGAGGAATCTTGATAGGTCAATCTTCTTAAGGATTTCAGAAAAGAGAAAGGGGACCGAGTGAATTACATCCGATCGATACAACGATTAACGCGGGAAAGTTAGCCGGCCCAAAATGTCTAAACAAGGTAAGAAACAATGGAGACCACGACTAAAGGGAAAAGATCCCGTAAGTGGTCTAGCGATGGGAGAAAAGCATCCAGCTTAGACAAATGCAACAAGAACGAAAACCGACGCAAGTTGGCTATCGAGATCATCAAATAACGATAAAATCGGGTGCAATTTTTATAATTTGAGTCTCCACAAATGTGTTGTACTAAATTTCATGCTCTCTCGGTATCCTATAATAAGAGCTGGATTACCGGCCCATTTTGATATTATTTGTTTAAGATTTATCTTTAAATTTTTAAAGATACAACAATAAAGAGCGTGTGGCCTAAGAAACATGTGAAAAGTCAACAAAAACAAAAAATGACCTAAAGACAACAAAAACAACCTTCGAATCGGTTAATCCTACCATCGGTAGTTTGAGATGAGGGCCCTAACGCTTGAAGACCTCTCTCCGATTGGTCAAAACAACTCCACCGCCAAAGTACGGATCAAAATATATCCCAAGTAGATTCAGTCTTTGTAAAGCTTAATTTCGATTGGCGCTTCATCCCAATCGATGTATCAAACTTAGTAAAGTTTATTCACTAGGCTCGATGCTTATCCCGAGCTAAAAATGTGAAAGCTGGAAACTTGTTCAACTGCAGGCCAATTCTTGACTGGCATAGCTCCCTCGCTAGGCTCGATGTTCATCCTGAGCCCAAAATGCGAATACTTTTCTCCATCATAAAGTTCGTTTGCTAGGTTCGATATTATTCCTGAACAGAAAATGCAAGACGCCTCCATTTAATCTCCACTAACTCATTTACTAGGTTCGATGTCTATCCCGAACCCAAAATGCGAAAATCTACAATTAAATATAAAATTGCCAAATCTCCTGGGCATTTGGCAAAAAATATCTTGAAATGGACAATCTTCGCAAAATCGCTAACGACATAGATCAATCGGTCAGGTATTATTCCAACTGTCAAAGCACGAACCGAATTCATGAATATATTCCAGTCACTCTAAGACTGAGGGCTTAATTCTGATCGATGAATTAATATGGTATAACTTATCTGCTAGGCTTGACACAGCCGAAGATGCGAAAGTTAAAATCCATTCATTTACAAAATAAGTTCCTCTGCTAGGCTCGACGTTCATCCCAAGCCCAAGATGCAAGGATAATTCATCTAATGTCCATCAACTTACTCGCTAAGATTGATGTTATTCCGAGCCAAAGATGCGAAGGTCGACAAGACTGAAAGCTTATTCGCTGCGCATAACTCTCTTGCAAATAACTGATCGGATTAATTAATCGAGTTAGGAATTACAATGCTTGAAAGACATCTCCAAATTTAGGAAGTACTCTCTTTAGTTGATTTTATATTTTCTCCGTAGTTGATTTTTGGATAAATCTAACTCAAAATTAAGTTTGCAGTATAAAGGCGCAATTGAAAAGCACACTGAATTGTATTCATATGCAAAATTTTATACAAAATGCAAATTCTAAAAGAAAGCAAACACTAAAAAGAAAAACTATGATTTTATGTCTACTATTTATATAGCAGAAGAAGGCCTTAATATCGCCTCAGTAAGAGGTTGGAAAGACTCCGCTCGTTCTCCAAAAGTATTCTCTATTGGCAAGGAAGTCGTAGCTTCGGATCCGGTCATTGCACCAGCATTCGGCTGAGATGATGCAGGGTTCGATGAAGCCTCATGATCGTCATCACTAGATGGAGGATCGGACAAAGTGTCCGGGTCATCCATCCAGCTGAGATCAGCCTCAGGGAAACGTCTACCGGCCTCATAAATTAGCCAAGTTAGCAATTTTCCTTGAGCCTTTCCTAACTGATCCAGAATGTCTTCTTTTTGAGTAGAGAGTTCTTCCTCAACTTTTTTTCTCCACGCCATCTCTTTTTCTGCTAAGGCGGTTTGCAGTGAATTCTGCTCATCCCACAAGAGGTCGAGCTCAGTGTTGGCCTTTGAGCACTTGACAGACAGATGTGTGCACTCGACCCTCAATCTGGCTACCTCTTTTTCGAATTTTTACCCTAAGGCGTTTTTAGCAGTCAGACGGGCTACGTCCCCTTTAAGGTGGTCAATCTTTTTTTGCCGAGCTTTCAGATCTTGAGAAAGACGAGTGAACTCCTTTTTCAGCTTTTCAACCTCTGACTGGACAAATAGAGACTCCTTTCTAGCTACATCATATTTAGCTTTTGCTTCTCTCCTAATCTGATCGGCATCCTCCCATCTCTCTTGACAAAAGGCGGCTACGCCGTGCAAACGCAAACTCCTTTTTATTAGCTAAAAAAAGCAAAAAACAAAAGGAAAAAAGAAGGATAAGTCAGCCAAGGAGAAAAAAATAGAAGAAAGAACAAGGCAAGGTCATTTAAAAAAAATGCAATTGTTTGCTTTACCTTTAAACCATTCTACTGAAAAAAGTTGCACTTTCGGGCAAGTATGCTGGGGTCTCCCATAGCCTTAAAGTCGTTCTCTTGAAGCATGCCCTTACACAGAAAGTTTGATATTGCCTTATTATCAATAGACCAGTCATCGCCAAATTAACTTTTTAAAATCTCTCCCAGCAATGTAGCACGCCTTTCAGAAATTCTTACGGTAACACTCCGAGCGGATTCGTCTCGGATGGATTCTTTACCTCTTGCTGCAACCCTAGAATCCACAATGGCTACCAGCTCGGTAACTTTTTTCTTGGCTGCCTTTTTAGCCCTCCTTTGGGCAGCTTCATCTGCTGGGAATGTGTTTGCTTGAGCTGATCTCCTCCGATGTTGAGCTAGTTGCTCTTTCTCCGAATCAATCTCATCCCTTAAAAATAAACGCAGCAGGGGACGCTAACCCTCAGTCAAAGGCTGGGTAGCAGTAGATCTTGAAAAGGCCTGAGGGGGATGGGAAATGGGAGCACTTGCGGAGGGAGTGGAAGCATGAACTTCTGAAGAAGACACAAGCTTTCTCTTTTTCAACCTCCTTTCGTCCTTGGTAGCATGTTCTACCTCAATCTTTACCTTAGCCCGGTCGATCAATTGCTTAGCAATGTCGTCTCCCTTAGCCATTACGTATGCAGCTGCGTCACAAAAATAAAAGATAAGTATTCTCTCCAGCTGATATGTATTTCATGAACATGCAATGCATGATGGTGAATATGTACTTCTCCCATGCTCTAATTATGATGCTCACGTTCTGTGTCAATGCTAGTATCAGAGTTTGAAGACTCGATCGGATTACAAAAAAGATAATTGGAATCATATGGATTCTCATGTCTTGCCACACCACCCAAAGCTTTTCGATATCACTCTCATACAAAGACCAACCTGACGCTTGGTCTTTCAGGGCGATAGCTACATCCGATTGGATTAAAGACACTCCAAATCCTTCGGCCATCCCCGCCAAAAAGAATTTTTCTTTGAAGCCTTGTATGGAGGACGGTATAACGAACAACTTCCTCTACGGTTGGCTTATAAAAAAATACTCTGTACCATCACTCCTCCCTGAGATATAGAAAAAATGAATGAGAGGATCCAAAGTTGGCACCATTCTCTCCATCTCACAGAGGATCTTAAAGCAGGACATTGTTATCCATCCGTTTGAATGAAGTTGATTAGGAGCAATTCTTTAACCTTCAAGAATTGCAATCTCGAAGGCACCAAAGGGACCACTCATTGTTCTCACGACCAAAAGGTCCCTCAATCATTGCCATGAAATTTGGGCAGGCCATCATAGAGACCTTAGCAGGAAGATTGTATCATGAAGAGATCTTAGCCACTTCCTCCTGCGTGAGTTTCGAAGGACGAGCCACAGCCTTACGATCTTTATAAGCTTCAAGAAAGCTCATGTTTATAGACCGGCTGCTGCTCGAAGCCATCTTTCACGAAGGAGGAATAAGTAATGATGGTATTATGAAAAATGAAGAAAATCGAAAGCGAAAATTGTGCACTTACTTGGGTAATGTAATTTTCTTGGAAGAAACGCCAGAATCTTCGAAATTTGAAGCCTACAAAATTTTTTACCAGGAAAGCTAAAGACAAAGTTCACAAAGAGAATTTGGCAGAGTTCTGTGAAGAATTGCTGAAAAATGACGAAAAAATCGCCCCAAAGTCACATATTTATAGGCTCAAAGCTTCTGAAATTCTCCAATTGCCTCTCCACTGGATAATTGCCATATGTCTCCAATCCATTACGAAAGTTACGGAGAATGAAGCATCGCCCTTGGCATGCACACCAGCAATAAATGTATAACGGCTGGCCGAAATGAATAGACGCGATTATCAGATTCAAGCCAATTCAAAAGATCTCGCCAAAAAGTAGAAAATTGCCCGATCGGACCCTTTGGAGGGGAGACAAGTGATAACTACCGAAAAATTTCTCCAAGGCCCAGTCAGGTTGGCCCAACAATACTCAGCAGGGTCCAAAGCCCATCAACAAAAAGAATAAAGCACGAGCTGTAAGACAAGACATAGGCGCATTGTCCGATCGAACTGATGGGACTCTCTGTCCTGTCTAGTCCACTGATACAAGCAAGCGTCCATATCTTCCACCTGCTCCTTGTCACATCGTTGCACACCTACTCCAATGCCAGTTATCATGCCCCAAAGTACTCAAGTACTCCTCTCAAAGAACTCTTATAAATAACATAAAATACAATGGCTCTAGGTATGAACTATCTGAGACTCTTTCTTTAAATACTCTCCCTCTAAAAGCTACAAACCTAAGTTTTGAAGTACTAATGCTCGACTCCGACCGAACACTCTTACTTGCAGGTTCTATCATTCGATTAGATCATCAGCTATCAACTTTCATTCTTACAGATAAAGACAAATCGTGCTTTATTAAGACACATTGGACCAAAATAAAATTGTGAGATATTTGGAAATATTTACCGCTATGGAATTGCAATATCATTGTGCTATCAATATATGAGGGGGTAACATCGGGCCTACAAATAATGGACCATCAAAAGTTTTTGTCCCTTTAAAATTGGAACCTGTTTGGAGGATAATGGTCCTAAAATAGTCTATTTATTATTTATTTAATAAATCAAGAATATAATCTAAAATTCTATATAAGGGTATTATTCTATTTTCTTTGCTTTTGTGCTTTTCAAGTGACATGAACTGGACTCACACGACACCACACCACTTAATCCTTTTAATATTTCAATTGTTGGAGTGTTAAATGGAGGATCAATTGCACATATAAAAATCAATCAATCACATTTTGGATGGCTTAAATTGCTTTGGAAATATGAATGATCCTTCCTTTTATGACTTTGTATTCTTTTGACAAGTTGGATTTTATTTTATGATATTTTGTACCCATTATAGAAGCAGATGCCATTGCTTTCAATTGACATTACCATAAGATACATTTGGGAGATGTCATTTCAATTCTTGTCTATGTAGAATTTTCCATAAAGTTTGAAAATCTATCCAAAAAAGAAAAAAATAAAGGGGTACAGTTCAAGATTGATTAATGTTCCAATTTTGAAATTGACAATTAGTAATAATATTGCTTGTAGAATTAGAATTGCGGTTGTTATTATTATAATTATAATTATTATTATTTTAGGTGGTGGGTGTGGAAGGCTATTTAATAATTATAATTTTTTAAATTCTTGATAAAAATCATGTATATATAAACATTTAAGACCCAACAAAACAATGGGCCACATGATACAACGAGACAGGTCTGACTAAAATGATTTGGGCCTGAAAATGGGTTCCACCAAAACTCTGATTAGCTATCTGCCCAAATTTATTAAAAAGAGTGGGACTTTTTTTTTTCCAAAAAAACAAATAATAATAATAAAAAAAAAATTTATGGGACTTTGTTTCAGTGAAAAGACTTCTCTACTACATGTGTATGCACAGCCTGTTACCCATCCCCACCTACTTTTGCCATTATTTAAAGTCCTCAACAGCATTATTCTACTTTTGATCATTCAATTAAATATATATTTATTCAAAATCATCCTGGATTAAAATGTAAAAATATTAAATATCCTGACCATGATAGGAACAGATCATCTGGTGATGGGTGGCAGTGTTTTGAGTACTGCAAAATAACAACAAATGGAGATGTACAAATAAATTAGATGTGTCTGAAAATTCATATAACGTGGGTGTCGGTGTGACAGACACAGCACATCCCATAATTATTTAAGCATACTGTTATAAGATACTCTTCTACATATATCTATCGGATATTTTAATTCTTTGTTGATCAATCTCTGTTCTGTCCGTCGATAACTATAAACTATAGAGAGGACCCATATCAAAGAGTGATTCATTAATTTTCAAGTTCACTTCAGCTCAATCTGGGCTTGGGATATTGCAGATTGGGCTCCAAAGAGGCAGACTCCTCTACAGGACATCAGGCCCGCTATGAAGGCCCATAGGCATTCATCTTACTAGATAAATGGAAAAGACAACTCTTCCTTCCCTAGACTCCCCTGTTCCTCATTTGTTAAAATGATTTTTTCAAAATTTTATTTTGTATTAATCTTACTGTGTAATTATAAATCATTTAAACAGTGGATGGAAGGGAAACTTTTATTTTGAAATTAAAACAATTCTAATTAAGATTTAATTGAATATGAATGAATCTCATGTTTCGCATGATACACAAACTAACAATTTATTCAAGTACACTTGCAAGCCTTCTAAAATGGTAACAAATGAGCTTCATGTCCATTAATCCAAAATGGAAGCATGAATCAAATTTAGACTTCAAATAACATTAAAAGAAAATTAAGGACCAATATAACATTTATTATAATTAAATACCATTACCAAAGGGGCAACTATTGCCTGATCATTTCACAAGATTTTGTGAGCAAGAATTTCAAAGTTAAAATCAGATGAAAAAGGGTCAAAAGCGCATCTCATTACACAGGTTGATCTCTTTACGACCAGTGAGTGCTAAAAACTTATCATGAAACATCAGCAAAGGACATTTATCGACTAAAGATGAACCATCATAGGCTTCCTTAAGGAAGACAGTACTCTTTGCACCTCTGTTTGTAATGTAAAATATTCCCTGATGCTTTATCAAACAGAGCAGCAATCTAGATGGCAGCAAATACTCAGAATGAAATGCATCCAATTGCATAGAAGTCATCCTCTTTTCCATAGTCAAGCTTAGCAGCTCATGAAGTACTGCCACTATGCGTTTTCTTGCCTTCGGATCAGCTGCTTCAAATCTTCTAGCATTCAAGTATGGAGAAGGAAAATCCATCCTTTGCCATCTCTCTAGTTGCTCAAGAAAACTTGTATTGGGCCTAAACCCAGCAGGAAAACGCATTCTAAAGGCAAGTGGACCTACAAAGTTACCATCATTTTGTATTCTTTCTTTCTTTCTTGGAGGATTGGAGGCAGATACTTCTTCAAGTGCTAATCTTTCTTCACGAGAAGTGACTGCTAAAGAAGAATCCCAGTTCTCCAATTGAAGATAGGCTTTCCCATTGATGTCTTTCAATGAAAAAAAATCTGGATATTTTGGAATCAATGAATTTTTGAAGTCTCGAGGCAAACCCAATTCATTTTCAATGAACTCAATTTTTTCTAGTGGCACCCTACAATCCACTGACATCATTAGCAACTTCCTCAAGTTCTTAACTAGAATGGGTTCCATTAAGTTCCTAGCTTCAGATTCCTTACGGGCAATCTTTCTAGCCTTCTCAGTGAGTGTAACAAAAGGAAGTGCTCTGCCACTGCCACCTCCAACGTAAAATATTGTAGGGTACTTCTCAATTACAGCCATTAGGTTCCATTTTTGGACAAACCCAACTTCCTTCTCGAGATCTCTGAGGAGAAGACATTGTTGCTTTTGTGATTCTATGATGGATTTGAGATGAAAAATAAGAGATGGCTTCTTCCTTAAGTCCATCACTCTGTCAAGTTCATGAACTCTGTGGTATATCTTCTTCTTGGGTCTTCTTCCTCCACTTGATATTTGCTTCATTGGAATCCACATAGCACTTGATTTTTGAAGTGGGCGAGGAGAATGGAATACCCAAGCATTATTTACAATGTTTTCAGAAATGGATCGGATAACGACTCGGCATACTAACCGGTTCATGATTCAACTAGTTCGACCAGGTTGACCCAGACTTTTTTGTTTTTTCAGAAAATATGATCATTTATAAAAGAATTTGAAAAATATAGTATCAACAATAGTATATAAAAATACATTCACAATGAAAATCACCTGGGCAAATGTAACAACAGAATCAAACAACACTTTCTTATCCTCAAAACCATAGAATTATTATTGGGAAACTATGAGTCCATGACCTGGGCAAATGAAAAGATAGAAGAGGAATAAGATTGTGAAATGTTGAAGAAAGCCAGAACCCATGATGACTCAAAGCTGAATGTAAAATGAAGTTTCTTGTATATGAAGAACAATAATATAGAAGCTAAGAGAAATAATGCAAATAAAAGAATACAAACAAAATGCACAAAAATAAAATGTTAAGCAATTGAATGATGGTGGCAGAGTCAGCAACATAATTCACAGCCTATGGAAACGACATTATTGTCACTTTCCAATAGAAAACAAAACACACTTATCATAGCAATCTCTCCAGTGTTGTCTTCATTAAAGAAATGAATAGATTCAAGATTAACAGAAACCACAAATGAAATAATTGAGATGATAAAACACACAACAAATATTAACATTCAATAATAAGAAAACAAGAGTGAAATTTCTTACCGAAAAGAGATACGCCAAATAGAGGAAAGAGAAGGACGCAAATGGTTTGCGGAACAGAGTTGAGAAAATGCAAACCCAGTCAGTTAGTGACAGAGAACGACAAAAGCTATACATACCAAAAACAGTGAAGCTGCTGGTCCGGCGATGAAGCTTAGTTCGGTGCCAGCCAACGAAAATCCGGTCATGGTGTTGCGGAGGGAGAGAAGAATAGAAGGGGGTATAGGGAAGAAGAAGAACAGAATATCGAAAAACAGAGGCTGGGAATTGGGACTCGGGATAAATTTAGGTTTTGTCAAAACACTATGTATTGATTAAAAATCGGATTCTTAGCCGGTTCATGTTTCCGGTTCAATCCGGTCTAATCCAGTTTTTCCCTGCTTCCGTTTTCAAGTAGACTTAGATTGGATTTCTTGCCCGTACGCGGTCCAGCCGTAACATTGTTATTTACATGTAAATGAAAAGATTTTAAGCTTCGGGTGTAAACAATAGCACAAGATTTATTTGGGACGAAGAAAACTGGTCTCGCTGAGACGAGACAAAAAATCAAACAACTAGAGTGCAAACAATAAAGAAACAGTAATTAACATGATCAATCTCTAACTTCTCCAATTTGCCAAGAAATTCAATTCTAATTGCTTAAAACTATGCTTAAACTCTGGTGCGTCCGTACAGGGGAGTCAAATGAACGGGCTGAGTGAAAACAGACCTGAAATTTACACTACATTCGTTGACCAAGACTTTTCGAATACATGGGTTTTAATAGCTTCGAACCATGTTATGAAAATAAATGTCCCAATCCAATTTTATAACGGGCCATGCATACCAAGCCGGGTGAAACCCAAGACGTAGTTTTTTAGGTTCTTTAGGGACCGAGTGTATAGTTGAAAATTTATCATGGACCTCCACTGATCGTGGTTCAAAAATTAGGAAAATGAAAGAAAATGTTCCAAATATATTTTCCTGATCGTGCTCTCATTTATAATAGAAGCTCAAATCAAATGGATTAGAAAAAAAAAAGCACCAGAGAATACTGGATAATTCTGTAAATTAGAACATAAGATACAGTAAAACTATCTAGAATTCCTATCAAATTGTGGAGAGAACTTTGTAAAAATAAGGGTTGCACATATGATAAAGCATGAAGCTTTTTGCTATGAAGAAGAATTTTAGTTCGTTGTTATCAAATATTTACTACAATACTTACAATTCCCTACAATGCAAATAGCTTGCTAGTTAACCTGCAAAAAATAATAGCTCATGATTTTAATTTTCACAACCAAACTACAGTCTTTGCACAGCTAGAATCCTGTTTTGTTTTCCTTTGGATATTGAATTTACTTGTACTGGAATGTTCTTCCATCAACTTGCTGCATAAAGAATCCAATATAAACAGAAATCAAATCACTGCATCACACAGAAACTGCATATAAATTCAAGTATGCAGTGGGATTGATATAGCCAAATGGCAATAGCAATAAAATCTGAGAGGAGAAATCATATAAAGATAAATAGAACATGCTTGATAACATCCTAGATTGAGAAAAAAAAGCATACAGCCACAGTATTAAGCAGCAAAGACTTTTTCTTTTTTGACCTTTGACAAGCTGTGTATTATGGATTCTACCAGAAGCATATGATTTACTACATGCAATTGCCTTCAATCCCTAATGGAGCTGCTTTAATGAATCAATATGCAAATAATATTATGAATTAAAATTTTAAGACATAATTACTGAATGTAATAAATAAAAAGAAAAAAGCTGTTACCTCGCAGGTTTCAGAGAAATTTTACATCCGTGGCAAGAGCCTAGGCATTCTTCTCTTCAGGTTTGGGTTCAGATAGACTAGGATGCTCCATATATAACTGCACACACAAAGGTTCACTACTCATTGACTTTATTGGGGTTATTAATGGAGGTTGTTGCCATTGCTTTGTGTCTGTTGGGATCCATAACCCTGCTTCCTTGTTTGCACTAACCTGAGGAATGGATTGAAAGTAGGCTGTTATCTCCCACCTGCAACCTGGTAAAAGAGAGAAGTTAATAAATGTTTTTTTTAATGACTTGTAATAGCTAATGGTAATAACATTTAACACAAACAGTAGCCTAAAAGTATAATTATCAAGAAATCGCACCAACTAAATGCACAACAAGATGCTCAATTCATACAACATTTGTTACTTACCACTTGGGAGAACCTTGGTTAGAGGCCTTGAAACAGAAAGTTTCATTAAAATTGATCTAAGAGAGAACTCCAGGCCACCTTCTCCCACAGTCAAGCCATAAGACTGGTTCACATTGACCTTAAAAATGAATCTCTCCACAGGGATGTTATCAATGTTGAAAAAGATAACTGCCACTCTTTCAACCACTCCCTATTTTTGTTGCATCAAAATTTCATAGCACAAGAATGAGTAATTACAGAGCAACATGCAAATCCAAAAAGACACACACACACACAAAAGAAAAAAAAGGAACAAAAGATAGCCCAAATTGGCCTGATGTAAGGTCCTTAAAGCTCACCGAAGGATTCTAGTTCAAACAAACGCATTACATTGGCCCCATATACAGCAGAATATAAATCTCAACTGAAAGAGCCGTCAACGGGAAAGAGAAATTACACAGTTTTCCTCCAACAAAATTAGATCTTTTGAATTTAAATTTCCACAAACATATATGAACAAGAAGTCCAATTTCCACTTCAAACCGAAAAGCAGATTAAAATACAATTGAAGGAGAAAAAACTCTTAACCTTTTGGAGAAATGGAAGAAGCCCAGTAACAGCGGAGTGAATATAATCTCTGAGCTCCGGATGCTTAGCTCTTTGTACCACTACATTTAAATACCTCCTCCTTTCAAATGCACCAGTGGGATATATCCCTTTGAGGAAAACTATAGAAGTAATTGCTACCTCTAAGAATTCTGCTAATATCCGAGCCGTTTCGTCTGCGAATTTTGGGGATAGAAATTGTAAGAAAAGGTAAAATAAGAGGAGAAAAGAGAGAATACGAGACAAACCTTGAGGAGATTGATTTTCTCTGCGTTCCATGGGCGAGGTGTAAACGATCAATCAAAGTGATATAAAATGGTTTATCAAGGGTTCTTCATGTTTATTATTCGTAGATTTATGGGTTATGCCCAGCCAGGCTCAGTTGTTTTTGTTGAAAATTTGTTCCTTGATGTTCTTGGGTTCTTAACGTTTATTGTTCCTAAATTTATGGGTTAGGCTCATTTGAGCCCAGCAGACTGCCGACTTTTAAGTCAAGCCCATTTGGCCCATAGGGGGAACCCTAGGGTAACACCGCAATACAGAATCTCTCATATATATCCTTCATCCCTTATCAGCAGATGCTTTCATTGCGTGTATTAATACTGAAGGGAGAGCCTCAAAACCTTCTCTTCTTCAGCCGCCTCCCTCTCCTTCGTTGACAGGCCAGTATCTCTATTTCTCACTTTCGATTCAATGTTTTTATGTCACTTGTTGATTTTTTTTGTTCTTTTTATTGTAGTCGATTTGGATCTAGCAGGAACGAGTTTAATGTAATTGTGTGGTGTTTGCAATGTTTGCTTGCTGAATATGTAGTTGATTTGTTTTAGATTCATGATCAAGCTGATTTGGGACTAATAATGATGCCTGATGATGTGAATCTAGAAATTTTCTTGTTTGATGAGTTTGTGATAGCTTGAAATGGTTGTCTATGGCTTTATGTTTGTTGAAGTGTGTAAAATCTCGTATATATATATGATTTCGTTTCCTAAAATTTGATGAATCCTGCGATTTCATTACAAGGACAGCTGGTCAATAGCGTTGCTTTACTTCATTTGTTAACGCCCAAGCATTTTGTATTTGTTATGAGCGTTAGATAATTTGTTCAGTTCATTGGTTATAAGTTATAAGAAGCTTTAGGCAGGTCTGATGAGAATAAAAGAATCCTAATTTGGTCTTACTCTTCCGTTTTGTTGAACTTCTACCCTAACTCTAATAGTAGATATCTTTATCCTCACAGCGTAGGTTCTTGCGTTCTCATTTGATCTGCCAAAATGTTGAATATATCTTACATTGATTGCCCTTTGTACTAATTTTAAAATTCAATCTTATGATTAGAAAATCTAACACATGTTTTTTCTTTTTGTTTGTATGTGCAGTTTTTCTTAGTTGAAGTGGGAGTGAATTCTAAAAGCTAGTCAAGATGGTAAGTTCATTAAATAATTTTGGTGAAGTGAATTTCATCTGTGTAGTCTTGGTGCTTACATAGAGATTCATGGTATGTACAGGTGAAGTTCACAGCTGAGGAGCTTCGTCGTATTATGGACTTTAAGCACAACATCCGTAATATGTCTGTCATTGCTCACGTTGATCATGGTATTATTACCCTTCTCAGCTCTATTGTACAGTGCCTTGTCTGAGTATTCTGTCTGGTGGGATGCAATTATTTGTCACCAATGGAGCTTACTTCTACAGAATGCTTCTGACTTCTGCATTTCGATCATGAATTTGTATCAATGCACATTTATATTTATCTGTCCAATTGATGTTTTATACAGTCCCCTGGAGTGTGCTCTGACTGTCGAACATCTATTGCCACTATATTATAGTTTGGTGTTGGTGTGAGTTTCTTTTTGGTCTTACATCTAACTGTAACTTTGCAGGTAAGTCAACACTTACAGATTCTCTTGTGGCTGCTGCTGGTATTATAGCACAAGAAGTTGCTGGTGATGTCCGTATGACCGATACCCGAGCAGATGAGGCTGAGCGTGGTATCACAATCAAATCTACTGGTATCTCACTTTACTATGAGATGTCAGATGAAACCCTCAAGAGCTACAAGGGAGATAGAAATGGGAATGAATATCTTATCAATCTCATTGATTCTCCCGGGCATGTAGACTTCTCATCTGAAGTCACAGCTGCACTTCGTATTACTGATGGTGCACTTGTGGTGGTTGACTGTATTGAGGGCGTGTGTGTCCAGACTGAAACTGTGCTTCGCCAGGCTTTGGGTGAAAGGATCAGGCCTGTATTGACTGTAAACAAGATGGATAGGTGCTTCCTTGAGCTCCAGGTTGATGGTGAGGAGGCTTATCAAACATTCCAGAGGGTCATTGAAAATGCTAATGTTATCATGGCAACATATGAGGATCCCCTCCTTGGTGATTGTCAAGTCTACCCAGAGAAAGGAACTGTTGCTTTTTCGGCTGGTTTGCATGGATGGGCCTTCACTTTGACAAACTTTGCTAAGATGTATGCCTCAAAGTTTGGAGTTGATGAGGCCAAGATGATGGAAAGGCTGTGGGGTGAGAACTACTTTGATCCTGCCACCAAGAAGTGGACCAGCAAGAACACTGGAACTGCCACCTGCAAGCGTGGATTTGTGCAGTTCTGTTATGAGCCTATCAAGCAGATTATTAACACTTGCATGAATGACCAGAAGGATAAATTGTGGCCGATGTTGCAAAAGCTTGGTGTTACAATGAAATCTGATGAGAAAGAATTGATGGGAAAAGCTTTGATGAAGCGTGTGATGCAGACGTGGCTTCCTGCTAGCAATGCTCTCCTTGAAATGATGATCTTTCACCTTCCCTCTCCTGCCACAGCTCAGAAGTATCGTGTTGAGAACTTATATGAGGGTCCCCTTGATGATCCTTATGCAAATGCAATCAGGACCTGTGATCCTGATGGCCCTCTTATGCTTTATGTGTCAAAGATGATTCCTGCCTCTGATAAGGGTAGATTCTTTGCTTTTGGTCGTGTGTTCTCTGGAAAGGTCTCAACTGGTCTGAAGGTTAGAATCATGGGTCCAAACTTTGTTCCTGGTGAGAAGAAGGACTTGTATGTTAAGAGCGTTCAAAGGACTGTTATTTGGATGGGAAAGAAGCAGGAAACTGTTGAGGATGTCCCTTGTGGAAACACAGTTGCCATGGTCGGTTTGGATCAATTTATTACTAAGAATGCAACTTTGACCAATGAGAAGGAGGTTGATGCCCATCCCATCCGTGCTATGAAGTTCTCTGTTTCTCCAGTTGTGCGTGTGGCAGTGCAATGTAAAGTTGCATCTGATCTTCCTAAGCTTGTTGAGGGCCTAAAGCGTCTGGCTAAGTCAGATCCTATGGTTGTCTGTTCGATTGAAGAGTCTGGAGAACACATCATTGCTGGTGCTGGGGAACTGCATCTCGAGATTTGTTTGAAGGATCTGCAGGAAGATTTCATGGGTGGAGCTGAGATCATCAAATCTGACCCTGTTGTGTCTTTCCGGGAGACTGTCCTTGAGAAGTCCTGCCGTGTGGTGATGAGCAAGTCCCCCAACAAGCACAACCGTCTCTACATGGAGGCACGTCCTATGGAGGAAGGGCTTGCTGAGGCTATTGATGATGGACGTATTGGTCCAAGAGATGATCCCAAGGCTCGTGCAAAGATCTTATCTGAGGAATTTGGCTGGGACAAGGATCTGGCGAAGAAAATTTGGTGCTTTGGTCCTGAAACTACTGGCCCTAACATGGTTGTTGATATGTGTAAGGGAGTACAATACCTTAATGAAATTAAGGATTCTGTTGTTGCTGGTTTCCAATGGGCATCAAAGGAAGGTGCACTGGCTGAAGAGAACATGAGGGGCATCTGCTTTGAAGTATGTGATGTTGTCCTTCACGCTGATGCTATTCACAGAGGTGGTGGTCAGGTCATTCCAACTGCTAGGAGGGTTATATATGCATCTCAGCTAACAGCAAAGCCAAGGCTTCTAGAGCCAGTATACTTGGTTGAGATCCAAGCTCCAGAACAGGCCCTCGGTGGTATTTACAGTGTTCTGAACCAAAAACGTGGTCATGTGTTTGAGGAAATTCAGAGGCCTGGTACCCCCCTGTACAACATCAAGGCTTACCTCCCTGTTATCGAGTCTTTTGGATTCTCAGGCACTTTGAGGGCAGCTACATCCGGTCAGGCTTTCCCACAATGTGTGTTCGATCATTGGGACATGATGTCTTCGGATCCATTGGAGCCTGGGTCTCAAGCAGCACAGCTTGTAACAGACATCCGCAAGAGGAAGGGCTTGAAGGAACAGATGACACCTCTGTCCGAGTTTGAAGACAAGCTTTGACCTGTTTTCAAAGTGAAGATGGCAAGACTGTTCTGCTGTGTCTTGATTTGTTTTTCGTATTTCAATTTTTGTTGATGTGTAGTAGTACGCTCCTGTTTTATCCATTTATGCTTGTTTTAGTATATGGCTTTTAGTGATGCTTTAATATTGTCTGATCTGAACAATTTCAGCCAGTTTTGGTTTCGATCAATTTGACATTCGAAGAACAGTTTATTAATAGTCCTTTTTATGTCGAGAATTTTCTGTGGTCTGAGAGTCGGTTACCCTATTGGCGTGAATCTCTTTAACAGTATTTCCTATTTTGAAATAAAACTCGTTGCAGGGAGATCGTGGTAAAAGAGGAATTCGCTGCCTGAGCCCAACCGTGCATGTTGGGTCAATGGGAAGGCAACGATTTATAGAAATACTCGTTCGAAATCCATGATGGGAAGAAGTCGTGGAAGCTAAACATACGTATACGACAATGGACTTTATTTTGTGGATGGTCAGCTGATAAGGATTTTGATAATCAACGCCAAACATACTCAACAATTATGAATAATGAACCGTATGTATTGACCTGTAATGATTCAAATACTAATGAGCAGTTCTGGAATTTGATTACAACCAACTGGAAAAGAAAAAGAAGACAGTAAATGACAGCAATGAACAACAAAGAAGAAGAAATAATCGTAAGGGCCAAATCTTCAAGAAGAAGCAGCTTAACAAGCCAAACAATATGCTCTCTCCTTTCCCTTACTCTCAGTAATATCACCAGCCAATAGTTTCTCTGTCTACCTTCTCCTCTAACAAAAGTCAAATATATAGTCCTCTATCCTATCCCTTTCCTAAAGCCGTTTGCCAGCTCAGCCTCCCCTGTGGGCTTATAGGCTTGAGTCTCTTCTTCACTAGAATTTTCTTCATCACTGTCATCGAGTGGGAAAGCAGTCTTATCCTCAAGACTGAATTGGAAAAACTATGTGCGAAAGGTCATTTTCTCAATATCAGATTCGCGTACCCGCATTTGATAACCACCCAACTTTAGGTCTAGTTTAGTGAAGGATTTCGCTCCATATGCCATATTTTTCTCATAGAGACCAACATGAGCCATTGCCTTCCTATCTGAATAGCATTCAAATGGCCCTCTTCCATACCACGTAATCTGGTCCATCGATTTGTCCAAGTAAAACTCAAATCCAACCCTTGAAACACCAACATAAATTCCAAGACTATGAGCAACAACTGGCCTCAATTGCCGA
Organism: Excoecaria agallocha; assembly: GCA_037975025.1. Classification (NCBI taxonomy): domain Eukaryota; kingdom Viridiplantae; phylum Streptophyta; class Magnoliopsida; order Malpighiales; family Euphorbiaceae; genus Excoecaria; species Excoecaria agallocha. The sequence goes on along the minus strand of JBBPFJ010000033.1, from coordinate 1,123,574 downwards.
TTCATAATTCTACAAAGATCAACATTCTACATCTCAAGGAAACAGGATAACTGAATATAAATTAAGAGACCTAGGCCACTTTCAAATGTAAAACTGACAATAGCCATCTTTCCTATTTGATGGGCTAATTTGGCAATTATTGCTGCTCTGTCCAACTCACCAACAACACTTGGTTTAATTTCCACAGCATCTATTCCAGGGGGGTGTTCTGTACTAGCATATTAAGAGGATTTTCACAAAAATTATCAACGATTTCACCTAGTGCCACAGGTAAACCACTTTCTTCACAGTACTTTATAATATCATCGTCATCTTGAACAGGTTCCTCAATATACTGCCAGTCACAACCTTTCCCAAAAGAGTCAAACTGAACAGCCCCTTCGTGGGACCAGTTTCTATCGGCATCCACATGAAGTTCAATCTTTCTTCCAATCTTCTTTCTGACTTCTTATATCACTGCAGCATCTTCTATACAATTTACCGCTACCTCTACTATCACATCTAGCCCTCCTAATTCAGTCACCAGTGCATCTGTAATGTTTTCGGATGGCCACTTACTGATATTGTCCGCTTTAGGCCTTAGTCATCGTGGTTTTCTTTTTGGGTCTCCCCAAAAGGTTTTAACAAGGGAGATGTATCCATAGCCTTATAAGGACTATTTCATTCTCCTCTCCAATCGATGTGGGATCCTTTGACTGAATCCACCTATATGTGGGAGCCTTTGACTGACTCCACCCCCTAAGTAGGCTCAGTACCCTCGCTGACACATCAGGCCCAGCCCCATGGCAAACACACCGATCCGACACCGGCTCTGATACCAACTATAACGTTTCCGGATGGCCGCTTACTGATATTATCTACTTTGGATCTTAGTCTTCAAGGTTTTATTTTTGGGTCTTCCCAAAAGGCCCCGACAAGGAAGAGGTATCCATAGCCTTATAAGGACTACTTCGTTCTCCTCTCCAACTGATGTGAGATCCTTTGACTGAATCCACTTGTATGTGGGAGCCTTTGACTGAAGGCTCCCACATACAGGTGGATTCAGTCAAAGGATCCCACATCGGTTGGAGAGGAGAACGAAGTAGTTTTTATAAGGCTATGGATACCTCTCCCTTGTCGAGGCCTTTTAGGGAGATCCAAAAATAAAACCGTGAGGGCTAAGGTCCAAAGCGGACAATATCGGCAAGCAGCCATCCGAGGACGTTATAGCATCAATGGAGCATTGGTAGTCATCAATTTGGGTAGGAATTCCTGTACATATCGTGTGAACCACAATCCAATTCCCATCCCCAAGTTATATTTTAAAGGTTTTGATTCGACGTACTTGATATCCCAAGACCGACCCTAACTGGGGTGAGATGAAATTGGGTGTTTCTCCGTTGTTGACCAGCCTTAACGTGGAAAATTCGACGATGATTCCCTCAACTTGATGGTGTTCAACTCCTTGCCGTTTCCTGTCACAACACCCACTTAGTGGTGAGACCAATTTAGGTCGAGGACCTTGCACTCGCCATCAACCAGCATCTCCTTTGTCTCAGTCGCAGCTTCGAAAAATTCTCCCTTCTCCTCCGGAATAAGGTTATTCTTGACGAAATCGACATCCCAGGTCTTAAACTAGTCATTGGAAATGATAGGCTGATCATCTAACTTAGGAGTCTCGATGTGTTTCGTACAATACTCAATCACCTTCTCTAAGATCTCGCTGGTGACAGTAGGAATCGAAATGTCGTTGTCGGTGCAGTCATTTGCCATCATATGCCTAATTGTTTGCGATGCCACACTCACCGCAACCCCCATCTCGAATGCCTCGTTCGTAGCTACTCTTCAAGATGATCCTCCTCGACGACGTCAGTGTTTCGAGTGCAGCGATCCTCCAGTGAAAACAAATCCCTTTTATGCGTCGTTCTTTCCACTCTATTTTGGGCAATTGACGCACCCCTATTTTCTTTCGTCCCCAATGATGTAACTCAGTTGAAGGGAAAAGAGTGTGTTGTTGGTGGGCTGGAAGTTGTGAAGAGGATTTATGTAAAGACTATACTAGACAATCCTGATATTGTTACTAATTATGTTGCATGAGTCCCTTATACATGGAATTATAACACTTAAATCAATTTTCCTGTGTCATAACATGTGAATCATCTGTTAATGATGCATATAAACATATACATCCATATATATGTATTACATATACATCCATATATATGTATTACAAATCATATAAGATTTCGTTTATTACATTAAAATTCTAATGAGTTAATGATTACAAAACACGAACCACATCTCAAAAAGATACCAAATATGAATCTCATACATCAAAATGAGTCTTCTTACTCTAATGTTGGCTTCTGAGATTGTTGGCTTTGTTCCTGAAAAAAGGTTTAGTCTGCGAACCTACACGGATAAATACCTATACTAAGCTATAAAGTTTAGTGGAGAAAAAAAAACATGCCGATAACTACTCACAGTGGTTATCACCAAGCATACAACAATAATACATAATAAAATGCATTTACTTCTTTAAGAAATAATACTAAGTACATTATTGGAAGAAATAATTGTATCATTTAATCATAGAAATAAAAGATTGCAAACTATGTATGCATGTCATTCATTTTATAAACTGCCTGCTTAAATTTCTGTGGGTATGGATAACGGGTGCTGTGGATATCCGAAGGTATCAAACATGTAAATACCCGAAGGTATTAAACCTGTGGACTCAAAAGGATCAAGCCTGTAGTACCAATAGGGACAAATATAGACCCAAATGGGATCAAACCTGTAGCAGTTGCGACTGTAATCTTATAGGCATGCCTATCTATCCACCACTAACTTTTAATCCAGACATTATTCATGGTAAATCATGCATATTCATAAAAAAAATTTAATACAATTTCATATATATATGCTCGAATTTTAAGGTCTATTATGTTAAGATATGGACACAACACATGGGGAGAGGGGGGTAGCCTACTATAGTGGAAAGAAAAAAGAAAAATATAGGTAAGTATAGGAGACAAATGCTTGTTATTGCGCTCGCGTCAATAGTCGCGCTCACGACAGTCGGCTACTGTCCAAATAAATGTTCGTTGTTGTCGCGCTCACAACAGTCGACGACGGCCCAAATATTTAACGTTCATGCTCACAAAATCCTATAAGCTAGTTAAGACATTTAACTTGTACATAAATTTTAGGCATACCAAAAGACTTTTTCTGATAAAGTTGTCTTCTACAAAGTTTTATCCATATGTTTCTAGTTTCTAAAACATCAAAAATTATCTCAATCCGACCTGTAAATCTTAAGATATGCCAAGAAAACCACAAGCTGTTCCCAAAAATGGGGTAACAGTCATAACCAGAATTCAACACAACTTTTCACTATCATGTAATAAAAATCAATTTTCGGTCTCTTCTAACAAAATCAAGATATATGTGTCTAGTTTATATACCAACTAGAATTTCTCCATTTGAATAACTATAACTCAAGTTATGGCTAAAAGAGTACGAACTGGTCCCTTGATTCTTAAAACAGATTTTTACATTTTTCAACAAAACGTGCATCTTTCATCCCTAAACCATTTTCAAGCTTAAGATCAACACATAAAATATGTAATAGCAATAGTACAGACATCTCTTATGTCAAGACATCAAGCATACACACACCCAATCATGCAAGTTCTTATACCTTTTAAAGCTTCAACTTTCTTCACTCTTGAATTGCTTCTTTTCCTTTTTTTTTGCTAGCTTCTCCTTCTAAGAAATAAGAACACCATCATGAACACCCATCACTTTATTCAATGAATAATACATAACAAAAGAAAATACAAGGATACCTTACAATCAAAATCAACTAAATCTTCATTCTCTTGCCCCAAAACCCAAAAGATCTAGAGAGAGTTTGAGAAAGAGATTTTAGAGTTTGAGGAGGGTTGAAGATGGCTGAAATTCAGCCTTGAACGGTCGGCCATCAACCTCAAATCCCCTCTCCCACCATCTTTTTAGAAGCCAAGTGTCCTCACCTAATTGGACCCTTATAAGATTTTTATGGCAAAAAGGCCCAAAGGTCCACAACTTCCTTTAATTTCAGATATTGCCCCAAAACTTACCCTTTTCTTTTTCAATTATACCTTTCTCTAGTCATTTACATGAAAAATTTTCTCTTTAGTCCTCATCTTTTCTTTATTTCTACTTATGCCCTAAAACTATCCCTTGCACTTTTCAATTAGGTCCATCTCTAATAATTTATATTTAATTTAACATAGAACATAATAATTTAATTAGTGAAAAAAAGTTCTCCTAGGATATAATGAGGGGCATTACAATTTATGTTGGGTTGGGCCCAATATGGGACTGGGTAAGTGGTCTAATGGCTCAAAACTCACCTAAGTTTTAATGGTCCCTTCTCTTTTCTTATGGAAATTTTGCAGCGATTCCCCTTCTCTGATTTGCAACAAAGCTTCCAGAGAGTGAACCAATCTCATCGCTTTCACGCATTTTGCCGATTGGTGTACCTTCAATCACCTTCTTTTCTCGTCCTTCAACCCATTGATGAAGTCCTCGGTGTGTTGTTGTTTGGGCAGCCCAGGCATTGTGGCCGCCAGTATTGTCCGTTCATTATACAATGAGAGAATTCAAATTGCTATCGTCAAATATGTTTCGTTTTGCACTTTAATCAAAATCATCAATTTTATTGAAGCAATGCCTATTAACTTTTTTTGCTATTTATATCACCGAGAATGATGCATTCACGCAACCTTAACCGAAGATTATTAACATATATAATAATCTTGCATGCTGATTTGACAGGCATTCAAGAAAAATCACGTGCTTAAAATAAAGGCAATTCATGATTACCCAAAGAAGCTTAAGTACTCGAGAAGAATTTATGAAGTAAAAGAAAATCAATAAACAATCATTCGATCCAATCAAGGCAAGCCGACGAAGATGACGCTCGTAGAGCTGGAAAGGGATTATATCGATGACTTCAGAAGTGTGGGTTTTTCAATCACAAATAGGACATTGCAAGTTGGATTCGGCAGCGTCAGCGCACTCAAAAAGATTTAACCAATAATTTAATCAATTTTCTGCTATCCTGCATTTTGATACAATGGTACGGTTGCCCAACGCACTGCGCATGCTTATATAGTACTACTGAATGTTCTGAGATGTTTACAATACTCAGGGTTTGAATAAAAGCTGCTGCACTAGAAGCAACTGCAAGGCCACGAAACAAAAACTTCAAATTTTGGATCCCGCTAGAGAAGCAAGCCTATGGGCATACTCCACATATATTTATTTATTTATTTATTTTTATTTTAATTTGGATGGTGTGAACTGAGATCTAGAGAAGTAAGCCCACGTCGCACAGTGCGATAAATCAATTAATCATTCACCTTAAAAAGTGACAGCTCCAATGAAAGTTGAAGAGTGAAACAAGCTGTCCCAATCGCTTGAAAACATTTTGCAAGGCAAAGGGAGAGAAATATGCAATAGATTAATAATATTTGATAAATGCAAAAGATAAAAACTCCTTTCACTCAACTGTATTTGAAGCATAGCATTTTTCCCCACCGAGCTTCCAGCTCTCTTACAGATACAACCAAAGCTGCTCAAAGATAAACTAGATCTAGATTTACAAGGCAGGAATTGACCACACAGGTAAAAACTGAAAATATAAAAAATTAAAAAGGAAATGATTTGAAGGGGGCAAAAGAAAAATAAGAAAGATAAATCAAAAGACCATAACCAAATATAAAAGCCACCAAAATAGAAACCCTAAGCCCAAACTCCCTAGGAACTGAAAACTTTGTCAGGAGCTAACCACTATAAGAACAGATCCATCTCAAGCAAATGGATTCCAATAATGCCTAACGTGCCTTGCCACTAATGGGATTCTCATGGTTATATTTTCTCCATCGCTCTGCCAAAAAAAAAAAATTAGCAGCAAGACAGCTTCACATCAGCAGCCCATGGATCAACGGCTTCGCCAGCAGTTAGTTCTATATTCTACTTTCACTAAACTGATGACAACACCATAGGACCAAATTCTTACAAGACCATAGGACCGCTGGTGTGTGCTAGAAGCTAGCAACCATTTGCAATTCCATTTGCTGTAATTCTCATCTCCAAGGCATCTGGTTTATTTGCCTTTGAGTCGTCTCCAGATTTGGCAATTGATCCATTCTCCAGATGCTTCACCTCACCATTGGACTGAGCAATTGAAGTAGGGTCCTTGATGACATCATCAGATGCAGCCTCTAGGGACTCGTGTGACCCATTAACTAACTCTTTTTTCTCATCACCAGGCCTCCCTTCCAATACCTGCATTTGTAAAACCAGTGTGAAAAATAATCTTATATAGATTATATGTAAAATGGAACGCTAAAGACATAACATATAGCTCCAGATAGTATCATTCATACAGCATGCATAAAATAACAGACAAGAATAGAAAATTAGTGGACGAGGACGGTCTTGCCTGTTTCTGGAACCGCTGTTGCTTAGCCTTCTTCTCCTGAATTATCTTTTGCCGCTTCTCATAAAACCCAAAATCATCTAAAATGCATGTTTTGCTGGAGTGATCTTTGAAAATTTTGATCATTTTCAGCCCTTGTTCTAGCTTGACCTAAAATACAGAGGAATCATTGCAGCTTAGATTGAAAGAACATGCTTAGAAGAGGCAGCTATTAGGTAATAGATTGACTAGTGTAATCACCTCTTGAGTATCCCTGCTGTTAGTCACCGGCTTGTTCTCATTATTCTCAAGGGTAATGTGCTTCAATAAACTGTTGGGTATATCCTTAACAATGTGCCACTTCATAGGGAAACAGCCAGTCCACTTATCCTGTTGCCAATATTCTACATTCTTGTGAAAATCAACTGGTCCTAACATTTCTGCAAGCCCAACAAACTGCCCACTCGTATTAACCTATATGGAAACATTAAAGTTGTTAATTCACCAATGCTTGATTTTTTTGACAAAATACAACATAAAAAATGAGTAGACCAATTGCATCTACATGCTCACCGAAAAGAACAGAAAGATGGGGCATTCGCAAGATTTCTGCTGAGCCTCTTGGTATGTGGCATCCAACTTTTTGTTACCATTTGGTGTGCTTGCCCATACATTGTACTTGATGCTCTTATGAACATCATCCTCACTATAAGACTTAATGATGAAAAATTTAGCATCAGCATAATCCTCAGGAAAATCTGCTCTGTTATACTGTTCCCAGTCTGGAACTGCAGATATCTCATCCTTCTCTTCACTAACAGTTTCAATTGCCGGTACATTCTGTCCCTTGACAGCTATTGTGAGAGGTCCATAACCCTTCTGGTTTTAAAACCCTTTGCCCTGGGTCCCCGATTCAGCTCATTCAAACCATCAACATTTTCATTACGATAACCAAAATAACCATTTCCTCGCCCCCTGGGTTTATATTTGCTATCAACAGCCAACCATCCATGTGGGTTAACCCTTGAATCATAACCACCTGCTCCAAAGCCCATGCCAGACCTGAAGGTGTTTCCATAATGACCATAAAATTTGCTTGGATACATCCTGTTTATAAATTGAGTTGAACCCATGCCAGAAATAGGACCAGAGTGCTGCAAACCCTGTGGACAATGATCACAAAATGGCACACCAGTTAATTATGAGGAAAGCAGTAAGCAAAAAATCAAAACCAGTTCAGGGATGAAACTCCATAATATCCTATTGAGATCTCATGGTATCATTACTTCAATGATAAAATGCATTGTTAGAAACCAACATACCTGCTATAAAAAACACGTTAGAAACCAACATACCAGCTGACCAAAATACATCAGTAACAGGCTAAATTGATAGATATATGACAACTAAGATGAGTTAAATTTTGATTCTAATATTTAGAGTAGGGAACAGAACTGCCCTAGTAACTGATTCATTAATCATTAATTATCAAAAAGAAACAGCTGAATTTGGAAAATAACAATTTACTCTCCTGCTGCCAGTTGAAAGAAGAAAGAAGCTTTCTCACCATAAAATTAGAATTCTGGCGGAAATTCTGATTCTTGGATGATGGAGCATTATTAGCCTTTGAAAATGGAGTGACCCCAGTGCTTCTGTACTGCCCATCAAAGCCAAGTCTTGGATCTTGATAACCAGAACTAGGAATGGCCCCAGGTAAAACACCTCGACCATATGTATTAAGGGATGAATTCTGATACATTGGTTTATAAGGAGTTGAACCATTGTTTCCCTTCACACCCCCACTATTCACAATGCCATTAGAATTCCCTTTAGCTGTTTCCACAGGCAAGGGCTTTTGGTCAGTTCCTGCAGAAGTGCATGGCTCACCTTGAGAAGTGGCTGGCTGATTAGGAGTAAAAGGTCCACTGGTTGGATTCAACGGCTGAAAATATTGAGGATACTGGTAGTGCTGAGGCCCATATAGCTGACCATCATTTCCCATTGTTGGAACTGGGGAAGCTGCCGGCGAATATGGGCCATACGGAGCATAGCCATAACCGTTGTGAAACATAACGGACCCATTGTCCCCATAAACTCCCTGTGAAAATGCGACAACCAGATTCCAGATCAATTTCAAGAAACAAAAATACCATTAAACAAGTGGAAGCTGGCTTCATAAATTAATTATTTGTCAGAAATAATTACTTACCGACGTCATCTCAACTCCCTCTGTATTGGCATGTCTTGAATAGTCATCCCATTCATTACCAGTCCCATTGTAACCTACAGACACACAAATGAATTAAGTATTAAAAAGACAAGTCCCACAATACCATAAGCATGCAACTTTCAAAATTTTCATACATTATGACTGCCTAACAAGTTCAATTAAGCTTTTTACTTGAACATTTTTTAAATAATTGTTCTCATAAAACTAATACAGTAATCTTACTTCCATAGTAATAGGCGGGGGAGTGATAACCATTAGGAAGATAGCACACGGTTGGATCCATTATATCAGGCAAGAAAGGAGTCAGCGATCGCTCAGATGGCTGGATCTGACCATTAGCAGAAACACCCGAATCAACAGCCCCGTATTGGTACACAGAAGTCTGCACAGAATATATAAACAATGTTCAATTTAGCCATTCCACTTCCACCTATAACATTTAACACGCTCATAATATAGTAAAAGTGAGTGGTTAATCATATATTACCTTTTTGGTAGGCTCAGGAATTTCCAGGGATTTAGTTTGAGACTCGATGGATAAATTCTGGAGCAAATCTGCAGCTTCTGAATAAAGAGAAGTAAAGGAACGCAAATTTCTTGATTTTCGACATAAAAAAGGGATCCCATCCAATTATTCACACAGAGTAAGAAAATTGATCGTATATAATGCCTCAGATACTAATTCTTACTCAACGAACTTCCTAAGAATAAAACATCGTAAAAAGAAACTCAAATAAGCTAAATTATCAAACCTTGAACTGTGTATAATTAGTCCGCAAAGGAAGAGCTAAGTATAAGAGTATATCACATACGATACGAAGCTAAAAAGCTAACGACGAACTTTTATTTTTCTCACATAGAACACAAATCAAATACGGAAGCTAGATCTTCCCGTGCTTAGCCTCACATCCAAGCATAATCTTTAAGAAAAATAATAAAATAGAGAAACAAATACCCGATTCAATAAAAACAAACAGATCAAGGTAGAAACAGAAAACCCAGAAATCAAAGTATACCCAGATAGTAAAACTGGGAAAGGATACTCTCAGCAGAAGGAGCAACGGTAGCCATGCTCAGATACGACTGATTGATAACTAGATCTTATGAATTAGGGAGCGAAACAAAGATAAAACCCTAAATCTCCCCAATCAAATTAGGGTAAAATTGGATTTTGGAAAAGGGTTTGGAGTTGAGAGAGAAATGGGAGGGAGAGAGGAGGGCAAACGGGTGAGAAGACTGGAGAGTTCGCAGCCGCCAAGGGTTAGGGTTTGGGCTTTGCGAAAGAAAGAGGGTTTTGTTTACTCGATAGTGGTGATTCAAATACCACCACGGCTCTCTGTAGGACGTATTTGGTATTTTGTTATTTGTTTGGGATTTTAATGGTTTTTTGGTTAATAAATATTAGTCCACCGTGTATGTGGAACCAATCATAAGTATGCGGTCTAAAAAACTCATAACTATGCTGTTACTAGATTTTTGTTTATTTTTTTAATTTTCTAATTGCAAATGCTCAGAATAAAAATTTCTAATTTAATTTTTTTTGGTAAGATTTTATTTTATAATTTCTTAAGTTAAATTAATTTTTTTGAATAATACACATAAAGTGTGACTTTTAAAAGTATACAGAAATTGACTATCCAAACAATTTTGATTCTAGTTGATTGATTTTTGTCATAAAAAAGGGCCATACCAAGAATCGTCCACTACTCCAACCCATGCTTGTGCTCAATTTGATTTCTGCAATTATGCTAATCTATGCACCAAATTAAATTATTAATAATAAGACTTTAACCAAAAATCCTACTGAATTTAATTTATTAAATTATATATCTCACACATTCATCCAAATGTCATAAAAGATTGTTGTTTCCGTGACGATCATTGTGCTTACGTGTGTCTTAAATGTTATTTCGTATCTCATGATATTTTTGTTCTTATTTTCATACTTTACATATTTGATATCAACCAAAATTTACATAATTCAAAATATTGAATCAATGAATTCTTAAATAATATGAGTTGATAAAATTTACAAATAGATCTCATCGGTAACTTTTTATTCCTATTTGGTAATTTTATTTCGTTATTTCATAATTTGGTGACTACTATTAATGATTAACTGTTTACTAATTTAATTATATAACCGTCATTTAATTAAAAATTTGTTTAGATTCTCACGATAATGGATTGCCGAAAAAAAAAGGAACTTAGTTGTAGACATAAAAATTACAAGTCAATTATTCGGTTGAAGAAGCAACGAGGACAGGTTTGATACTCCGGACCATTCAATTCCAGCTCTTATCATGGCTTGTTGTACCCGATTATGACTGTTTGCGTTCATTTACACTTCTGATCATTTTCTTGTTTTTTGTTTAGCAAAGACAGAAGTTTATAGAACCTATCCTTGCAACTGACACATGTAAGTTTAGCACTTCACAGCCAAAAACAATCAAACCGAAAACCAGAAAATAATTGACCCCACAGAACACAAAAAAGTTCCGTATACCTTTCTCTGTTTTGCTTACAACAGGTGGATGAAATTCATTGGATTAAAAATATGGATAGAAAGCAAGTTTATTGCTTATCAAAGTACTATCCGACTTGAAAAAAATAATAATAAAAAGTACCATCCGAAACACATCAATAAAGAGCTTTGAAATCAGATACAAGATGTGACAAGCGCATGGTTGACATGTTCAAATATAGATATTACATCATCTCTTGCAACTGGATGAGGGTGGGTAGTCCTATCTTTTTTCGTTGAGTACCGTCAGCCTTCTGCAGTTCAGCAAGGATCATTCAAGATCAGAAATAGAAAGACAGGACCTGAAAACCCGAAGAAGAAAATCTTCATAAAATTCTGCGATATGCATTTGGATTGAAATTCTGGATATGCGTTGGGATGATCCTAACTCACACAGCAATAGAGATTCTGCAGAAAAGTAGAAGAATATCAGCATAGCAAGGCGTGCGAACTTCGCTACAGTTGCAAGCAACCGAACAATATATAAAGATGCACACAGCAGAAAACTTGTAGTCTGTTCAAGCAAAAAAATGACAAACTGTCTAAGATATTAGAAAGATGACCATATACTTCAAATGGAATCAGTGAAAATCAAACCTGAATTCAAGTTGAAGGACCACTTTAACATTGTACTCAACTGGACCGCCACCATATGCTTTTCTTTGTGCTTCCCGTCATGTGCTCATTGTTTTCGTGACAAGGGATGGTAGCATATTTCACATACCAGCAGCCGAGGTCACTGTCTTAAAAGAAAAATTGCAAGAATAATAGCATAATCATCCAATACATTTTTGTTATTTCATATGCATTGGGAATCCTAAAATCAAGCACAGTGCAGATGTTACAGCTTTCCACTAAAACTCAAATAATAACTAATGTTTAGTTATATTCAAAATTGACCACATGTAGTTATTTCATGTAAGAAAGAATTATGTCGTCCCAAAGAAGATGCTGAGAAACGAATCCAATATTATCCATAATCAGGAATTGGCATAAGTTAAACCGCAATTCATTCAGGCTGCCTCAGGACATAATTTGGACCTCAAGAAAAAGGTATAAAATTTTAGGTCAAACAGTTTCTTAAAATACTACTAGGATTCTCTTTTCAAAAAAACTTGGCATTAGTTATTTTGAATCCCGAGAGCCCTCCTGTTAGTTAAAGTTAAATTTCAACAGGGTAAGGCTTTAAACCGAAGGAGGATTCATGTGATGATTAATGGGATAAAGAATATATTAAGACCCATTTTTGAGATTTCAACTGCATGTTTGAGCTTTTAGACTCTCATGCTGTGCTTACACTACATAAAAATGGGACCACAATTACTGCCATAACAAGTAACCACTGGTGCATGGCTTTAGAACCATAAGTAGCAAAGTTAAGAAAGGATGCATCCAGCATATAAATCACATTGGCTATTACTGTTATGGCCCCGAACTGTAAATCGGAACCTGACAATTAATCAAGCTCGACAAAGAAAGCTTTCAACGAGGATTAATCAAGCTCGACAAAAGGAGCTTGTACCTTCAAGCTCGTTAAAAAAGCAAGACTTTGGAACACTCATCAGAGAGGGTTGCTCATCTCCTGTATTTTTATGCTGAAAATTCTGACTTAATTTTATTCATTAAATTTACCTCTTTTACATAGAAATGATAAGATTAAAGATATTTAATAAAATAAGAATTATATTTTAACTAGTAACTATACATTAATCCTAATTAAGAGAAAAATCACTAATTGAGAATAAATCATAATATAACTAAAATAATACTGCTAAAAATAAGTATTAATATAACTAACTAAAATATTGCTTTAGTAAACTCAAACTTATTACTCTCCTCAGAGTTTATCCTCAACCGATTGTTGGTTACAATTTCGAATAGGTGCTGGCAACTATGATGGCTTTTAAAACATATCACTAGGTCCAAATACTGGTTGGTTCAACCTTGTTGCACTGTTCTATCAGTTTCTCTAGGCAAATTTTCTTATGGAAAACCATTTTTTCCATTTGTAACTGCTATACACACATTGGATGAAAACATGTTGAAAACCTTTTTTCCATTTGTAAACGATATACTCAAATCGAATGGCGACTGGGTTGGAAATGGACAATTATAGAACTAATAAATTTATGAGCACTTTTCAAACCCAATAGACTTTTAGACTCGAAGAAAATTGGTAAGTTTGAGTTTTGTTTTTTGTGAGACAAGCTCATTCCCCACCAGCTGATTAGGTATAGTATAAGCTCTATGGGATTGATTTCTATAGATGCAAAAAGGACTGATTTCCATAGCTTATGGAATCCAAAAAAAGTTGTTTACACAATAGCTGCAAAGATAAGCAGAAAAATAGATATAGATGAAGGCATACCAATATATACCCATATGCGCAGACAAACAGAAATAGATGAAGGCATACCAACATTTATCCATATGCATACACAGAAGCACAAGAGAGAGAGTTGTTCAAGCTTTAATAACATAATGAAGAACACCAGAAGTTGCATCCTTAACAGTACAAGCCACCATTACTCCAGTGGAAAGCCTCGAATACCTTTACTCTCTTAAGGTAAAGCTTAGGGTTTAATATATAGTAATGCCTACAATGACAAGCACCAACTTTTGCATTGAACCAGGGCAACTAAAGTTCACTGTGATACAGATCAACATCTAAACTTGGAAGAAGATGCCAAAGCACCAGGAAGATATCATCAAGTTTGAAATCACCAAAACTTGGAATCTAAACCTAAAATCATACCAAAGATCAAAGATAAATCCAGGACTAAGCTAAACTCCAGATTATATGTCAAAAAGTGTTGCTAAATACATTGAAGAACCACAGCAGAGTTCACCAATGTACAACTATTTGTTTCTTAACTTATCAGCAACCTGTTTAGTGAAAGGAAATGGAGTGAACTTTCAGCTAAGGTTGCTGTTATTTTGCTATTCAATTAGATATCCAGTCACATTTTATTCAATATGTACTCAAGTCTTAACTGAAACAACTGAAATTGAAACAGTCAATCTCCTCAATAGACATCTCAATCAGTTGGCTCTACAATTGTAGAATGGTTCGATAATTGAAATGGCTCTATTATTGAAAATTTACATACAGAAAATGCCAACAAATCAAATAAAATTGAAGAATGAATATGAAGAGGCCATGTTCCTACAACTTAAGAAGTACAAATCAAAACGGATGGTTGAGACTTAATTATAAATAATTTTTGAAGCTCTATAATGTGGATGGTTAATTATTGGACAATTGAATGCCAACCATTTATTTTGCAATGTAGAAATGGTATGAACATGAATTGTGATTTTCAACTGAAAGCAAAAAGATCTTAACAAAAGAAATTAATAGCAGCGGAAATCAGTAGGCTTATGCCCTAATTGTCAAAAAGTTACAAAAGAATTTTTTATAACAAAAAAAAAAAACCTGAATGAATTTTATAGTCTGCATAAAAAATCATTTTATCAGAAAAGCACTTAAAACTCTATCAAAAATTTAACATGCCACATACTATAGACCTTTCTTCCTTTAAGTGGCAATTTACATTAGCAAGAACCCATATAATGAAGCCAAAATGGTAAAAAAATCACTTCCATTGCTCCCAAGGAGAATTTACAACTTTTAAAAGATTTTGAGCTAAGGAGGGGTGCCATGTTGATTTCTAATAGAATTTGAAGTGTGACTTTTCATGTAAAGATGGTATAATTTGGTTATTTTCTTATTACAAAAATTCTTTGGTTACTTTGCGGTAGTTAGCACACAAGTTCACTGAACTCCTGTAATTAACCCTAATAAAAGAGAGACTAACAAAAGCAGAGCAATTTTATTGTCATTTCCATTATCAATTAATTTATCAAATTCGACTTACAATTAGCACCTACCATGTCCTCAACTATGACGGATTCTGTAACTAAAAAGTTCATTCCTCTGATATCAAAACAAAAATACTTCTTTTCCCTTCAATTTTAGAAGACGACAACCATTTTTATTTGAATAAATACTACTGCGAAAGATTGAAATGTTTTTTCGATTGCTATGAACCGCAGCTAGAAACGATGCAGATCAGCTAGAAAACAGTAGCACATGGTACTGAAGTACCAATCAAATGATCATAATAATTAGATATATTAATGTCAAAAGATATCAGATAATAACAATTACTAAACTTTCCATTCATAAAGAAACAATCTAATCTTCCACATTTCAGCAACCTAATCCCACCTCTTGACGAAAATAAATGTATAAATAGATTCCAACCTGAGATCTGAAAGCAGAACAGAGACAGAAAGCAAGATCCAAGCAACCTTTCACCGCGGTCTCCGATTCAGTTGATGCAAGGCGGGATCCAATTCGGCTTCCATCCATCTCATCCAATCACTACTCTCCAAGTGGCAATCACATCCAAGAGAAGCAAATCAGTTCCCGACCTGCACCAAGCGAATTAGAGACCGCCGGTAACAGAATCAACCACCACCACCTCTCTCTCCCTCATCTCCGCTTTCTCTCCCTCTACATTTCTTTCGCTCTTCTAGATATTAAGAGCAAAATAGAGAGAGAGCATAAAAAGAATCACGCATTAACACACCTACTGTAAAAGATGAGACTGGTGGTTATTTATAATGGGAACAGACGAACAGGATTGAGACACGTATGCGTGCACCGACTACGGTTATTTGACGATCCACACGCTTAGCAACAAGCAGCAGCTAGTGCCTAGTGGTTTTGGAAAAAGAAAGGCTAGAGGATAAAAAAGTAGGCGTGGATATATGTAGAAATTACGATGAGATGCCACGGAAAGAGAGGGCAATCCTACGTGGCGCTACAGTAAATGCACGTGCGCGTGATTTGCAGATGCAACGTGTAGTGAGAAGGTTGGCATTTTTTAAATTGGATTGTGGCTATCCGCATGCCGTCGGAATTACGCTCGCTTGTTGCTTGTTACATTCCGGGCGGGAATAAGATCACATTTGATTTTTCACAATATTTAAAACGATGCTGAAATTACGAATAAATTAAACAGTCCAAATATTTGTTTAACTTCTACTAATGCTATAACCCAAAAACATACATATATACTAATGCTACTAATGCTAGATATTACAAGATATTGAAATTCCAGCAGTAAGCAAAAAAAAAAAAAAATCATTCTTTAGGTACCTAAATTTATGAAAGAAAATTTATGCATCGATTCTTTTCATAGAAGTTGCAGAACCAAGTGGCGGACAGGTTGGCCAACTTCACTTCTGCAGTATTTCATTTTGGGATTAATAAATTCCACTTGGATACGTTACCTAATGTTGAGCTTTCTATGCTCTCTTCTAATTCCTCAAAGAGAAAATCCTTATTTTATTACCAAAAACAAAAAATCAATAGCCTGCCTGCACTAAAGTATCTGAAACAAAAAAACTCTTTTTAAGTGTACATAAAGCATCTTCACATCCTTGCATCATAGAAAAACTTCAGTCCAACATGAATTTTAAATTAAACAACTCCTATCTATTTGGAACGCTGAGGAAAACATATATATATTACAAGAAAACAAATCTAATCAAATCTTACAAGCTATCAAACTTGGTTTCTCAAGATTTAAGAACAAATCATATAGCTTTACAAAATCACATTCTTTGAAGGATATGCTACTTTGCCTTTTTAACAAAGTTTAAGGTTCTCAATTCAGCATCATCTCTGATGAAACTCCACCAAATGTAGGTAAGAGGAATGGTGGTAGCATGCCAAAGAGCATGAGCATCCACAAATCCTTTGTATGGAGGAAAATCATAGATTTCTAAGAGCATGGCAAGGCCACCTCCGACAACCACCACCCACAGCTTCCAGCGAGAAGGATGACGGCTAACACCAGCCCAAATTGCCCAAATGAGAAGCTGAGCCACCGCCATGACAGCACAGACTTTCATGTTCCATCCTGTAAGATATTCACAATTGTTTTGGTTTGTCACCATTTTTACTTTGCAATACATAGGTGAAAAAACTATGGGAATTAAGAAAGTACCATAGTCCAGCTTATAGTTGTTGATGTACAAGATATGAGTGGTCACAAATGCAAGCAATGGAGCAGCAACCATAACCCTTGCTGCTTCAACCTTCACATTGAAACTCCTTAGTATCGCCAGAATGAGCGAGTAGCCAACTAATGCCACTGCAGAAGAGTAGTCCAGCTTCTCTGTCAAGTCCACATCCCTGCAGTTGAAGTACAAGCAGGACAAAATGCCAAAAATTATTTTCCATTAAGCATGTTTGTGTGTATATCGCAATTCTGCAGAATGGAGCCATTATGTAATGTAATTATTGGAATTAATCTCAGGAAAAAATTGCCAATTGTTAGTCATCAATCATAAAAGGTTATAAAGATGAAATTTAAATAAAGTGCACCCCACAAATTGGAACTTATTGTATGTAACACAAATTTGGACATCTAGATTCTAGACATCATTACAACACAAACAATAAAATTTAATTGCCTCCTCCATATTCAAATTCAGCAAAAATACTTAACGTGACCATTCAGCTGCCAAAAAAAATAAGAGAAGAAGAAGAAGAAACTTACCGACTGTGGAAAACAGCACTCCAAAACCAGGAGTTCATAGACAAGAGCCCATATATATGCCACAGAGTAGCATATTCATAATATACCTTCTTATCTTGTTTAAGAGGCAACTTATAGTACAGAAGAATAAAAAAGGACAGCCAACCATGAAAATGCATAGCAAGGTTGAATGCAGAGAAAGCTACAGAGGCAGGCTCCTGCTGGCAAAGAGAGAGAGAGAGAGTCAAGGGGCACAGTCATCAAAATCAACTCCAAAGGAGAGGAGAACTGATGATAAACCTTTTGAAAAGTGAACCTGAATTCCATACACACGCTTAAAGGGCCATTTACCATGGTACTTGACCGGACCATGACCAGATGCTTCTCTTTCCTTTTCTCTATCAACCATGCAATAGTAACGACAATCATTTTGACAATCCCACTGTTTCCACTGCAAGTATAGAGGTTCTTGCATGTACCATGGACCATCAACTATGACACCATCAGATGAAAAATTGCAGTGGGAAAAGCATTTTTGCCCCACACAACCGGTCTTTTCACAATGCCTAACACAAGCCCTACATTTCAGAATATCAAAAAAAAAAAGTCACACCTCTCCCTTACCGAACATATTGCACGTGGTAGATTGCAAATGTGCTACAAAAGCAAAATTAATCATTCCAACATATGTGCTAGGAAGAAAAATTTCAACAGAATCCATTAGGGGTACACAATAAGGTAGTCCATGGCCGTCTGAAAGTACAAAGCATTTGTAATTGATAAAATATGTTCCCCACATAATCTCAACTAAGAGGATTGTACCAGTGGTAACATTCAGAAACGCACGAACTCAGAATGCTGTGTTAAAGTATTCTCATCCATTACAAATATGAGAATTAGCTAAAAGTGACTGCTCCAACAAGCACCTAGAGGCACATGCCTGTGGAAACAAGGAAGCAAGGAAATAAAAAGATCATATAATGCATGGACAATACATTCAACTATGCACATGTTCTTAGATTGTGGACTCAGGTGTTCTTAAACAATCTAAGGGTTTTTGTGAAATTCACCTAGGTTCTGCATCACATTCTCTTTAAATATCTGACAAGATGGAGAAAACATGCCATGCATGACTGAAAATTGAGATGTTATGCTAATTAGCCATAGCATCAATTAAAGCACAGCTAAAAGAGCATCCAAAAGGATGATATTAGTCTTAGTAGTTCTCTCAATCATTTGGAAAATGGTCATCAATTTATATAAATATCAGAACTATAGAAAGATTGCAGCAAATTGATTCAGTTATAATTTTGATTAAAACCTTTTAAAAGTGAAATAACATTTGGTTTTGCTGATATTCTTCAAAATAAACCAGATGCAGCAACAACATAACAATTAACGCTATTGAGGTGTAGGCAATAGATAATGGCCAACTAAATGATGACACTTTCACCTACTGATGGCTCACAAGGACACCAATGCAAAACCACAAATGTAATATAAGAGGCTCAGGAAATGGCTTGGAGCGATAACTATAAATTTATAATGCTACAATACCAACTTTAAACTAAAACCATGCAGAGTCAGAAGTTACCTGTAAACTGGATCAGCATCACCAGCACTTGCATCCAGAACTTGAACAAGACATGAAAACACCAGACAGAAATTGATCCAGTGCCGATTGACCATCTAAATTAGAAATTGTAAGAAAGTTAAACTCTAAACCAATTCCAAAAAAATATCACAAGAGATATCTAAAGAACAGCAGCTGAACAAGTATAATTATTTGCATTGACATCAGTCCTTAATCATTCTTGTACTGAAATGCAGAGAAAGGGCAACAAAGAATATGAAGAAGAGAAAAAGGTAAAGTATTTTCTTGTGCGTTTGTTTCATTTAACAACTTTCTCTTTATTTTTTGGTTTTTTTTTTCAATAGCACTTATCATCTCCTAAAAAGATTTCATTCATCTGGTTAATTGGCAAGTAGCTCTAAGGTTGTCCGTTTAAGAGCATGAAAATCACAACTCTGCAATCAATTTTCTAAGAGAAAAATTATACTTAATAAAACATCCAAGACTAATATCGACAATTTCCCATCTATCTATCTATAAGAAAGTTAAGCAGAACAACTTAATTATTTTTTATAATCTAATTTCTCAATTTTTTAGCTGCATGAGATGCCAAGAGTCAACCACTACGATTTAGCTGAATGCGAAACCAATACTTTCGAAAGCTTAAAATCATTCCGATCAAACAATCAAACTGAGCAGAGATCAGCTAATATGTGTTCAATCTTTTCACTGAGAACTTTGATTTCTCGAGCGATAAGAGATGCAAATATGAACAACAGTAAAGCAGAGTTCCGTCAAACAATAGATCATACGTTCTTAAAAGTAAAATGAAGCTACTAATCTCATTGATGAGCACAAACGCAAAAGATCAGAAAAGATAGAAAGAAAAGGATAAAAAAAAAAAAAAAAGAGTGTTTCACCTTGTTGATAAGCCCAACTGGTTGAGGAAGGCAATTCGCTTTCACCAGTTATTGAAATGGAAACTAGAAAACTGAAGTTTGGAACAGATTGCAGTATAGCAAGTGTGGGTTAGGTGTGAAATGCTCTATGGACTGTTTAGGCCTATCTTCGTTATTGAACCCGATGGGCCTGCATGGGCTTGGAGGGTCAAGCCCCGTTGGTCCATCTTCAGGCAGATGGGGGGCTTCATGAGACTATTAGCGGGCGCAACTTGTAAAGAATGTGAATTTTCATCGGTTGGAATAAAAAATCAAGGGCCAATAATGCTAATCTCTCATTATATTAGCTCTAATTTGGGCAGAGTAGAAATAAATCGGAATCGAAAAATCAAATTAAACTGAATAAATTTGATTTGAAGTTAAAAAACATGGGGTTTGCTCTAAAAAAATATGGGATTTGCTCCTTAATGTTTTTAATAAAAAATGTCCTTCACACAATTAGAAAAGTTGCTGATTTACCTTTTTTTTAAACGGTGTTAGCTATCTATTAACCATACTAACATGGCATATGACATTGTATTTATATAAATACTATTTAATTTATATTATCGTACAACTCACAAGCAAAGATTTATTTCTCATTGATACACGATATAAAATTTTATTTTACTCTAAATGTTTGACAAAAAGTACTATTTTTTTATAATATTTTCTTTTTGAATGTATCTAAAAAAATTATCAAATTTTAAAAACATTGTTCAAAATTAATTAAATATTATCAGTACCTTTTCCCAATAAATTAATAAGTTAAAAGCTCTTCGTGACATTGCTTAACTATGTGATATTAAGATAACATATATATATATATATATATATATATATATATATATATATATATATATGCAGAGAGGGACTCTAACACCGACCAAAATACTGTGATTAAGGCTAAAGCTATTGACCAGCTTTGGCACTTATCATTTGTCAAACTAATTACATTATCATTTGTACGTAATTCCATTAGTGTTTCTCAAAAATCTGATTGATTGTATAACAGAAAAATTAGAGAAAGTACGTAGATATGCATTCAACCAGCACAAAAGCACTCATCTTCCCAAGAACTTTAGTTCAGTATTATCAAAGTTACTTTTGAGATTATAAAATTCACCATAAGTCATTAATCTATTGATATGGCGGCAATTGTTGAACATCAAGTTATAAAAATTAAGATCACAATTAGACGTGTAGAGAATAATAGAAGATCTGAATTATTTATTATTATTATTATTTTTTTTTTACAATAAAAGGCAGCATAGAAGATCTGAAAATTTATAACATAAATACATGATTTAGCCAAAATATATAAATATATATAAAAGGAAAGGAAAGAACTAGCGTAATTTATTTACTAACATTGCACCTAAAATAAGTGCTAAGTGCTGCTAATTAGTTGTTGAAAATTCTCTGTCCTGGAGATAGAATATTTTTGGGATCAAATAAAGCTTTTCTCTGCTGAAAAGTTTGCCATTTAGACCCAAAATGCTTAATCCAATCGTCTTTAGTTGATTGGTAGCCAAGATATTGCTTAGCTTTAATTCCTGCTCGATCACAAAAGCCCAAAATTGCTTTATTTTGATCTTCATAAACCTGCCAACCATTAATCTCACATGTATATAAAATTGCTGCAGTGTAAAAAATATCTTCATCTGGTATCCCTGCGGACATTCTATCATCCCATCTGCAATTCATCAATGAATAAAATTAGTCATAATTTTTTTATAATTTAACTTGCAATTTGAACAAATTAGAAACTATTAAAAGGATAAGATCTAACTTTTATCTCAAAAATATTGAAAATAGTATAAATTTATTTATTTTTTATATGGCGGTATAAATTTATTTTTAAAGTTTATCTTTTTTTTAAAAAAAAATGCTCCTAAAATATTATGAAATTGCCCTTATTTAATAGATAAATATAAATTATTTTAATACTTTAAAAATAAATATAATAAAATAATTTTTATATTTGCCATCCATAAAAAATTATACATGCATTTAAAACATTAAAAATTATTCATATTTGCTGTTGCAAAAGTAAATATACCATTTTCATACTTTGGATTGATTAAAAAAAATAAAAATAATTCGTATAATTTCAATAAATTTAAATTAATTTTATACTTACTTGTTCCTCAGCATGGGATAGAAAAGGACAGGTCCTGTGGTGATATTATTTTTAAGAACAATATTCCTGAAAACACCAGAATCGAAGGCTGAGACTCCTGATTTAGGTATAAAGAGATTTAGCCATGGATGAGCTTGAGTACTTTGCACTTGAACAGGGACTCTCGTTATAAATTCCATGTAAGAGACATCTTTTTGTTGAACAAAGTCAGGCACTGAGTTAAGATCCTTGATAAACTGCTTCATTTCCTGCAAAATAAAACCAAAATTATTATTATTATTATTATTATTATTTTTCCTTTGAAATTTACAATAAGAGAATCGATGGAGATTATCATTTACCCTGTCTATAGCATTCTTGGTGAGATTATTATAGCTGTTTGCTATTTCTATACTGTAGATGATACCATATTTTTTAACCAGGGCTTGTATTTTTGGGACATCGTCTGGTGGGAAAAAGAATGTTCTCCAAGAATTAGGGGTACCATTGTCCAATAAAACTCCACCTTCTAAATAACTTATTGCATTTCCCTGCGGGGTGCCATGAAGAGAAATGAAACGTTCTTGGTCTGCGATAAAAGCTGAGAAGTTGCTGTAAAGAATTTGAACCCATAGTACCTGTAGAAAAACTTTTATTTTTTAAAGAAAGATGATGCGGTAATTAAGATCTGTTTTACAGTAAATTAGTAGTGACGAAATTTTCTTACCCTATCCAAAACATGCCCTAGAGGAATTCTTGCTCTGGTTATAATTCCAAATTGCCCTAAACAGCCCAAAACACCGTTAAAAAGCTCAGAGTTATTAGCTGGCGAGCAGGTAAGCAACTCTCCTTTTCCTGAATCAAGTAAATCAAAAAGTTCAGAATCTAATTAGTCAATGCATAAGCCAAACTATAGCTAGAAATAATCAAATAGAACTCTCGCTAGGTGGATGAAAATTACAAAGTATAGGAAACAGAAAGTTAAAATCTAACCAGTAATAACATCCATCTCAAGAACATTGCTGATTTGAGGACCGAACCGAAAGGTTTGGCCGCTAATTCAAGCATTGGAAAGAGTTCCACCAATTGTTAATCCCAAAAAATCAGTCCAAGAAATTGGTGCAACTCCTTTCTTCACTGTAGCATTTAACACATCAATCCACAGCTTCTCACCACCAACATCAGCATATGCTGAATTTGGATTAATTTTAGTGACAGAAACCCCAGCTTCCTTTTCAAAATCCCTTAAACCCTTCATGTTCACAACCACACCATTATTAGCCATGTCCTGTCCATGAGTGCAATGACCGTTGCCTCTAACTGATATGCCAAAAGGAGTATCGCAAATGAAAGAAGCTTCTACAAGACTAGAGATGTCTTGTACTGATGTTGGATAAAGAACAGCAGCTGGTTGGTCATGGACTATGTTTCCATAATCAGTTGAGGCTGTTGCTAAGGTTGTTGGATCCACGAGAAGCTTGTCTGGTAGTTCATGGGGCATTGGACATGTTAAGGGTTCTGATATTATTATTGAATTGGTGGTTACGAAGAGGATGATAGTTAGGATTCTTGAGGAAGTGTTCATTTTAGCCATTGAAGGTTTAGGTTTAGGTTTAGAGAATTGGTGAATGGAGAAGAAAAGGATGGTTTGTGGTATTTATAAGAGAAATAGTTGAATTGTAAGAACGAAACTTGGATATTACTTCAAAGGTTGTACTTACAGTTGTTCTTACTTTAAAAGCTAAAAAGTTTAGCACTTGAATATATTTTAACGAGGAAAAACCGGCAGATCTTTCCACCGCCAAATCTTTTGTTGAATATTATTTCTAATTATTAGTATAATATTTCATTCATAAAACTTAACAGTGGAATATTAAAATGATAAATTTACACATGCTAATATATATATTAACTATTATTTGACTGTTTTATTAAAATTATAGGATCATATAGAAAATTTATTACAAGAATAATTACGAAAAGTAGAGAAGTACAAGATTGGGTACGTGTTAATTGTTGAAAATTCTCTGTCCTGGAGATAGAATATTTTTGGGATCAAATAAAACTTTTCTCTGCTGAAAAGTTTTCCATTTACTACCAAAATGCTTAATCCAATCTTGTTTAGTTGCATGATATCCAAGATACTGCTTCGCCTTAATACCAGCCTTATCAAAATAATCCAATATAGCTTGGTTTTGATCTTCATAAGCCTGCAATTCCTCAACCCCAGTTTCATATAAAAGTGCTAGAGTATAGAAAATATCTTCATCTGGTATCACTGCAGACATCTTATCATCCCATCTGCCATTAAAATCAATCTCAAATCAGTAAAAAAACAACATTAAAAGTTAAATTATTTAATTTGTTTACAAGAGTCATGATCTCTAATCTCGTAATTTTAATTGAGTGTTAATCATCCGATCAATTTCTAATAATTAAATTATTTAATTAAAAATAATGCATAAACTATCTCTATACTATATATCACCTTTAATTGTATCTTTCTAAGCTAATTGCACATTAAATTATCTTCTAAACTTATTACAAGCATAGGTTATACCAGTGTACTACTAAAAATTATAAACATACTCCATCATCTTGTTAAAAATCATATTATCTCATCATTATTCACGTGCTTTCTTTGATGTGCCACACAATAGTAATATTGAAAAGTAATATGATATTTTTAATAAATTTAAAAGATAATATGACATTCAATTAGTTTCATAAGAAAAATATGTTAAATAGTATTAATAATAATGCAGGAGTATTATATGTCTCTTTGATTTATTCTTAAATTTTAATCTGCCAACTTCCAATTAATCTCAAAAAATGCAAAAATATGAAAGCATACGTACTTGTTTTTGTTCATAGGATAGAAAAGGATAGGTCCAGTAGTGATATTTCGTTTAAGAACAATATCTCTTAAAACACCAGAATTAAAATCTGAGATTCTTGATTTTGGTACGAAGAAATTTAACCATGGATGTGCTTTACTATTCTCCTCAGTAGATGGGACTCTGGTCAAGAATTCTTCATAAGATACGTCTTTTTCATAAATATATTCTGCTATACCACTAAGCAGTTTGTAAAAATTCTTCATTTTCTGCCAAAATAAATTAAAATAATGATTAAATTAAAATTTTTCTTACTTGCATCGGATTGTAGTGGACCAACCAATCAGCAACTGACATATATGTATATGTCCCCGATCTAACTGGACTTGTGACCACATTATATATATCACATTTATTATAAAATTTTAAAAATTTTGTGGTGATTGAAAGCAACTTCGTACTAACCAAGTCTACCATTTTCTTGGTAGATGCATCGTAATTGGAGGCTACTTCTATACTGTAGATGATGCCATATTTCTTTGTAAGGGTAGTAATATTTGGAACATCAGCTGGTGGAAAGAAGAAAGTTCTCCACTCGTTAGGGGTACCATTGTCCAATAAAATTCCACCTTCTAAATAATTAACCCCATTGGTTTCATTCTTTCCGTTAATGGCAATGAAATTTTCTTGGTCCAAAGTAAAAGCTGTGAAATTGCTGTATAGCAATTGTGCCCATCGAACCTATAAATAAAGGAAGATAAAAACATTAATTTATAGGCAAAATTCGTATGCATAGATCATGCTTTCATTTATTGATAAAATTCTTGTACATGGCAACAAAACTCCCATATTATAGACAGTTCAACTTTTAGAAAACACCTAAACTTTTTGCCAGTTTTAAATTAATTTGATTAAAATGATTTTTGTAGCTCACAATGCTAAAATATCTAAATGGATTTTTAAAAAATTAAAATGTCCAAGTACATATCTAAAAATATTTTAAGCCATTACAAAATAATACTTTCTTTTATGCATCAAACTGTCATACCCTATATCAGAAAATTAATAAATAAATTTTCTTACATTAATAAGAGTACATTCAAATTAATTGAGAAGGGAAGTAAGATATTTAATTCCAGCATGGCAAAATAAGAAAGGTAAGGTTAATAATTGGTTTTACATACCCTTTTGGGTGCAGGGGATAAAGGAATCCTGGCCCTTGTAATAATCCCGAATTGGCCTAAGCCACCCAGAACACCATAGAATAACTGAGGGTTCAAAGTTGCGGAACATGTCAGCAATTCTCCTTTTCCTGTTTTTGACAACACCAATTTCTATTGTCATTAAGTAACATGCACCCTCTTCCAGTACCTCTTATATATACGTGTACGTCCATATTCCTCTATGGTTTTGTCTCGTGTTTTATTTTTATGACTTTAAAAGGATCTTCCATTAATAATTGATTCCCACATATACCTAGCTCTAGGACCAACTGCATCTAATAACAAATATATATTGCCTGCTAATTAACTTCCTGATGTTAACAAATAAAGCAAAAGACTTGGTTAGACCAAGTCCATATTGAATCAACTAATCAACAATTGTCATCTTTATAAAAGTAATATGGTTGGTTCAACTACAACCTGTTCCAAGTAAAAAAAAATCCACAAATACATGTGTTAATTGCTTTTTTTTTTTTTCAATTTAATGGAAGAAGATTTTCATGTAAAAAGGGTTTAGTAT
Organism: Excoecaria agallocha; assembly: GCA_037975025.1. NCBI lineage: Eukaryota > Viridiplantae > Streptophyta > Magnoliopsida > Malpighiales > Euphorbiaceae > Excoecaria > Excoecaria agallocha. The sequence goes on along the minus strand of JBBPFJ010000033.1, from coordinate 1,096,602 downwards.
CAACTTAAAAAAAAATTAAAAAAGAAAAAAAGAAAATGGAGAATTTAATGATCATACCAGTAATAACATCCAGTTCTTGGACATTGGTGATTTGAGGACCAAACTGAAAAGTTTGGCCACTAATTCCGGCATTAGAAAGAGTACCACCAACCGTTAAATTCAAATAATCCGTCCATGAAAATGGTGAAAATCCTTCACTCACTGTAGCATTTAGCACATCAATCCATAGCTGTTCTCCTCCAACATCAGCATAAGCCTCACTTTTGGAAATGATAATTCCAGACCCTATTTTTTTATCTCTAAAACCCTTCATATCAATAACCACTCCATTGATAGCCATACCCTGTCCATGTGTAGAATGCCCGTTTCCTCGGACACCAATCCCAAAAGGCGCAAAACATTCGAATGATGTTTTTACTAGAGTGGAGATATCTTGTACCGATGATGGATAAAGAGCGCCGAACGGTTTGTCATGTACTACGTTGCCAAAATCTGTGGAAGCCGAATCTATGGCTGCTGGATCCGCATGAAGTTTAGCAGAAAGCTCAGGTGGGACAGGACATGGTAAGGATTCTGATATTCCTCCGTTGGATATTGCAAAATGGGATAGGAATAAGAAAACAACTAAAAGTCTGCTAGACATTTTTTTTTTTTTGTGTGTTATGGTAGGAGGAAGGATCTGCCTTTCTTTTTCGAATTATTGGCGAGACATGATAATATATACATATATTGGAAAATTTTGAACTTTTAAGTAGATTTAGAAAGCGAAAGGAAAAATCTTAAATTGTTCCTGTTTCCTTAAATATATTTTGGAAGAAATCAGAAAAAAAAAACTAAGCCACCATTCTGGGGAAAGACACCCCTACTGCATCGATCACTAAAGGATAGAACTAGGACCCGGGGACTCAAAGAGTGCCACTAAAACTTGTCCTCCTGGTTGAAAGCCAAATTCGCCATGAAGTCCGCAGTAAAATTTGCCCCGCGATAAATATGACGAGTAGTCACCCACCAATCTCTTTTAATGAGCATGATAATAGAACAGTGCGCATGATGCGGATCAGACTGGCTATTCAAATTGTCAATTTACAAATTGTTTGTTTCATTGAATTGACTAACTGACATCGGTAAAGAATAAATCAATTTAGAATTTACAATGTTTTGTTTGGTGTGTCAAGTTATTTTATTTTATTTTATTTATCCTGCTATGTGTTGTCCTAGTCTTTAGGTATGTGACCACTTCTTGAATAATTGCCTACATAAGGCTTTCATTTGCTGAATAAATAGTAAGTTCAAGTTAATTAATTTTTCTTTAAATTTCAACAGTTTGTGATCATCGTCATAATGTCGATTCTAATTTCTAAGTAGCAGTAGAATTTTTTTTGGACAAATTAATTATATGGAATTGTCAGAATCTTTTTTTTGATAGCTCAATATATATTTTAGCAGTAGAAATACAAAATCTGGGCACTTAAGACAAGAAAGTGGCAGCAGAACCACCAAACCAAGGGGTTGTAAGACAAATAAAACCAATCGTGATCATATTGTAATTTCGTTTTCTTTCCTGTGTCCTTTTCATAAAATCGGAATCAATTAAGATTTTTTCTTAGTACGTGTGTAATATACTTGTCCCGTGAGGTTTTCCTTTTGTCTGTTGATACGAAAAGTAATTATTTCATTTGTAAATAAATCCTAGCCTTTAAAAAAAAAAAAAACTCTTAACTCCATTTTAAAATATAAATTTTGATATAAGAATTGTCCACCTGTATTTTATTTTTTATGATCAATCCATATTTTGTATTTGGCTAAACGCATGTGAAAATATAAAACGGAAATTTTGTAAAACTTAAAATTAGCTGGCTTAATATTGCAAGATTGATCCTCATTAAATTCTCTCCATATTGATTTAATAACGAAAATCATCATTTACTTTTTTTTCCAGTGTTAACATATTGTATAAAATGTATTTAAGTCTAATCCAATATTAAAAATTAGCTTGTGAGATGAATTATGGAAACAATTACAGTGTATTTATGTATATAAAGCAAATCAATATTTTCCAAACGTATTAATTAATTGGTGCAAACTCAATTAGCATAATCAACATTTTAATTTACTTTGGTTCAAAAAATAAAGTATTGAGAAGTTGACATGTTATATTCTTTTTCTCTTAGATTGCGTTTGAAATAGATAAATATTGCATTTGACATGATTTTAGACACACATTCCGAAGAATTCAATAGTTTTATTTTTATTTGCATCGTCTCAAGAATATAATTATAAAAAAAATAAAAAAATTAAATAATCACATTTCCACGGGAGATGCCGCAATAATACTTTATTTTTATTTATTTTTTCATTTTTTAAATAATTATTCTTTTCGATTAACAGAAAAAATACTTGGTCAACTATTACCAAATAGAAAAATATTTGGTCAACAACAAAAGTTCCTTCGTCAGATAATTGTTTTTTTTTTTATTTTCTTTGGAACTCTTCTGTCATATAGTTTAAGCAAAAGAAAATTAAAATGTCAACAGCCAGTGATAGTTAAGCAATTTTGAATTGGATAGCGTAAAGCCACATTATTGAATATTTGAATATAAAAGAATACCATGGCTAAATCCATAGATACTAAACCACTATATCATATTTAGAGACATCGCTCAGTCAAAAACAATAAAATATATTTGGAGATATCGCAAATATTTTCGACACCGACCCATATATGTATCGTGAGATATGGGTTAGAATGATCATACGGCAATCCAATCGCATTAGTTTCCAGGACCACTTGCATTTTCCCTTTCCTTTTCAAATTAAGTTTGAGTCAATTGAAAATAAAAGTGATAATGTATAAATTATCACTATTTAACGATTGAAATAAATTAAATTTTACGTTATTTTTTAATGTGAAAATAGTACATATGAGACTCGTGAGTAGTGAATTTAATAGTATAGAAAATATTATTTATATTTTTAATAAGTTTACATTCGATTAATTTATGGTAATAGTTAAAAAAAATTATGTATTGTTCTAAAATAAAAATTAAAAATTTTCCGTAACAAATCAGTAACCTAACCAGTCAAATGTTATTTAAAAAGAAAAATTATATAAAAAAACAAGAATACAAGGAAAGGCCGCATGAAATATATATTGTGGTTATGGGCGTTGGTTCCCCGCACTCATCAGATTTAGAACTCTTCTCTGTCAAGTAATCCAATTCAGAGAGAAACTCTATAAAAATTCTAATATATATATATAAATCAAATTTTAACAATCCTACTTGCCTCGACGAAAAATTTATACACTTCAACCTGAATAAATTGATAGTTGGATAAAGGTCAATCAACATATAATCTACACGTGTCCTTTTGTAACCTGTTTGAGCTAATAAAAGCCAAAGGAACAAAATACATGCAAGAAATTATAGCCTTTTCTAATGAAAGGATAATGCAGTAATCCTATTCTAGATGGTAAAGGAATCCTATCCTAATAATATTGGTCATTTAATCGCTGATATTGTTTTATTTATTTATATGTTTATATTCAATCTCTATATTCTATACTCAACTTCTTCTTTTGAAAATTCTGATGCGGACTGGTTAAGAACAAGGATATATTTTTCGTATTTGAAAATTAAAAAAAAAAAAAAAGAAAAGAACAAATGTTGCGTATGCTTACAGTTGAGAGAACACGGAAAATCTATTATTTAGATTCTGTTTTTCCTTTATTCATTCATAAGAAAAGAAATAACAAAGAGTCGTGCATAAAATTCGTTTTTAGTTTATTCAGGTATGTGCCTATATAATACATTATTCAAACTTGGAACTCAATTTCAAGGTTTTTTTTAGAATTAAGGTGTTTTTTTTAAGTAATTAAGAATATGGTGTCACAACAAAAAAAAAAATTATGATTTTGGTGTGTTAAAAAGGGTAAAGTTTTCGCCGTTTTGTGTTAAAATGGGACTCACCACTATAATATAAATTTTTATCAGAAATGTCAAATATTTTACTATTTTTACTGTTTATGACTAAAATATGAGATCCGATCTGACAGAAAACAGCACAAATTTTTTTAAATCAATTTATTTTTTAAAGGCTGAAGTACATGTATTTGCTTGTGAACATGAACCATTTATAGGGACAGGAGGAAGCATCAAATAGTTTGGGGGGCATTTGACCCTCAAAATTTATTGAGCTTTGAAAAAAAAATATAGAAATTAAATATTTCATTCATTATATTGCTTGGCTGGAATATTAATTGATGCTGCCTAATTTAATTTCACACTCTAGGAGCTTCGTTTTTATTTATTATTTATAATAATTTAATAAATTGAATTGATTTTGAATAAGGTAATATTTAATTGACTAATTGTTAATTTTGTTTCGATCAAAATATAAAAATACAATTTTTAATTTATTGTATGAACATATATAAAAGAATTTTTAAATTTTAGTTCATAAGAATAATTTTTGGAAGATTAGTTGACATTGAGGATGGCAATGCGGAGGTAATCTAAAAATTTACTATACCTATTTTCAAACTAGTGTAATTTTAAAGTACTCGTATCAATTTCAAATTCATTATATTTGTCTTTATTATTTTTATCTGTCTTAAATCTATTTATTAATACCAATGAACATTGTACCAACTTAATTATCCATTAACTAATTACCTAATTCGTACCTTAACCATCAATTTAAAAATAAAATTGCAAACTTAATTTCACATTGGACTTTTAGTTTTCAAAAGTCAAAATCATGTTCATTAACAACATTACTGGTATGATTTCAAAATATTACATAACTTAACACAATTTAATTGATTTTTTAGGTAAAAAAAAACTCAAAACTTTCAAATAAATGATCTTATAATATATTTAATATAAATGAGTTTGAACTAGTAGATATCAGGGACACTAAACTTAGGCTCGTCTCAAATTAATAATAATTATTTTTTAATATTCAAATTTGTCTAAAACTCATTGAAAGCTACAATATTTTTAATAAATAAAGCAAATAATTAAAAAAAAAACCCATTCTGCTATATCTGATAATTTTTAATTTTATAAGAAAACTCAAATTTGACACTTTCACTTTTGCAATATAAAAAAAAAATAAATAAGAAACTATAATTTGGCTGCCCCCACAATAAAAATAAAATAAATTTTAAAAAAATTCCAGAAAACTCACTATATGTGTCGTTTTCTATCAGACTAGGTCACTCATTTCAGTTATAAATAATGAAAAAGGGCAAAATATGTGACTTTTTTGACAAAATTTTATATTATAATGGTAGGTCCAGCCCTGACACAAAATGGCTACAACTTCAGCATTTTTTGATGCACCAAAATCTTATTTTTTTTTTACCGTAGCACTATATTCTTCATTACTTGTAAAAAACACCAAATTCTAAAAAAAAACCCAATTTCATATGAAACATCCACTCTATATATAATTGTCAAAATACTTCTTATTCGGCTGTGTATGGCTGCAAATTTACCAATTATAAATTATTATTATTATTATTATTATTATTGAAATTATTATTATTATTATTGAAATTCTTAAAATTGTATTATTATAAGTACATGTTGTCATTAAACGTTGATCTAATTTTAAACATTTTTGCCTGCCGCTAAAAATTAGTTTTGGACTCGGGCTATGGATTTGAGTTTCGGACTTGGGCTAGGTTTGAATGATTTCATAGTAGACAATTATTATTATTATTATGGAAAGACAATTATGTAACCTAAAAATAAAATACCATAATAATTTAATGGCACATAAAATCTACTGGACAACTATGTACATTAACTAATGTAAGAAACCACAAAAGTAAAGTACAAAAGCCTAAAACCAAAGTGAATTACAATTCAATCTATCTTGTAATATAAATTAAATATACCATTCTAGAACGAGATAATGACATTATATACTTATGTCGGCTCGATCATAATCGGACTTCTAATTTGGATTTTAGCCAAATCGAATATCAACATTTTTTTTTTAATTCAAAGTCTGAAAAAAATCCACTTTGACCTACTTTCCTTGAAGCAGTCGGGAAAGTGTGTTGCTTTGTGTTTTTTCCCTTTTCATATCTTTTTTTTTTTCTCTTTTCTTTGGCTTATTTGGAGATAAGAGAAGGAACTGTTATTTCATCACTTTCAATATTTTTTCTAATAGGCTACTTCTGAAAGTCTCCTGTACCTATTGCACAACATCTCGAAAGGAAGATGTTTTGCTTCTTTTCGAACCTAGCGCATGATATTTTGCTTTATTTCAGTCTTGGATTTTGCCCTTATCATACGTCCTCTTCCATGTAGTTTAATTCAGAGACTTTCATGGGGCGTTCTCTCCGTGGTTGTAAATCCATACTCCTTCATAGGTGTGGGGGTAGGATGCCTTTGTTCAGCTATCGACTTTCAATAAAAGTTCCAAATGATAAATCATAAATTTTCATAAATAAGAGAAAAGTTTCCATGTAGGAAAGAAGGAGATGTGCAATGGTTAAAAGAGCAAATTTTAATTGGACCGAAGTAGATAAGACTTGTAAAAAGGTGCTCGTCCAAACATTATCATTTCGATACTTAAGTTAGCAATACGAAAAAAAAATTCTTAGAGAATATATATTTAATTTAGAGAGAGAAAGAGTGTATGTTTTACAGAATAAGTCTGCTATTTATAGAGTTCGAGGAGGTCGAACGGTGTTTTTGAACAGTTAGTCTATTCTGAAGTAGGTATGGCCTATTGTATAAATAATGGTGATTTGACGGTAGCGTGTTTCAGACAGTCTTATCGTATCAGGGAGAGATCATATCCGATCGAACGATCTCATTTCCTGTGTTCTCAGCCAACCGTTTAGGTTTTTATGAATTTCTTAATAGAAGGCCTTTGATTGGGTCTATTTTTTATTTTTAGGATATTATCAATAAATATTGTCATTAAACGTAGATCTAATTTTAAACTTTTTTGCCATCGGCTAAAAATTAGTTTTGGACTCGGGCTATGGATTTGAGTTTCGGACTTGGGCTAGGTTTGAATGATTTCGTAGTAGACAATTATTATTATGGAAAGACAATTATGTAACCTAAAAATAAAATACCATAATAATTTAATGGCACATAAAATCTACTGGACAACTATGTACATTAACTAATGTAAGAAACCACAAAAGTAAAGTACAAAAGCCTAAAACCAAAGTGAATTACAATTCAATCTATCTTGTAATATAAATTAAATATACCATACTAGAACGAGATAATAACATTATATATACTTAAGTCGGCTCGATCATAATCGGACTTCTAATTTGGATTTTAGCCAAATCGAATATTAACATATATATATATTTTAATTCAAAGTCCGAAAAAATAATTAAATGAGCAGACCAAACCCATATATATACATATATAGTTACAGGTGTTGAAGATCAATTGGAGTATTAGGCACTCCGTTGCTTGTGTTAAGTATGTGTGGTTCATGCACTTTCAATTTTGCGATTGCAGCAAGGACCATAAAACCGACCCGTTGCCAAATCCTCTTCTTTTTTTATTTTTTTGGTTGACTTTTTTAAACATATTTATTTACTCTAAGTATTATTATTATTATTATTATTATTATTATTATTATTATTATTATTATTACATGTTAACAGAAAGGGCAGTAAACCAGCAAGTAAACCAGCAGTTATTTTAATTAAGAAATCATAGACTATAGTTTTGCAAAATGAATAAATAAATAATCAGCAGCCTAGCTATAGATTTTGGGGTTTTTACACGAATGCCACACACAAAAAAAAAAAAAAATCATATTTGCACACTTAAATTTTCTCTATTTCATAAATATTATTTTTAAAATTTTTTCTTTCTTAATTGCCATTTTTATATTTCAACTTTTAAAAATATCTCACTGTTTACTCTTTATCTTGCATCGGTTTAAAAAGACAAAAAATTAACGAAGCGTTTTTTTCCTTCTACTTCGTCAATACTGTTTTTTTTCGTAGCTACCGAATGTTTTGTGTTGAACCAGCAGGGTGACGCATGATTCTTTTCTTGTGGAAGTTGTTGCAACAGCCATCAACTTGGAGCAAGAGCTTGCCATTAACGTCCAGAACTTGGAAGCGAGTATTGAAGAGGCCATGGCATTTCTTCTTGATGACTAACTTTATAGGATAAAGGACACAGAACCCATCACCTACAACACTAACCATGGGTACACCATATGCTGCCTCAGGCTTTGCCATTAAAATGCCACACAAGCACACTACAAATAGTAAACTATAGTATACGATTTCGATTTGCAGGTCTTTAGAAAATTTAAACCTATATAGGCTTCAAAGGACAAAATGAGAATTTCCTGGAAAATGCATTTTCGGAATGACAAAGGCAACACGGTAAGCATTTTCTCTATAAATTGAATAACTAATAAAAATAAAACCAACATTTCTCTACGTGGCTAGCTACATATTTTTGCTATTGTCTCGTGCCTAACAACAACAAAAAAGTGTGATTGAATTAATTAGCCAACATGGAAAGAGTAATGATTAATTAAAAATAATATGAATGGATAGATATCTATATATGTGTAAGGATCACATTTTCCTTTATGGCTTTGCTATTGATAAGAATGCAAGAGTATGAATTAATTAGCAATGCAATTATAGCACTATAACTCCAAAACTCTATGATTACTATATAGGCATATGCATTTCTGATCATATAAAGCCATAAAAATGTATATAAATTAAAGAAAACCAACATAAAAAGCATATCAATCACTCAGCTTCAATGCCATTTTCAATTACATTTTCATATATAAACAAATATATGATCTTTTGAAAATAAAAAATACAATGTATGATTTTTTATAAATAAAAAATACAGTGTATTATATTTTTAAAAATAAAAAATATAACGTATGATCTTTTAAAAATAAAAAAATATAGTATATAATTTTTTTAAAACAAAAAAATACAATGTATGATCTTTTATAAAAAATAGATATACAGTGTATAATATTTTATAAAAAATACAGTGTGTGATCTTTTCAAAATAAAAAAAATATAGTATATAATTTTTTTAAAATAAAAAAATATATTGTATGATCTTTTCTAAAAAAATATACAGTGTATAATCTTTTATAAAAAAATTATACAGTGTATGATCCTTTCAAAAATAAAAAAAATACAGTGTATGATCTTTTAAAAATAAAAAAATACAATGTATAATTTTTTCAAAACAAAAAATACACTTTATGATCTTTTATAAAAAAATATACGATGTATGACTTTTGTACAAAAAATATACAGTTTATAATCTTTTATAAAAAAATATACAGTATATGATTTTTTTTAAAAATAAGAAAATATAATATATGATCATTTAAAAATAAAAAAAATACAATGTATGATTTTTTCAAAATAAAAAAATATACTGTATGATTTTTTCTAAAAAAATATAGACTGTATAATCTTTTCAAAAATAAAAAAACACAGTATATGATCTTTTGAAAATAAAAAATACAGTGTATAATTTTTTAAAAATAAAAAATACACTGTATGATATTTTATAAAAAAATATACAGTGTGTGATCTTTTATGAAAAAATTATACAGTATATGATTTTTTCAAAAATAAAAAAATACAGTATATGATCTTTTAAAAATAAAAAAATATAGTGTATGATCTTTTCAAAATAAAAAAAATGCACTGTATGATATTTTGTAAAAAAATATATAATATATAATTTTTTGTAAAAAAAATATGTAGTGTATGATCTTTTAAAAAAAATACAGTGTATAGTCTTTTAAAAATAAAAAATATATTGTATGATCCTTTGTAAAAAGATATACAATGTATGATTTTTTGTAAAAAAATATATAATATATGATTTTTTCAAAAATAAAAAATACAGTATATTTTCTTTTAAAAATAAAAAATATAATGTATGATCTTTTATACATAAACAATAAATTGTATGATCTCTTGCCAAAGTAATAGATTTTGTAATATCTATATTTGTTCTAAAAAACATCCCATTGTTTCTTTTTTGGTAGTAATATTTATGGCTGTCATTTTTTCAAACTCTACTGGCTTACTTATCATTCTTTTAAGTATATTAGTGAACTGTAATATTCAAAGATCTAGTTACTTCAAGGTCTGTATTTACTTGTATTAGTCCTGAAAGTTCTAAACTTTTAGATATATTTTGGTTATCTTAAGTAAAATTAGATTTTGATTTATTGTATAATGTGAATTGTTTGTAACCTTGCATGGATATTGTTTATATCCTCTCATTTTCTCAAAATTAAATTAAAATGCAGTGACTAGGATTGATCTCATAGTTATCGTTCATCAATCAAGGCAATCGAATCATGTTTCTTGAGTGATAACAAAATTCTGTTCCTCTGTTAGCAATGGCAAAAGCTTTTATCTTTGTTTTTACTTTAGAGCTACTCATCAAGAAAAAATACATAACTATCAGTATAAGTTTTTCTTTTATATCTGTATTAAGCAAATGGTCGAGGATTACAATGATAAAAGCTAATTTGAGATGCAAATGCCATTAGGAAAATCATCACCAAGAGATATACGAATAAATATTAAAATGAACTTGCGGTGAAAACATCCAACCAAAATTATAAAAATTTAATATACTATTATAGCAAAGAAACTCTGCTGAAGCTATGTTGCAGAAGTGATTAATATATATTTTGTTTGTTTGAAATTGTAAGTTCCATGTCTGCTTGACTTGGATATTCTTTCACTTTTCCAGTATATTTTTAAGTTGAACTTTGAACCTACTTTTCTCAAATTTTTTTTATTTACACTACAAGAAATTATACTTTTTATGACATAAAAAAATATCATAAAAAAATTCATTTTCATCACTAAAAGAATAAGGTGACGAATTTTCATCGTAATAGAGATTGTCACAGTATGTGTAGCACCCGATAATCAGACATTGATCCGAATAGCGATGTCATACTACACTACGGTGGTCCATAAATTATTAAATTATCCATCTGTAACATTCATTATTTTAACCATTAAGTTATGGATCCCACATTCTAAAATATCTTATTAATTAATCTACAAAAATTCGGATAGCATAACGGCTGAAATTCAAATTCTGTCTTCCTGCAAAAGCTACAAAACACTCCCAAAATATTCACAAACATCCAATCCAACCTCCACAATATATATATATATATATATATATATATATATATATATATATATATATATATATATATATATATATATATATATATATATATATATATATATATATATAACCATACATATATATATACAATACAATTCTCGTACTTATTCCATCTACTTATTTACAGTACATAACATATATATACAAGTCCAAAACTATATACAGTTTCCAAAACTAGCCATGTTGTCCTACAAAGCAACATACATATGTACATGATAAACAAAACCACAAAAAAACTGGATCCTTCTAACATTGATTTTTTTCTAGCACAAACTCAGTCTCTGTCTCCTGCGTGCAGTACAAAATCACACGCTAAGTACAAAAATACTTAATGGTGAACATAAACTTAAAATCCCAGAATTTTACTACAGTTCATTCATATATTTTTCATAATTGTATTTCATTATCTGTTTTTCATCGATTAATTTCATTATAATACAAATCTTTTTCTCAATTAAAGTCTAGATTTTTACTTTTATTGACAAAATTACTAATTCTCAATTATAGCTTTTCAAGTTTTATTCTCAAATTTTATTACTTTAAATTCGAATTGTACACTATAGGGATAAATTTTTACTTTAGTCCCTAAAGTTTCAAATATGCACTTTTATCCTAATTTTTTTGTTTATCAGTTCTTTTAGTCTTTTATCCTTATTATTCAGTACGCTTTTGTCCAAACAGTAATTTATTCTAGCTTTTTAAGTTTTACATTTTTAGTCATACAGTATCTTTTTATGCTTTAGTCAATACAATATTTTAATTATCTTGCCCCTAGTATAGCATGAAAATGTATCACTAATTAGGATGAGTGAAACTATGGACTCCATAGGTCCTAGTACTCCGGTAGTATCAATTACACACATATTATTTTTTTCTTTTTCATTTTCATTTTTTCCAAACACTCTAATACAGACGTGGAACCATATCAAGGTTACCACTATGCAAGTCGCCATGACTTGCTACCACGATTTTAGAAATGTCCTTATGGCTAGCTATGTATATCTTAATTTCTGATTTCACACATAATACTAAGGGCAAAATATAATTATAATTTAACACAGTTTACAATAATGCATCATTACCAATTCATGGTAATAACTAGTATACATTATTAAAAATAGTTTCAGTATTTCAAATATACCAGTTTTTCAATTGAAATCATACGATTCAATTATAATTATTTTATTTATTTATTACTTTCTTTTCCAATACATGCTCCTTACATGTCATATAGATTAATTATATTATAATTTGCACTTATTCCGATTTATATCTCAAAATTTCATAAATTTTCTTAAGGTCCCTTTTCGGTTACCTTATTCCAATTTCCTTATAAATTGTATTTTCTACTCAATTTAATCACAATAAACATAAAACCATCTATTTTTCAATTTAATTTGAAAAATTACATTTTAGTCCCTAATTTTTTTTAAAGTGACCGAATTTTTTCCTAAAATTAAACTTGTCTAAATTTTAATTAAATACTATAATTTCACTAATTTATCTTTTAATTGCACAATTCTAAGTCCAATTTCACAATTAATTCGTAATTAATAATTAACCTAATTTTTTTTTCTAATTATAGATACAACATATATATTGTGAAATTAAAGGGTTTAAAATTATTCACTTACCAAATCACTCAATAATTTTGTCTTTCCCCTTATTTTTGGTTGATTTGCTTCCCTCTCCTTGCTCTTCTATTGACAGCAAATTCATGACCAAAAATCACCATAGATTAAGTCAAATTTTTGCTCAAATAATTTACACAATACTATAATCAACACTTAATTACTCTAATTATCAAATAAAACTAAATTTTTCCTAACTCTCCAAATTATTCACTTGAAGAATTGGACTATATTCATCTTCTTTCACTACCCATAGCAACAAAAGGTGAAGGAAAGCAAGATAAAACAATTTAATTGAGATGATGGTTGGAAATCTTAAGAAATAAGCTTAAAGAAACAAAGAAAATATGAAGGAAGAAGAAGGGGATGAAGGCCACAGCAAAATGGGGAAAATGGCCAGTCAACCAAGAGATAAAATCTCTTAATACCCAAATTAATTGGTTACCCACTTTAGGACAAAAACAATTAAGTTCTAACTGAATCCAATGCCACATGTCACCATTTAATTGGCCAATATATTTTTAGTTGTCAATTTTTGATAGAAATTATATTAAAAATTTCTAAAAATGTCAATTAGGCCATGTTTAAAATTTGGGATCAATCCGAGGTCGTTTTGATATCAAACTAGCTCCAAATATAAATTTTAACCGATTCGAAAGCTGAATTTTCAAAGTCTTCAAAAAAATAATTTTATTATTTCAAAAATTCATATACATAATTTCTAGTCAATTGGTGCAATAGAAATAATTTTATGAAGTCCAGAGAATATTTTTAAGCCAGTCAAAATTCTTAGTCAATTATATCAGTCCTATTAATTATTTTATTTTTTCCTTTTGGAGATCTATTTGATCTCAATTTTAGCCTAAATTATAACATCAGATTCGTTATAAATAATATTTTTCAATGGTGAAGAAAAATTTTTATGAGCCCACGTGACACTATTCACCTTGGAGAGTACTATTCACGTAATCGGCAATTCCTAGTGTGTTACAGCATGTGAGTAATAAAAAATTTTTTGACGATTTTATTTATTTTGTCATTGTAAGTATTATTTTTTGTGACAAAAATAATTATCGTCACGTTAATTTCTTACTTTTAATGACAAAAATAATATCATAAATAAAATTTTATTTTATCTCATAATATTGTTTGTTGTCACAAAAAATTAATTTTTTTATGACATTTAAAATTCGTCACTAGAGTCAGTATTTTTAGTGACGAAAATATGTTTGTAACCAAAGCTATTAAATATTGACTACGTAATTATTATCACAAATAAAGGTAATTTTCGTCATATAATAATTTATATTATCACTAAATCTAACACTTTAAATAATGATAAATAATTTCTTCATTAATTTAATATATATTATTGATAAATATAAAAATTCATAATATTGATATATTATGTATTGTGACATAAATATGAATTAAAATAGTTGTCATAAAAAGATAATTTTAGTAAACATTTTATTGTAATTTAATATTACATTTTAATGAAAATATCAATGTCGTATTTGTAAAAATTATATTTTCATTTATGAACTAATAAGTCAACAAAATATGACAAATATAATTGTCACATATACACTGCACTAAAAATATACATTTTGAGCAATGCTTGCACTTTTTCTCGATTTTTCACCATTATTTTAACTTGCCGGTATGAAATCAAACTCATTTTATATAGAAGAAGACAATCGGCGTCTTTTAGAAGTGGTTTCATCAAAAATGCCAATGCTCTCATCTACACTACCAATGCTAGCTAGAATTCATTTCATAAACTGCAAAAAAAAAAAAAAAAAAAAAAAAAAAAACAAAAAACAAAAGACAAGCATAAGTACAAAAACCAAATGCAAATTAGTAAGCCAAGTTATTTCTTATTAATATATGGAAGCTAAGCATATATATATATATATATATATATATATATATATATATATATATATATATATATATATATATATATATATATATATATATATATATATATATATATATATCATTAATATTTTATATATATGGAAGCTAAATACACTTTACATCAACAAGCTTTAGCTATGCATTACTGCTGTGAATATAACATTTGAAGATGAAGCTAAATTTAATGTAATGTAACCCACAATCAACTGCTGAATACCAAAACGATTTTGATTTTTAGGAGATTAGTCTATTTTTAACCAACAATATTTGATGAATAAATATATTAATTAGTAAGCAAATCAACATAATTACCAGTTATGTTAATTAAACAAAAAATAACAAAAATCCTATACGCTGACCCAAATGGTATAATTAATAAGGCATACTTGAAAAGTATAAACCTAAAAAATACTACTAATAGAGATAATGAATGAAAAATAGAGCGAGAGAAATTAAAAGAAAGAAGGACAAGACTGCAAATATTATTATACATAATTAAAGAAGGATAAGACTGCAAATATATCAGCTGAGGTCATAATTATAATTTATTAATTATAATTACTAAATTTCAATGACATGCAAGGATTTTATACCATGAAACCTAATAGTATAAGCTCATTCAAGCAGTGAAACAGAGAAACCGTTAGAGATTTAATGATACATATATGTGTTATTGTTATATAGTTTGCATAGGCTTGAACACTGTATTTCACTGTTCCTCCTAAAGCCCACTAGCACATAAGCAATCTCTCAATTTTTGATGTTTTCAGTGATCTTTCTGGTGTAGGAAAAACAATGTAAATGAACATAAATGAAAAGTAAAATCGTAATTAAAGGGAGAACATGATTCAAGGACAAGTTTGTAGGAAGTGATGAGGTACAAGATTAGTTCACAACTCCAATTAGAGCACCTTGATTGAAATGGGATGCACTGAAATATACATTTTCAGAGATGATCTAGCAAATGGTGTTTGCAAGACAGGAACAACGACTACCTCAGCTGGATAGATAAATGTTTTCTAATGCTAAGATATTTGATCCATCGCTCCCTTATGATCACCCCTTATAACAACAAGAGATTTTACAATGTAATTCTTAGGTAAGTTCTTTGGACAACGTCCTGTGAGCCAGGTTAAGAATGAAAATGTACATAATAACAAATAAATCAAACAAACCACCTAAAATATATTTGCTTGACAAGATCATTTGGACAACATCCTGTGAGCCAACCACGCATTCCATACGGAGAAACAATAATAATAATAATAATAATAATAATAATAATAATAATAAGACAATGTAAGGCACAAACATGCGATCCAAGTTAATCATTGTTGGCTGCCACTAATGGCTTCTAAGGATGAAAATCAAGAAATGGAAATTAAACTCCAAAACAAAGATTAAAATGTCCACGAGAATTAACTTTAACTCGTTACAGATCATGAACAGCATAGGAGAATTATAGCTCTTAACCCACAGAAGCAGACAGAGTACACTCATTTCCAGAATTTCAACATCGTCAACTGGCAAAAAGATCATATTTCCTAACATAGTATTTCTAGTATTTGATTCCACTAATTGTTCCACCAAATTTCCAAATTAACTCAATAATATCTAGATTTAACAATTTCTCCAATTTTTTTCAAAATCCCTAGATCTGAAACTTCTCCTTGTTCTCCAAATTCTTCGTATAATTTATTGAATAAATGATTAATGGAGCTTACCTCATGAACTAACTAGGAAGAGTTGCAGCAAAGGGGCTGAAATCTTGAAGAACCGAACAGGGGAAGAAGAAAAAGGCGGAAGAATGAGAAGGGGCTAACCCTATCGTGGCGAGAAGGAGAAAATAAGGGGAAGAAGACGACGCCGGCGAGGCTGCTCAGGTAGAGGTGACGGCGATAGTGCGGCAAGCTAACATAACCGGAGAGGAGAGGCGAGAGAGAGAGAGAGAGAGAGAGGGAAAAGAGGGGCGGTGAGGAATAGAGGGAAGAACCCGATGGTTCCTTTATTATTAAATTATTAATTAATTAAATTTGATAGATAATTCATTTATTTTTGTAAAAAAATAGATGATAAATTATTTTGGTCACTAAAAATTTATTGGGGATGAAACTATATTGTATCACATAAAATAATTTATCATTAACATAATTTAGTTTTCGTACATTACTACAATTTTATCACAGTCAATTTTGACAAAATATCATAATTGTAAAACATAATTATTTCGGAGATAAACTTATATTTTGTTATAATATATTCAATTTTTATGGCATATTTCATAGTTTTTTTATCATTAATTCAATTATTTTTTACAATATAATTTATTTATCTTATATTAATATTACAACCAATTATGACAAAATATTATTATTGTCACAAATAGGGGTACGCAGAACCAAATCGAAATAAAAAATCGAACTGAATCGAATTAATTTTGGTATGTTTGGTTCGATTATTTCGATTTTCGGTTTATTTAATTCTAAATCAAAATAAAAAATCGGTTTAATCGGTTCAATTTGGTTCTTGAAATTAAAAAATAGAAGAAACCGAACCGACAGAACCTATCAAAACACACCGTTTTTGCTATATATATATATATATATATATATATATATATATATATATATATATATATATATATATATATATATATATATATATATATATATATATATCCTTCCTTTCCTAACGATTCATCCTTCAAGATTCAAATCCCTAGCAGCAGCCAACACCTCTTTTCTTCTGCAATTCGTCGATTGTTCGATTGTTTCTGCCATGGTAAGTAGCAGTCCCTTCTTTGATTTCCTTATTTTATTTATTTTATTTTCTTTGTTTTTCTTCTGTAATGGTGATTGAATTTTCATGCGCTGTTATTCCTATCCAGTGTTCTTTCAATCTTTTATCTCTGGAAACCTTTCTTGGTGGTGATTGCAAAGTTGAATCCATTGATCGAAGGGTAGTAGAGGCAAAAGGATTATGAGGCATTGCTAAATCATTTCCTTCTCCTTCCAAAATTTGAATAACGTTTGTCATCGATGGACGCTCCAGCGGAGACCACTGAATGCACCATAACCCAACAATTGTGAGTTTTCTCACTATTTTAGCATCACCTTCTTCTACAATTCTGATTCATAACTCTTCTCTGTCCAAATCATCATATATAGATTCCTGAAAGAATACTTGATTCGTTTGATCTGCATTCATACTCGTGTTCTTCCTTCTTCCAACCATTTCTAGCAACAAAATTCCAAAACTATAAACATCAGACTTATATGAAACATTTCCAAAGTTCCTGGATCTTCACAGCCACAAGGATCTCATTGGAAAGCTTTCCCTTAAAAACTGTTCCATAAGCTCCTTCGCCCAATGTATCTTTAAATTGATATGTAATTCTTTTAAGATCAGCGTATGAGTATCTTGTGGGTGTATGACCTTCATAGTCTTCCAAAAACTCTTAAGGAATGAACAACGAAAAACTGAAATTTGTTGACAGCAAGCTCGAAAATCTAGAGAAGGGATTCCCACAAGCAGAGGCATAACCTCTCTTGGACAAGCTTGTCTTCGAAAAGGTTGGTAGTTAGCTTATGCTTTTATTCAATTCAAAATTTTTGTTTTTCAATCTAAAATGGGTCATTTTGGCAGACAAAACAAACATTGGGTGGTCGAGTTCGTATCATGTTATCTAGTGCTGCACATTTGCCTAAACATGTTGAGGAGTTTCTAAGAGTCACCTCTTGCTCTACCTTGTCTCAAGGATATGGTATGAAAGAACTAATTTATCTGCTTAAGTCTTGATTATGAACTTTGTGACATTACTGACTCCTAATTATTTATGGGGTTTTTTAATCGGTATTAGGTTTGACAGAAAGTTGTGGAGGTTGCTTAACATCAATTGGTGATGTGTATCCAATGATTGGAACTGTCGGAGTCCCTATGACAACCATGGAAGTAAGGCTCGAATCTGTGCCAGAGATGGGGTACGATGCACTATCCAGCATCCCTTGGGGAGAAATATGCCTTGGGAAATACATTGTTCTCTGGTTATCACAAGCGTGAAGATCTAACAAGAGACGTCCTTATAGATGGATGGTTTCATACAGGTGAAATAGCATTTTCATTTTTTTTGTCCTTCAGCTACAATGTTATAATTTAATGATTTGTAGTTAATTATATTGGTAATTTTGACAACATTGCAGGTGACATTGGTGAGCTGCAACCAAGTGGCACAATGAAGATCATTGACAGGAAAAAAAACATATTTAAGCTGTCTCAAGGTGAATATGTTGCAGTGTAGAGCTTCGAGAACACATATATGAGATGCCCTCTTGTATCATCGGTATGTCAAATTCATTGTTTGCACAAGTTTTCAAAATTTTACGATGTAGTAGTTGCTTTAACTCTCACTGTTGTGCCGATTTGGGTTTACTGGAATAGCTTCGAGTCATTTCTTCTTGCTGTGGCTGTCCCTGAGAAACAGGCTCTTGAGGATCGGGTAGCAAAGCATAATGTCACTGGAGATTTCAAATCTTTGCGTGAAAACTCAAAGGCTAGGAACTATATTTTAGACGAGCTCAATAACACTGGTCAGAAAAATAAAGTATGCAAATTACTTTTACTGCTTCATTAATCTGAATCTGCATGTTTTGTTTTTGCTAATGAACTGAGATGAAAAAACATTATGCAGCTTCGAGGATTTGAGATGTTAAAAGCAGTTTCTTTTGAACCTCATCCATTCGATATGGAGAGAGACCTGGTAACTCCAACATTTAAGCTAAAGAGGCCATGTTACTCAAACATTACAAGGTATTTTCAGGTGAAACCTTGTCAAATTATCATAGTGTGAGATTTGATAATGTTGATTTTGAATCCGGTACGTTAAATTATATAAATATTTTATTAATGTCATTTAATATGGCAATTATCAGTTTGCATATTGAATCTAAA
Organism: Excoecaria agallocha; assembly: GCA_037975025.1. Taxonomy (NCBI): domain Eukaryota; kingdom Viridiplantae; phylum Streptophyta; class Magnoliopsida; order Malpighiales; family Euphorbiaceae; genus Excoecaria; species Excoecaria agallocha. The sequence continues at coordinate 1,076,876 of JBBPFJ010000033.1, read as the reverse complement.
TCTCATTTATAAATATAATCTAAAAATAAATTATATTTAGATTGTTTGTTTATATGGATGCAGGTCTAAAAGGTTGGTTTTGCGAGAAATATGTATCAACAAATTATGTTGTATTAATTTAAATGCATGCTTTTTTTTTTAATTGGAGGACATTAAATGTATTTTTAAATTTTAATTATGGGTTGTAAAATTTTTAATTTATGTTTCTTAGTGTAATTTTTAAGCTATGTTGTATGTATTTTGTATTTACTTATTATGGAAAAAATTTATGTATCTAATTGCCTTTATTTTGTTGGATAAGTTTATTTTGTTGGAAATTTGAGATTGAACCGAACCAAACCGATTGAAATTATTTCACCCATTCAGTTTTTGGTTCTATAAAATTCGATTTCGATTCAGTTCTCATATTTTCTAAAGTTCGATTCTCTGTTATATCTGTTCGGTCCAAAATCGAACCGAACCGATCATTTACACATCCCTAGTCACACAAATTCATTGTACTAGTGACGAAATTATATTTTGTCACAATATATTTATTTACCATAAATAAAATTATTGTGATAAAATAATTTTATCGTTACTAATTTATTAAATTATGACAAAAATAATTTATGTTACAAAAAATAAATATTTCATGACGAATTTTTGTATCACAAAATGTTAATTTTTGTTGTTAAATTTTTTTCTCCAAAAGAAAAAGGGTGAAAATTTTTTCTTCATATCAAAGATGACAAAGTTATATCTTGTCACAATATATTTATTTTTTATGATACATTTATTTGTTATAAATAAAAGTATTTAATTATGACAAAAATAATCCGTCGCTATATATTCATTTTTTGTGACAAAATAATTTTATGTCACTATTTTATTTAATTATGACAAAGTAATTCGTCACAAAAAATAAATATTTTGTGACGAATTTATATGTTGTAATAAGTTATTATTTTGTCATTAAATTTTTTTCCTCCAAAAAATAAGGTGAAAAAATTTTCCTCCTAAACAAACAACGACGAAAGATATTTTTCATCACAAAATTAATCTATTGGTGATGAAAATTAAAACATAAATTGACGTAAGATAATTTTGTCACATTAATAAATAGTATGATGATGTTTTAAAAAATTCATCATTATAAGTTATAATTAACGATGAAATTTTATGTGTCATTAAAAAATTTATTACAAAAAGTAAAATTTTTGTAGTGTAGAGTTTTGATTCTTACAGTAAAAACCATATTCAGAATTTTATTTTACACAATTCGATTCAATATCAAAGTATTAGAGTGAAACAATCAGTTTACTTACTCAAAAATGACAATTATAATTATAATGTTTATATAAGTTCAGCTTAAAATATTTGATATATCTAACATAGACACGACTCATCATTAGTTAATTGATATCTATTTTAGTTCTAAATTGGAATAGTTTGAAAGTTAACTTTGAACATTTTAAACACTGAACGCACCCCAATGTAGGCAACCAATAGCATATTATATTATACCTTATTCCATGGTTATTAAAATCGGATCGGACCGGGTGGTCGAACCGGTTTAATTGTGAACAGTCGGCTGGTCTAGTTGGTTCAATGGATGAAAATCGAATTGGATAAAAATCGGAAAATACTGTTTCAAACCGCCAAAAAACCGGTTAAACCGGAATAAAATTGAAAAAATCGGGTTAAATGATAAAAAACCGGTTTAATTTTAGAAAAATCAACTTTTTATCCAAAATATTCATACAATATTATTTTTTCTGGAAAAAATAAAATAAAATTATAAAAACAAAATAATTAAAATTCAAATAATTTAATGAATTTTTTATGAATAAAATAAAATTTTATAATTTATATTTGAAGAATTTCTTTAAAAAATTACAATTTTTTACTATATTTATCTTAATTTTTTTGTTATAAATATTGAATGACTTGAAAATATAGTCTTATTGTTAGTGTTTGATGATAAATATATTTTTCTAAATTATTTTTAATTTTTTTATATAGTAATATTTTCATAATATTTATATAAAACTTAAAAAATAATATATTTTTTAAAAAATGAAAAAAACCCCGTTAAATTCCAACGAACCGGTTGAACCATGAATCCTTGAGTTCTCCAATTCTTTATTCGGTTCGGTTTTAATAACATTACCTTATTCACAGCGTTGTTAAGTACACAAAGGTACGAAGAAAACAAATACCAAATGACAAGAGGACATTGAAAAAAGCTTGTGACCGTCAGACTTTGGAATTTTCATTTCACACCAACAAATAGAAATTGCAAGTTTGCAAATGTAAAATGACACAAATTAATGACAAAATGAACAAAAAAAAAAAACAGCTCTCTCTTTAATCACATCTTAAACCGATGAATTTCTGGATTTGTGAATTTTGTTAAGAAGAAAGAAAAAGAAGTAGAGACAATAGAGTATTGAAAATCTCGAGAGTTTATTCGATCATCAATCTTCATTTTATCAATCTTTAATACCACCACTGTCTCCGCTGCCACCACCTCCACCGCTGCCATTGGTTTGGTGAGAAAGAGGGGAGAGTTTGAGTGTAAAATTTGTCAAAAAAAAAAAGAGAAGAAAATAAAGAGAGAGGGAGACAGCAGCAAAATGAGGCAAGAAAGTGAATGAAAATAGAATTTTTATATCTAAGGACTTGTTAAAAAAAATGGTGCATTTTTGAAAGAATATATGTTTAAAATGTATTTATGATATAAGAAAATGTATTGATAAAATTAAGCAAAAGACAGTATGGCATTCTTGAAACAAAGATTTAAAACGCGGATAATTTCTGTAATTTCCTCATAGATTTTTCTTTACTATTACGGGCCAATTATATGGCACTGGCCCAATTTTATGGAGTTAGAATTTGTGATCCGCATTTCTTAACAAATGCCACGGAAAACTAAAAATATTTCATGTTTATTCAAAAATGCAATTTCACTTCAAATCATTTTTTTTATTATAATTATTTAAAAAATATAGTGTTTACTTTGCTCTCAACAATTCCAACTTAGCGATGAAAACTAATTGAATTTCATCGGGCCATCTACAATTTTCAATATTCTTGCCGTACGTAGCCTAAAGATGAAGCCAGAATGGTGTCTAATGATAATCGGCTCCACAGTGTACTTGCTAGAATGCCGTCTTCTCTCCTGCATCTTCTCCTCGACCGCCGGAAATTGCTGGAACAAATAGGGCAACAACAACTTCGGGGGAAATTGTTAGAAAAAGAAAAAGAACAAGAACAACTTAATTTGCTGATTATTGCTGGAATTTGGTAAGAAGGTGAATTTTACAGAGAGCGGTGCAGTAAAAAAAAAAAAAAAGTGAAAGATAGAAAAGAGATATTTTTGAAATTGTAAATTTAAAAATAAGTATTTATGGACGTCAATAAAAGAGGGGTAAGCTCTTTTTTATGTAATTTCCTCTTCTTTTTTTTTTTTTTTTTTTTCCCAAATCAATACTCAATAAACTGATTTAATAAATATATTGGAGTGCTGTAAAGGTCGTAATTAATTTTGTTGTTTCAAGGAAAATAAGTTAGAAAGTGACTGGAAAAAAAAAAAGGGAACAAAGACTCCATGATATGGAACAAAGAAATTAATTTCCATCGTGACTTTTATTTTCCTGAGTAAATTAATATTCTTTAGGCATTGATATTTGTGGAGCTAAAGCTGGATTTTCAAGGCATATTGAATTAGTACAGAGCTAGATTTTCAAAGTGTACGAGTCCTATAATTTCCAATTGGCCAATTCGGAGCAACTTTAGCTATTGAGATTATCGACCATGCACCCAAATACAGATAACTTTAGCTGATAAAAAGTGTAGTTATCTCATAAATTTGGATTTTATTAATTTTCAAATACTATCGTTACTATATTATACACTTTGTAATTGAAAACAATTGCATCTAAAAATTAATAATGATGCAAATTGCATAAGTCTAAGTGATATAGGACCTTCCCTCAGCGTGCTGTTCACGGGAGAAATAATTCACAGGGAATTAATGGTTTCTCTTACGATGACCCGGTCCCTCCAACAGAAATGGCCCATGTATCTGCTACAAGCTTGGAAAAAAAAAACAAAGACTGCCACAAGCCTACCTGCCACAAGCCGACATATTTGAGAGATCCATATCCATAGAAAATTTGATTGCCTTAATTCACATATACCTGATCCAAGGAGTGTATATATACCAGACCGAGCACTCTAATAACCCTTGAAGTATCAAACTGAATGCTCTAACAACTTTTTCTATTAGCTGCCATAGCCACCTGTTTTAACGAAACGAAGGACAAACAGGAGCGAAACCATTGAAAGAGATGTAAAAACCATAAATCTTAATTTTACATTTTTTAGTCTAAATTTATCTCCTGATTTAATCGTGGGAGAATTTATGCAGAAAGATCTCTCTTCAATTTAAGTTTCTTGACCGTTTCCGTGCTTGCAATTAACAAAAGGCGTCTTCAACTCTCAAATGTAACATAAATCAACCTTTAACCACTCAATATCAATGAGTTGCAAAAATTGACATGTACATCGCGAATTTAGATTATTGTTTCACATTCTATACTACATATGCATGAAAGCGTATGTGTTTCTATTCAGACATTAAACTATTTGTTCTGAAATCATATATATATATATATATATATAGAAGTCAGTAACAACAAACTTTCCAATTGGTTCATATAATTTATATCATTAACATAAATTGCCATGGAAACATGTATATTCCTTTCTATTTGGTTATGTTCTTCCGTTTTTTTTATAAACAATTAAGTATTTGAATTTTATTGTTCAGTTAATTTGAATTCATACCAAATATATTTGCAAAAAAAGATAAAACGCTTTATTTCAAATATTTAAAATTATTTCATACTTAGAAACAACGTGTTGTTAGGTATTTGGCTCAATGAAATAAAAATTATAAAGATTAATAAAAATAATTCATTCAACAACAATATAAATAAATAGCAACACACAATTGAATTGATTTATGAAATTCGATTTAAGCAAGAATTTTCTTTATTTATTGATAACAATTTGAATTTTCGGACTGCTATTTTAGTTGAACTTGAATGAAAATGTCCTTCACAGCCACTCAGGTACTTGAAAGTAAAGAATTTCGACAGAGTTTCCAGCGAGAGAAAATTTCGATAGTTAAGTTAGTGAAAAACTTTTAAAGAACGTTTATGAGAATCAAATTGGCTAAAAGAGGGAAAATACCTGAGATCCAGCCTATTTATAGAGATGTGAACCCTATTTTAGTTAGAATTTAATTTCTTAGTTAGGGTACGTAGATTCCTATTGTCAACAGAAAATTCATTTACAAAGACATCTGATCTGATCAGAAAACTAAGCTGACATTTAGGAATAGAAGTTCTACCTACTTTAAGTAACTAGAAGTTCCTATCTAAGTGTAACTTCTAAAAATAATTTCGCCTAAGTACAAGTTCGGATTCAGGGTAAATCGAGCAACTCATAGCAGTGCTACTCGAAGGTATCCGACTAGGTAGTTCAGTTATCATTTATTTACTATTGAAAGAATGGGAAAGAGCAATGTGGTATTAACAATGTTAGTACACCGATTTTCAAACCTTTGTTTGGGTATAGGGTGTCACATTTAGTTATCTTATTTTGTTCAATATTCTTTTTGATGGTAGTTAAGCACTTTAAACATGTTGCCTAATTTCCGGTTATGACTTTATGTTAATTTATCACTATTTATTTGGTAAAAATTTGAGCAGCATAACGGCTATAAAATCATGCTACCCAAACCTGTAAAATTTCAAATTGACGTAAAGCCATAATTGGAAATTAGGCAACATGTTTAAAGTGCTTAACTACCATCAAAAAGAATATTAAACAAAATAAGATAACCATGTGACATTAGCAATCTTAGTACACCGATTTTCGAACTTATATTCGGGCATAGGGTGTTACAAGCAAATTAAAGCTCTGTATTAACGTTCTTCCAAATAGAGAAGAAAACCATTTGCTTTTCATGTCTTACACACTTGTCATGAGATGAAATCCATAAAAAATGAGATTATTTATATCAATTTCAATAACTACAATAATACAAAATAAGATACGTATCATAATTTAGTTATCAGAAGTGAACTCTGTATATTATATATAGAGGATTGCAAATAACAAACAACCCAACCCAGTTAATTAAAATTATGTCCTATAATTAATAATCATTATAACTCTATAATCAATATTATACAAAGTATTTACACATGGGAAGGATCTAAAGCAAACTCCACAACAGATCTAAGCTCATCCCAATCACCGTAAGTAGTACTGAAAAACTCATTCCCATGAGGAGGACTTGAAATGTTGGAGGAGGAGGCCATTGATGGAGGCTGTTGCTGGGCTATGGCACTGCTTATTAATTGGCCTGCTTCACCATATTGATACTGCAACTGAAATTTCTTCTCATTCAAATTATTAAAAACAGGTTTCTTATCGGTATATTGGATTGTTGGAGCCCCAAAGCTTAGGTAATTCTCTCGAGTAATGCTCGAGTCCACACTGCATGTGTCCATATTTGCTGGCTGACGTTTGTTTGATGTTTCTCTCCAGTCTGGAGTGTACTTCCTGTGCGACACATTTCGCTTGAAAATTCTACACAGTGTCCATACTTCCTGTTATTTCATAAACCCAATGTTATTATCACTAATTAGTTTACTTATGCATAGATTCGGTCTGTGCTTTTCCTTTTTTATGATTAGAGTCAATGTTAAATTGTCATATAAGATAAACAGTTAAACTTGCAAACCAAACATGAATGAGGTTATAAGTATTTCATTAATTATTTCTTTTAACACTTAAACTCAATTTATAATTTCATTATAAACCAAGACAATTGTGAAAACTGCCATATAAAATTGAAATAATTATAGTTGTATTTACAGTCGAGCAATGATAAACCGTCGTTTAAAAAAAATAATTAAATTTGCAAATAAGCCTTCCTATGATTATATGAATGAAAGACTACTATCCTTTCACTAATGGCTTCTTGTAATAATTACATTCAATTCATGCTTTAATTTATAAACTAAAACAATGATAAAAACCGTCCTGTAACATCGAAAAAAATTGCTATATTTATAATCAAGTTAATGATAAACTATCATGTAAGAAAGACAAGTAAATTTGCTTCATTAATGCATGATCGAAACAAGAAAAATCCGAAACAAATTATACAATTGAAGGTAACTTACGGCTTCTGTGGGAGAGGTTTTAGCATTAGCAAGAGTCGTAGAAGAAGAGGTAGTAAGATCGTTAGCAGGAAGGCGAAATTCATGCATCATCCAATCAGTTTTGGTGCCTTTGCCTGCGCTGCCCCGATAGTAAACTAAAGTCTTCTTCAAGCCAATGCAATCTCCGGATTGAGAGTAGACAGGCTTGTCGATTCCTGTTGCTTTCCAAAATCCAGACCCTGTTACCCTATTTGGTCTTATGCTATTCCTATACTTTCTCCCTCTTTTGCAAAAGAAGTACCCTTCTTTCTCTCCTCCACTGCTTGCCTCTATTCATTTTCAACAATCGTGTTTCAGTATGTTGCATTGAAATGTTCTTGGCCACATACAGAAACTAAATAATTGTTATTTTATGGGAATCAAATGTGTGATTATGGTTATTTATATAGAGAAAAATTCACTTATTGCACCGAAATTTGCTTTACTGCATTCAAGAACTGCATATTATGCAAAGTGTATATTCATTAGGAGTTGCTTTGGTGGTTCATAGTTGACTAAAAAATGCATGAATTTTTTAAATTTATTTTTTTTAGTGACATTTAAAGTTGTAATTGGACACTGTACATATCTTATAATAAAGTCTAAATGTTTTGGTTCATGTAATTATGGACAAAAGAAAAATGAAGAGAAAAAACAAAGAAATTATCAGCCGGCCACTTTTCACACTGAAAACGAATCATAAGACTTCTTAAAATTAAGAAAGAGAATTAATAACTTAATTAAGGATTAGATAAGCCATTAATATAAATCTTCCGATCAGTATTCTTTTCATGGAAACGAACCCAAAATAGCCTGTTCTTGGAAAAGTTATAACAAGAAAAAGTGATCGAAAGTTATAATAAGAGGAGAAAGAAAACATACTTGGAAGATCCCAAGGATCAAATTTGTAAATATCAACTTGTTTGATGAGCTCAATACTGAGAGGCTTTTTATCCACTTTTCTTCTAAGATAAAACCCTACAAGTTCTTCATCAGTGGGGTGGAATCGAAATCCAGGAAGTGCAACTTCTTCTTCATCATCCTTACACTTAGCTTCTTCACGATTATTGTTCATCTTCAATCTCTTTTTTTCTTCCCCCTTCCAATTTTAGTATGCTCGTGAGAGGAAATTAAATAGGAAAAAAAATCACAAGCAGCTTTTAAACATGAAATCGATATATAGCAAGTCATGAGAGGCGGTGATTAAGGTCAAGTCATGTGTTTGACTAAGTGGCCATGGGGGACCGAAGATTATTATTATTATTTTTTTTTTTTGAGAAAATATTATGATGAGAATTGAAAGAGTCTTCTTATTTATTTGTTTATGGGTAGCCATTTGTGACTTTATAAAAAGCTATAATCGTGCTATGGAAAGGGATAAATTAATTTAATTATTGTATAAAAATTATTTCTCCTTTTCCAGTGTATTTGACATCATTCTTAACACAAATGTCATCAAAAATTTAATGAACCACACAACACTTTTTTTTTTCCAGATTTTTCTTATTTACTTTCTCATTCTCTTTTTTTTCTCCTTTAATAAAATAAAAGTCAAATTTATTCCTAAACTATATGGAATAATATAAGTTTATCTTTTTTTTTAAATTCCTTTAATATTACTAATAAAATTGCTTATATTTGTCTTTATTTGTAAAGGCGATAATAAATATAAATTATTTTTTAACAATAAATAAGGAAAAATTTGAATTAATTTGATAATAGTAAAGTCAAATGTGAATTAGTATAATAATGACATATAAATGTGAACAAAAATTTGATAATGACAGAAACATATTTGAACCAAAATATAATTCAAAGCTAAATTTTATGATATTTTTACAATGCATGTTTAGGGACAGATTTAAGTCATAAGGCATGGTACTTTCATAACAAAGATTTAATTTCACCTAAAATTATGGAAATTGAGTCAACATTTAATCAAAGAAATGTTCACTCTATGATGGTGTTAGTGTACCAAGTTTTCGATGGCGGCATAATATTTATTCTTTATAAGCCCATAATTAATAATATGTAATTAAGTGATTCTCCCAAAAATAATAATATCTAAGTGGGATCTTTTACTCAGATAGAGAGGTTCATATTGCATACTCTAAAAATTAGTTGGGAAAATTAATGAGATTATAATTCATCATCTGACCTTTTGGAATAAATTTATATTAAAATAAATTGAAGGTAAATATAGAAAATTACAACTTATGAAATCTTTAAATAAGAAATCTGTTCGTTGAAAATAAATAAATAGGAAAACTTTGTTAATCAAAATCCGCAAAAGCCAAAACCCATTTTTCTGATAATGACTCCAAAAAGGACAATTTATGTGCCATACAAGAGATTCCTACTACTATGTTAAGGGTGTGTTTGGTAATATTTTTTTGTTTTTTATTTTTTATTTTTTAAAATTCATAAACTGTTTTTAAATTTTGTTATTTGTTTTTTAAAAAATGGTTAAAAACTAATTTTCTATTTATTTTTTAAAAATATTCTAATATCCATTAATACATATTATACATATATATAATCTAATTATTAATATTAAATAATAAATATTTAATAAAATTTAAAATATATTACATTAAAAAAAATCATAATATGGTGGTAGTGGTGGTAGCGATGGTAGAGGAGGCAGTGGCGACTGCAGTAGCAATATGGTGGTGGCAGCGACGGTGGTAGTAGCAACGATAGTCTGGTGGTGGTGGCGATGACAGTAGTAGAGATGGCAGTATAGTGACGATAATAGCGATGATAGAGACGACAGTGCAGTAACGGTAGTAGCGATGATGGAGATGGCAGTAGCAGTGGCGGCGATAGCGATGGTGGTAGTGGCGACGGTATGGTAGTGGTGGTGGTGCTAGTAGTAGTGTGGTGGTGGTAGTGGTGGCAAAGATGACAGTGGCAATAATGATGATGACAGTGGTGGCAAAGATGGCAGTGGCAATGATGGTGATGGCAGTGGTGGCAACGACAGTGATTGTGTGGTGGTGGTGGTAACAGTAGCTATGTGGTGACGATGGTGATGGCAAAGATGGTAGCTGCAGTGGTGGCGATGGTGGCGGCAGCGGCAGTGGTGGCAATAGCGGTGTGGTGGTGGCGGCAGTAGTAGTGACGGTGGTATGGTGGTGGTAGCGATTGTGATAATAAGGATGAAATAATTAAATTATTGATAAAAACAAAGCCATAAAAATCACATTTTAAAGATTTTTAATTTTTGTTGTCAAAATTACTTTTTAAATTTTTGTAGAAATGAAAACGAAAATAAATTTATCGAATATATTTTTAAGAATAAAAATCAAAAATTAAAAATAAAATCGTTCCCAAACGTACTCTAAGTTGTTAACTTGTTAGTTGCCTGATTATCTCCCAAGTGGGCCTTCAATTTTTCTTTTTCTTTAATACGGTATGAAATTGAACACACAAATAGGAAAACTGTCCATTAATCCGATCAAACTACTTTAAATCTTGTATTCATAACAATATGTAATTGTTAAAAAATCTGCGAACTGTGCAGCTCATGCTTTAGCAAAAGCTGTCTTTTTTATGCCAGAACTAATAACTTGGAATTCATTCCCTGTTATTTATATTGTTACAGCTCTTTCGGCCAATTTTTAAGTTTCTATTTTGTTAAGAAAAAAAATATGTAATTATTATGATTTTTAAAATAAAGTACTGAAAAAGTAAGAGTTTTTGAAATTTCTATAAGAAAATACCAAATCCGAAATCTAACAAGATAAGATGTGTGTGTCTGTATATATGGCAAAGAGAAACTAAAGAAGCAAACTAGGTACAACTTGAGCGGAAATAATTGACCAATAAATGTAAATAAATACTGAAGAAGTGGCTGCTATTTTATATTACCAGCTTTGACTTTCTTATATGCATCACAACCCCATGCCCATGCCTCACTTTTGAACTTCATTTTTGCCCTAATAAGTGTGCTTTCTCCTAAAGGATAAATGTTAAAGAGTCGAAGAGTAACAATATATTAATTTTCAAATATTTAAAAACATTTCCTAATTAATTTATAATTTAAAAATCATTCAAATTACTATTATATTTTTATAATTAATCGATATAAAATGTTCAACACATTTAATTTTTTGTGAAAATTTTGAAATATGAAATTTAAAAAGCTGAACATTTGTAAATGGCCTAAAACTAGTAGTTTTGATTTGATATGAAGAAACTAAACTTAATTTAATTTCAAAATTTTTGTTAAAATCGAATTTAGATAAATTTTATAAATCAAATAAATACTTAGTATATTGATATATGTTACTTAAGTTTTTTTTTTTTTTTTTAAGAAAAAGGGCTGTATGCGTTTCTACTTTTTTTTACTTGTCCCAATGTGAATTGTACTTTGATTTTGGAAGACAACAGCGATTCCCGACTTTTAGGATCTAATTTGGTCAATTTTTACAGGAAGAATTTTTTTTTTTTTTTTAAGTGAAATCTGGTCAATCTGGTCAAATTGAGATAATCGTCCAAATTTATTCACCCACTAATCAGACTCAGCTCAAATCCCTTGGAATCGATCCATTAGACAGATTAAAAAGTACGTATTCATTTGTAGTTTTGTACAATTAAATAGGAGATTTTAAAAAAAAAATTATGGGTCTTATATTTTATGAATATATATAACTGCATTAGATTTGTTATTCAAGAAAAATCAGTTTATTAGTATTTATAAAGTTTTAAAATTTAAATTATGAATTAATATTAATAAAAAGCATAAAAAATTGTTATTTAAAAAATAATTTTTATAATTAATTTAGTAAATAAGAATATTATTGGACTGGATCTACAGAAGTATACATAAAAGGACAAGTCACGTGTCGCGGGTGATGAAAGACAGGTAGGGTACGTACAAAGTAATTTTCAATTTCAATTAGCAATTCATAATGATAGATTAGAAGATTCTAATTTTCAAAATGTTGCAAAATTCATTATATTTGACTAATGACTTTGACTTTGTCGCTTCCCTTTTTGAGCCTTTTCTTCATCCATTGTCTGACTAGAAGCCTTTTTAGAACACTCATTTTGGTCTTACCCATGCCCACCAAGTCTTCCGCCCAATTAATTATAAACAAATTACTTTTTTTTTTTTAATAAAAACTGAACTTTATTGAAGAAAAGCTCAAAGGCAAGGGTACAAACATCTCAAATACAGATTGGTTCGTACGTCAATAAAACTTCAATTAATTTATGAGTCTAATTGTTATTAGAACTCCTAATCTAAGATAACTAAATACCTGATCTCCTAACAAAAATAAACTTATAATATGAAACAATAACACCAAAATTTGAAAAATCATCAAAAAAATTACAAAAAGTAAATTTAAGTTACTGAGCATCTGTATAAATAACTCCATTAGTAGATAGATGAGTTTTAATCCATAAGAGAACCGAGCGAAGGGCTACACCTTCAGCAACTCGTGGAGAAAAAACTCCTGGTTAATGGCCGGAAATAGCTTCGAAGAAATTTCCATCTGTATCCTTGAAAATATCTCGAAAACCTATTCCATCTTAATTTATCAACAAAGACTCTGTTTTGGGATTAATACGTAATCACTTATTATTTCTACAAATGATTATATTAGTTTTGGGATTAATCTCTGTTTCGTATGGATTATAATGAATCCTCAATATATACAAAGTCTTAGCGTTTGTGAAATATTACTCAATTTCAAAATTTAATTTATGCACGGAATAGAATTGTCTAAATTTTTATAAAAAAAAATAATTAATTTTTTGAATTTATCAGTCTGTATAGAATTTTTCAAAAATGACCATTAAAGATATGTTAATTGACTAATGCAAATCAATGGTTCATTGACTTGGCCGGTTCATTATTGACTTGGTAGCTCATTTATAGCCTGAATTGATTAAAAATTATTAATTAAGGAGTCATTTTAGTTTTCTTTTCAAAGGAAGTAGTAGTTATACTTTCTTTTCTTTGAATTTTATATTATTTCTTTTAACTTATAATGAATCACTTGTTTGAAACCATTACACATTTATATTAATTATTTCTACTTCTTCTAGACACACAGATCACCGATCGAGTGACTTTGAAGAGGCTGCTTAAAGACAAATATTTTCAAATTATAAATGGTGCGTACTGCCAATCTATTTTAGTCCAATGCTAGGGTTAATTTAATTTTATTTTTTTAAACAAGCTTGCATATTAATACTTTTCAAATAGTAATAGCAAAAGAAATGGACAAGTGCAAGCCGATATTAGTCTAACAAATACAGTCACGTAAAAACAAATTTTTGGCCAACAATTGTCAGTTTCAATGTCATGAATACCCGTATACTACTAAGCATGGTAAGATAATATTAGCATATTTTCTAACACCAATTGATTTTTGAGATAAATGTTAAAGTGCTTGAAATTCACAACTGGCACCAGAGCTGAAGGCATGAGTTCGATTCCTAGCTGGAGCAGTTGCTGAGGGGGAAATTATTGGCCATGGTGTGTCAATAATTGTCCCGTGGCGGAGGTTTAAGTGAAGGATTCAGTCACAGTCGAATGTTGTAGGCGCTCGTGATCGATTGGATACCCAATAAAGCCACGGGAGGTGTAGGCGCTCTCAGTCGAATGCTTTGGGCACTCATAAGTTACTGGATACTGTATAAAGATAATAGTAGCGATTTCTCCAATGCCAATATTGATTTTGAAAGAAATGGTAGAACATTTGAGATTCAAAGCCAAATAATTTAGACTGGACATATTTTCAAACAGTATGCATCAATTAAGAAATAGTAATTATTAATGAAGGATTATACGGACACCACAAGGAAATGAAAGCAATTTTCTCTCCCACATAAAATACCATTGACATGCAAGAATTCCGTATTTCAGTCTGACTTTTCCATTAATAAATCTATTAAAATAGACTCATTAACTGATTTTAGGTAAATATTGTCACTGTCCATTTATATCACCACTTGTTTTTTTTCTTATATCAATATTCATAGTTGAACAAAAAGCAAAAAATCAAGATCAGTAGAAGGGCATGTTTGTTAAATTTTAGCAACAACTGGGGCACATTGAAAATGATAGTCTTAACCTGGGAATTAAGCTTTCCTTTCTGTATATATATTCAATAATTTCTTATTCCCAGTATTAATTTCAAATCCACGTGTTTACGTGCAGTGACTTTTTTTTTTTTTTCTTCTTCTTCTTTTACTAACTTTCATTTTCAATGCAAGAGAAGAGAGTACACGTTAGCTATGGAGCAAGTAAGAGGGAAATTTCCTGTGGGGAAGGGTTGTCATTGTTATTCAGTATTAGGGTTTTAATTATTCTTCTCTAAGGAAGTTTCCACGACCCTTTAGGTGCTTGGATGGTCTATTGTGTATGGGACATTACATGTCAACCAAAAATAAATAAATAAAATTTCAAAATACATGTCAAATATTTCGTCTGGAAAAGAGTCTTGGATTATTGACTTTACGTATCATGACAAAATTATTTCTTAAATTTTAGTGATTAATTAACTGAAATTATGTATAAATCAACCAGAAGACCAAGTCGTCATTAGACGTAATATGGTAAATGGGTGAATTTGGGCAGCTCTTTTTTTTTTTTTGAACCAACAACTAATGGGTGAATTCTATAATTATTTTTTTATACTATTTCATGGCTTTCATAGTTGTAATTAAAAAAAAAAAGATGTAATTAATTCCTCTGATGATGTGAGTAAATTTTCGATGAGAAGGAAAGTAAATATATTTTTTAAAGATATTTATTTGATAAATTCAGTTAAATATGAAGTTTAATGTGTTCTTATAATTAGCTGAAGTTTAATTTATCGCAAAAGCTATTTTTTTAAAAGCATTTGTAAAAAATATTATTTTGGAGACTGTAAATTGCAGAAAAAAAAACTTTCTTCAATTCTTAAAAAAATAAAAATGAAAAATACCAAGGTAAATCAGTTGCTACCATTTTTTTTAATGCTTAAACATAACTAACGACGGGTAGAGCTTTGTGCAGCGATACTTTCAAACAATTTCACAACCATGGTTTCTAAAAAAAGAATTCGCCACGGGGTTAAATATTTTTAGCGACAAAATAACAGTTCCGTCCCCAAAACTTGCTTAGAGACGGATTTCTTCTCCTCCATCTAGACGCCGCTAAGTCATGATCTGTTTGTGGGGCCATATATATATATATATATATATATATATATATTCCATAGATTATTTATAAATAAACAAATAAACCAAATCTATAACAAAACATTTGTATTTATAAATTAGTGATTATTTTACAAAGACTACCTATTATCATTGAATTAATACGTATACATATTCATGATAAGATAACAAGTAGAACCATTACGAATAGTTCTTGATCATTTCTTCTTAAGAATTATCTAATCACTTAAAAATATATATCTTGCGAAGCTTTTCGAACTTAAGAAATTTCTAGGCAATATACTATATATATTCTTAAGCAACAGATATCGCCTAGGGTTTATTATACAACTTCGGATCCTTAGGGAAGAAATTTCCTAGCTGGAGAGAGATTTTTGGGGTCAACGCATTTTGGCCAAGAGAAAATCCCTCAAATGCTCATTTTCTTCATGCTTCCATTGCCTAATTCATAAAAATAATAAATAAAAAATAGAGTTTTTAATTGTAAAAAAAATCAGAATCTGAATTTTTAGTGTTTATAGGTTAAAATTTTAATTGCAAGAAAATTTATTTTGGAGTTCAAATTGAAAGAACAGCAAGTTTTATAGATATTTATACGATCCATTAATTCCTCTTTCCAAAAAATAAACATGTTAATTTATAGTTTAATAGGACGAAGCCAACGATGCATTATGTTGTTTTAGAGACCAAAATTCCAAAATGTTGAATGAATGCCTGCTTATTCTTACTGTTCATATGTTATAATACGAATATATTACACCAATTCGTTATGTATGTATGATGAGATTTTATTGGTATAGAGCCAATTCCAGTAGGCTTATTGAAGGGTCCCATTGGCGTGCATCCAGTAGGAATTGAACCTACAAATTTGCCAATTATTAGTTGTTAGACCAAAACAAAGAAATTTCTAGAAACTATTATACAATTAATTTCCTTTCGTACACGCAAGCCAATAATTTCTTCAAAAATATTTGGCATGTCTGCTTATTCTGGTGAATCTAATATTCCTTTTTTTTTTTTCATTTTCTTAAAGATTTGGATACCAGCACACAAAAAATCAGTACATATTAGTTAGAATGGACCGTATAATTAAGAAAATAATATTTTTATATTTTCCAACAAGTGGTCGTTCCATGTGTCTCTTAAGAATATCCTTCCACCACCATGCTTATTTGATACAATCCGCAACTATAGGAATATCCATTAATCTGAGTTGTTCCTTTCGATATAACAGTCAATAGAAATTTTATGAACAGTTCATGTTCCTGACCGCTGGTATCTATATCAAGATCTAGAGGAGAAATCAATTGCATACGTAGTAATAAGCAGCCCAATAGAATAAGATCAAATAATTATTGACAAAAATCACAGAATTCAATAATTACATATCAATCTGCCTCCAAAAAGTTAAACAGAAACCATTACAAAATATCAGCATTTTGATCATGAGATTTGTTTTTTTTCCTGTGTATACTCTGCCCCTGTATATTCCACAAAGCTTCTTCAGTCAATCCTTCAATGTTTTCATTTTGTCAGGCCATATTCTTATCTACTTCGTTACATGCTTATCCTAAATCTGGATGGACTTGTTGGCCCACTCGAAGCCACGGATCTCCTTGCAACTCGGTCACATCATTACCTTCGTATCGCAGCAATATTCCAAACAGAATCTTCCCCTGCTTCCAAGAAAATTTAACATTGGATTACAATTGAAGTGACATCAAGCCAAGTTTTTACATGGGGCAGCCATCGCTAACCTTCACTCTCCTGTATGAAGCTATAGTGGCCAAAGGTTCACTTGACCTCTGCACTTGTCCACCTTGCTGTACAAAATTGATCATCTGGCACCGGTTGCATCCACCCAATGACTGGTAGTATGACCAAGAATATTATATCAGGCGCAAGAGTTCCATAACAAAATTTCATGCCACAAATGGTCTCAGGGTATTGTTAAAGTAAGAAATTAGCAAACTATTGTCCAATAGTATACCAGAAACATGACAGACTCCTAGAACCTACCGTAAAATATTTGCTCCCAATTTTAAAACTTCTCCATCCATCTTCTGCATAAGGTTCACCTCCAGATATAACAAGATTGGGCCGAAATCTCATTGGAGTAACTTGGATAGATGTTCCACCAGTTCCTTTTTGCACATCTGCAATCACAGGCGATGATTTTTCATTACTTGCAATCCATGAAAAGGAAAAATTTAAGCTGATTAACTTGGGAAATTCAAGTTACCATGAATTTCATGCAATGAAATGGTTCAGCAAATGAACGATCAATCAATTTTAAAGACAATTATACAAATGGCAGGAGAAAAGACAATTATGCAAATGTCATGAGACACACTGGGTATCATTTTCATGCACATGTTATCAATTTCAGACCTCACATCTTTTCATATTCAGAATAATAACTCTACGATCTAGCATGGAACATAAGATGATGCAAATTTGTAAGTTATAATATTGATTCAAAGATGACATATTGAGAAGCTTCAATGCTTTGAACTAGAGATGAACAGCATTTTCTGATGCATATTTCCAGGCTCCTTGCACCTGAAAATGTGGACCACCATTTCACCACTAATCACGTTAACATGCAACCAATATCATACAATGTCCTCATTAATTAATACCCAACAACAAACACCACATCTTCATTCCAGTCCAAACTAATATAATCACGGTTCATTTACTCACGAAGAAAAATTTGTTAGTGGAGTCAAAGAACATACTCAGACTTAGTCTGTTGTTGAGGTCAGATACACTTTCCTCTGATATTAACAATAACTGAGCTTCATTGGCAAAATTCAATCTGCTCCCCACATCTCTGCACATGCCCATACCTCTATCCTTTTTCCTGCAAACACTGTCCTCAGAACTGGAGAACCGCAATAGGGTGCAGGGACGACCTACAGCATTGCTGAACCACAGGTTGATATCATTTTCGTAGAGCTGCACTTCAAACCTGCTAATCAACAAAGAGCAATGAGAAAAATAACTAGCATAATACAAAAATAATTCGGTACTATACCTTTCTGCATACAACAGAATTTCTTCTTTTGCACCAGAATATGTATCTGTCATTAGGTTGATCTGCAACTTCTTACTACAACGAGGGGACTCAACAAACATTACCCCTTTATCCAGATCGATACAAGTACTAATGAAGCACATTTCAGGAACCTGCATAAGGAAATCAGGTGAATTACTGCTTGATTGCAAATTTCCGACTGGAGGAAATAACATCACAAAGGAAAAAATTTATCTGATAGCTTCCACATTCATAGTGCATTGCACAGGTGAAAAAGAACAAAATAATGTTACCGTGGGCAAAATGACATGCAACAGCATTTAAATGTTCACTCGTATAATGGTCCAATTCTTCTCAAGTGTGGGCTAACTTATCAATTAAATCCAATATAATATATTCAATATAATAATGGGTGGACCAACAAACAAATCAGCCACCCTAGCTACTTTTTTCTGTTTTTGGAACTCATTAGTTACTGCGGCAGATGGTGAAGTTGCAAAGGCTTTGGACCATAGTACACATGGAGGGATGCTAACAAAAAGGCAAAATCATGAATGGAAGTTGCACTTTATGATGGGATACTGAAAAATTACAACATGGAAATGGACCAAGTAACAGCAAATAACAAAACAGTGTGGTGCGATCTGTGGAAAAAGGAAGGTTACATTAGCACATATTTACAGAAAGGATTAGGTAGTCATTGAAGGCCGCAAAGAATTCTTCAATGAATATTGAGAAGAGATATATGAATGATCAATGCAGCAGTGGACCACAATTCAAGTTTGCCAAGTGTCCATTAAAAAGAAATCCTCAAAGCTGCCCATCAAAAACTAGGAAGTGAATGCATGTAGAATAAATATATTTTACATAAATTCCAGTGAGTAAATGCACAGAGTTGAAGATCAGGGGGATTTTAACAGAGAACATTAAAAAATAGAAGCCAATCAATCCCAATTTTCAACCTCCAGAAACAAGGACTTCATATCTCTTATCTCTTTTCTCCCAATGGCACTAAGCTCAGTTTTCCCAAGATTACAAAACATAAGGCATGTTGATTGCTGTTTGACTGCCAAGTTGCCATTTCAAAGCCCCAACAGAACATGAGAATAATGTTGCACAAGCATCCCCAAGAAGCCTGTAGAGAATTTTAGTTTCAAAATACATGCACAAAGATTGAACTTTATGCATTAAAAGAATTAAAAGCTTTATTGTTTTCTTAATTTTCAGGTGTCATAAAGAGATAATTAGAGAAGCACTGACATACTAACCGAGACTATATCTCCAAAAAAAAAAAAAGTTTCAGTTTTCCACAGCCAGTAGACTGAATGAAATAGCAACAATTTGCAGTTTAAAATTGCTAACTGTGACTCACTCCAATCAATAAATTGTTATCCTAGTAATAGAACAAGATGTTTGTTGGCTCTATGGCTCATGCACATATAATTGAAGCAGGATACTACTGCATTGGTCTATCTGTGTCCAGCATGCCACAAGCATCCAATACATGAAAGACAAATACAATAGAACAACTAGCACATGGCATCTATTAATAAGGTTAAATAGGACCAAAACACGCACTTATTTGCCCAAGCATAATGTATCTACCTTTTTCTGCGTAAGGATTTCTCCTGTTAGACTTTTAAGAAGCCATTCCCGGTCATGTTTTAGCCCTAATAAAGTTGGCACAAGAAGAAAATTATAATCCAAATAAATATAAAATCACCGTTTGATATGAATAATATTCATCTAAAAATCAAAGTCTCACATTCCTCATCTAAAAAAGGGAATGACAGTCACTAATTAAACATCATGAAATATTACATCTAACAAACTTATATTGGCTAAATTATAATTTGGTTCTACTTTACTCTTATGCCTGACCAAATTTAAAATACGATGCCATGTAATGCATATTGAAGAGCAAGAAGAAATTATAATATGGTTCTACTTTACTCTTATTTCTGACCAAATTTAAAATTCTGTGCCATGTAATGCATATCAAAGAGCAAGAAGAAATACTAGTCTCATTATGAGAAACAGCGCAAACAGAGCTCAATAAGACATGCATATTAAGGAAGAGTTCATGGCCTTTGATAATCTCTATTCTACAATGCTTCATAAATTGATCATAGAACTGTTCAGAGAGCTGCTTCCAAAAACCTTACAACAGGGAAATAGAATACAGACTATCACATAATATAAGTTATAAAGTTTTGGTTAGACGCTCTAGAAAGTTATCATATTATGACCATATATCCAATGGTTGGCATGTTTGCATAGGACTATGTATTTATAGAAGATATTTGCTTGAAACCATAATGTCGAACCAAGGAGATGATTGTCAGAGAAGCCTGCTACTAAAACTTAAATATTAATAGCATATATGATAAAACAAATAAACTGATATGTAAGAAAGAATTTCATTGAAATAAACTACCAGTACTGCACAAAGGCCAAGATTCAACATTGAATCCACCACAGGATTTTATTGGGTAAATAGCAATAGACTTAAGATAGTAACCCGTAGCTGACTCTATTCTTTCCAAGCCTGAAACATTAGTGACAAAACAGATGTTAGCTGGAGTGTATTTAATTTTGAAAGAACACTATGCCACAGTACCAAACTGATATTAGCATAAATGGATATCAAAAGAACGCAAAAAAAGGTGGAACACAAGAAAAACAGAACTGAAGGGTGATGCATGCATTTTGAATTAAATCTTTGTCGTGAGCAATTCATCTTGAACATGGAAAGAAGTGTTTGGCTATACATGAACTTGCAATGTCTCCGAGATAAACATGTGAGCTGATATCACAGCTGGTGATATACGTGTGAGCATTTCAGAATGTGAAATCACTCAGAGTCCCTCTTTTTCAGAACTGAAGTTAATAAAACTTTAATATTTATATATAGGCAATTTTCAAGACATTTACAATAATTAATTTTCAGAGAAAGATGAATTTTAGAATTATTTTTCTGGAAAATGAAAGGTATTTTGTAGGGTTATGTTGCTAAGATTTAAAATATCAATGCATACGGGAAACTGAGAAAAGTCAAAAATATTAAAAATTAGTTTGTCATCTATATCAAGTATGAAATTAACCAATAAGGTAATCTTTATTTTTCATATTCTTTTCCATACATAATTTTTTAAATTTGCCTAACAAGGAGAATGCTAGAAAAGAAAAAAGTATTGGAGTTCTGTAAGAAGCAATATGTAAAAACAAAAAAATAATCTGAAAACGAAAAATAAATTTGAGGTGAGAAGTATAGTTTTCAAAACTTAAGGGAAAATGCAGGTGTTTAATTGATAAAAAAAATAGAAGTTCAAGGGCTGAATGTGGCCAAATAAATGAACAGAGATTTATTAGAAAAAATGTGAGAAGGAAAGGAGCCTGAGGACACATTTTTCCAGATCTTTACTTAATTGGAAGAGAGAGAAATTGCAATGCATTATTAAAAGTAAAACAGAGTACAAACTGACCTTCACTTGTTCTGAACAGACACTCATTCCTGTACTTATTTGACATAGACACAAATGATGATGTAACAAAATCGATAAATTTCTGCATATAAAATAAGAGATAGAAAAAAGTCAATCAGCATCAGACAAATTTCTTTCAAATATTCATCATGTGCCAAGTACATGTGAAAGAACCAGAATTGCACTAGAAACTAGGAAAAATGGCTATTCGTTGATAGTAAATTATCTCCAGACATGCATACAGAACAAGAGCTTGACATGGAAATAAACAAGGACAATGTTATGACTGCATGGATAGGATCGTGTCACAGGACACGAATGGGGAAGTCTTATATCAATTGATTTTCCCTTTCCTTAGTTCCTGTTCCTTGAATGCCCTATTTTGGATAATAACTCGTCAAAGAAAGCTTGACACCTTTGGACTCATTAAGAGAAAGCTCCAGACCTCTGTAAGTTTTGATAAAATACGACTTAGGTCGTGTTCTTCATTCATCCTTTAAATAGGACTAGTCTTATTATAATAAAAGAAAACCCATAAATTAGGCTCCTTGCAATCTGAAATAATGCAGATACCTAATCTAGAAAGGAAATAACAAATCTGAAATGAAATACCACTTCAAAGTTGAGTAGAAAAGGAAACCTAAGCCATAACAAAATGCTGAAACCAATGGCCTTGCCTAGAGTAGGTTTGGTCCACAAAGGCATCCACAACAGACAAGCAACATGCTAAGAAAGCTCTCTCTTCCTTTTTCTGCTACCATTTCAAGGATTTGACTGGAATAGACAGAATCACCAGAAACGCTTATTTACCTTTGCATCTTCATATGTTGACATGTAGGCAAATGATATTCTAACAGCTCCAGTTGGTTTTCCATTTATTATGTCGTTATCATCCCAGCAAACATGCCCAGCCTGAATTCAGAAGTAAAATTTTATCAGATACTTCAAGTGAGTGAAGCATGCAACTCACTTCAACAAATGCCCATTTGTGGTGACTCCCTTCTCAGAAAATTTAAAAAACATCCAGCCAAAAAGAAAAGACAAACCTCTAAATTCAAAAGAAGATCTGAGTGAGACAATCCAAGATATTTCGCACATGCCCCAGGGTTACAAAAGCATCCTGTCTACATAAAAACAGGATAAATAGCAGAACAAATACTATTAGCATCAATCTTGATGATTGATTGAGATACTAACTTCAACTTTCCCCATGATCGTGAAGCAATAGTTTATCATTAACAATTCAATCTGTGGATAATATTATCTTTGAAGACACAATAATCTATTCCCATAGCCAATAGAGATTTCACTCCCTTTACACCCCCTCATGAACATGTCTTTTTATGAAGTGGGACTATACACAATTAACTTTGAGAAAAAGAATTGTAGGAGAATACAGGACAGTGATGAAGACATTATACTAATCATCAAAATATGACAACAACTTGGAGAAGCATTTGTCATCATTTTAACAAAAGGTGATATACAAAGATTAAGCATTTCTGAAGTTTACCCGTAACTGAATTCCAGATAAGGAAGCCAATTTTTCCACCTCACGATATCCAAACCAAGAGCCATCTGGCCTTTTCAAGTTGAATGAGAGTATAGAACCTGATTCATTATGAAGTAGCTGGAAAAGGAAAGTGCATGCTGTATGAGAAACTTTCAGTACAATAACCCAGCTAAAGGAATAATGACGAGAATATCCCAACAGAACTGGGTCACACTACATGCATGAAAACCACCAAGTAGAATATCTGTCTTTCAGTTAGTTGAAGACATGAAAGGCAAACAACCCTGGATTAGCACATATTTACCGCAGATTGCTAGGTCTATGCATTCAAGCCTGTACCTAAAAGGGTAGCTCAATTGATTTTAGTTTCTTTTTTTTCTTTTTTTCTTTTTCATTGACATGAGAAAGTCATTCTTCTCATGAAAATGAAAGACAACTACAAACAGGAAGATAGGATCACCAATAAAAGACAAAAGATTAAAGTAACAAAATACAAGCTGCTAATGATGCAAATAATTTCCTATACTTAGATATGATTGCTATAGAAGCATCAGTACATTGGAAAGATAAAAGATTGCGAGCTAATTAGCACATTCACTTAAGTAAACTAACCTTTAAAGCCTGAATCTTGTAAATTGTGCAGACATCTGCCCCATTTTCATGCCTTAAGGACAATAGCATTTTCTCCACGTACATTGTAAGTGATGCTATATGCCTGAAAGGCCCAAAGAGAGAAGGGATGAGGGAATGGTGCAGAAATTAAACAAATGGATTAGCTATTACATTATAACATACAAAAACTAAAACAAAGGAAAGAGCTTCTATTTTTAACAGATCAGTGAAGGTACATGTTAACACTCAGGAGACACACAAACACATCACCAATTGATCATTCCTTACAGTTCATGGCAGATACAATTGGTGAACAAAAACTCATCCATGGCAAATTATAGTTCACCATGAGGGAAGAGTACAAAAGAACTGCAATATGTAAACTACATGCAGAAAAAAGACAAAATCTCAGTGTGAGGATTAGATCAAGTTTGCTTCTCCACTTTCTCATATTTCAAAGGCTTCCTTCCTAATTAACGGAAGCCAACCATGACTTGTCGCTCTGAGGTCCTCTTCTTGCTAAATTGAAACAAATGAGCTTACAATTTTTGTATCTATATCCCCCTTTCAGACAGAAAACCACCGCCTAGGACTTGACCTGGCTCTATGACACTATAATCTGTCAAAATCATTAGACAGAAGAAGACAACTTTGAAATGTGTCTTAATCTCTTGAATGCTTTAGCCTTTAGTGGTCCAGCATCCCATGAACTCCTATTATATGATAGTATGAAACCTCATTAACAGTTATTCTCCAACAAATTATGAGATCAACAATGAACAAATCTAGCAAAATGATCCATTTGCATCCCCCTTACCCATTTCTGCTCCTCTCTCTCTCTCTCTCTCTCTCTCACATACCCCGGCTTGCAACAATGTTGTGATTTTGGATTTAATGACCTGTATATGAATGGTGATGGACACTATACAAAATATTTGCGATCTTCTCTACCTACAGGCATATTGCAGAAGCAGTTAAATAATTGAGAATTTTGAATCCATGACGTATAGATGCTATGCTCAGAAAGGAAACTGTGCCATCCTCAAAGAGTTCTTCAATGCTCTCTCTTCTTTTAACAAAGTCCATGTCAGCAAATGATGCAGCGACAGTGCCTGGAATTATTGCAAATTAACCAGTGAAAATTGTATAATGAATTGAATTCAGAAATGACATCAAGCACAAACCTCCACTGAAGTAAGTCTTCTTCAGTATCTTAGCAGCATCTGTGGCATCAGTAAAGAAAGGGAAGATGTTAAGAAAGCAGCATCTGTGGCATCATAAAAATTAAAGGGAAGAACCACAGATATTAAGCAAAAGTTCAACTTTTGATTAGCGTGATAGAAATAAATCCAACAATATAGTAGCATTTGAAGACAGAAAAGCAGGAAGCAATACGAGTATTTAAATCCAGAAGTATGCTTAAGTCTGTCAATTGCGAGCAATAAAGCTGCATTCTGACCATGTAACTTGGGGAAATGATGGTCTCAGAAATTTAAACCAATTTTATTATCTTTTAGGCAAATAAATACTGCTTATAACATTGCTGAAAATGATTTTCAAACACATTTCAACATGTGAAGCAAAGAACAATTCACTTACTGTAATTTGAAAACTATCCAAACAGAAAAGCATTCTTCACATAATTGATCACTCACCATTTCGGACAATGAGAGCACCAAGCCCAGTTGGATAGCCAAATAACTTGAAAAAGTTGAAAGAAAAAAAAAAGCATGAATATAACAATTAAGTAGTCTAAAACACTAAAATGCAACTCTACATGTATTTCACCTTATAAAATGAGACTACAACAAAATCTGCAGGATACTTTGACAAATCTGGTGGTTTTGTTGCACATCCTTTGGCAGCATCAATTAAGACCATCCAACTCCCCCTATTTACAGCAGAAGTTTGAGATCAAAGGCTCATTGACAACAAAAGATCCACCCAAAAACAAGTAAAAGTTAAAAGCTCAAGAATTTTGATTATTAACATGTCTGAAAACCAAAAAAAAGAATGGTACAAATTAGATCAATCAAATTATGTAGCACGAGTAAATAGCATGCATATCAGCAAATCAAAAGGAAAAAAAATTAAAAAAAAATGGAGCGAGGAGGGTTGTACTTCTATATTGAAATTAGAAAGTGAAAGAGGGCAAACTGAACTTGGTTTGCAGCAATGCAGTATTTTCCCTTTAATTATTATTTCCTTTTCCTTTTTTATCCATCTCTTCATATTTTAGAAAAGAAAGAAACACAGTGACAACCACATCTTTGTGTCATTCACCCCAATAGAGAGAACCAAAAGGAGGAAAAGTTCATTTGTAAAATGACTACTATCACTCAGTACCAATCATGGATTGCCTACATCCTTTGGAAAATGGCTTTCCCTTTCTCACTTAGTCAGGAAAAAGAAAAAGAGAGAGAGAATTTCAAATACTTTCTATGTCCAGGCTCATATTCCACAAACAGACCCCCTACTGCAAGTGTTTCATCATTTTGAAGCTAACTGCCACTCCATAAAAGACAGATTCAATTGAAATTATCAATTATCTCGTATGGATATTAAAAAAAAAAAAAGCAAAATACACTCTTTACCATATATCTTATCACTTGGAAATTTCAGTATTATCTGCTTCCACTATATTTTTAGATTTTATACACAGCTACTCGGTGTCCTATTAACATATACATTAACTAACAAATCAGAAAAACTTTTGCCAGAACAAGAAAGTGGAAATACTGCTGCAGCAAATGATGAAACTTGACTGATGTTGCTTTCTAGAATCAACTCAAATGGATTCAGTACAAACCATATGGTGTATTATTTAGGCAGATCAATAGATTCTAGAAAGAACAGAATTCCATGTCAGACATGAAATCAAAACCCAGCAGTACGTGTACACCAATAAAAGAAGTCCATCAATAAAATATAATTACATACTTGCAAAATTTAGAACCTCCCAAAATCCTTTCTGGATTTTTCTTGATTAAATTCACCAAGTCGAGGCTGAATCTGAAACCTGAGAAATTACACTCGGAAGGAAAAGCAAACAAATTACATGTATTACCTGCAAAAACAAGCACACACGACAAAATATGTCAGATCAAACTTGAGTATAGCATAATCATATATCATTGAGTAATATAACCACTGCACTATTATCAGTTCATGTTTTCTCCTCTCCCACAAAAGCAACAGTACATAATATTTCAATGATAGGTCAAGTATCATTTTAGATGCAACTTTAGATTTTCCTGCGAATGAATGCATATGTAAAGTGTATTTTCAGGAACAGTATGAGGTTACTTTAGTTTCAAACAGAACACTGATATAGGGAAGCTAGTAGACTAAGCACTAAAAATTTTACCCATAGGCTCTCTTTCCTTTGTTTCAACTTCAGTTCTCTGCTGAATTTGATGTATTGATAACTTTACCGAGGTCTCATGGCTTTTGGATGCTCCACCATGATACGAAGGGCTCTCAATATCTACAGCAAAGGCTGCAGCTCCTTTACTAAGAGCATATCTAATACTTGTCAAGTAAAAACAGAGGTATACACAGATAGACACATGATGAAAGAAAAATAACATTGTAAGACAAATCACACCGCTAAAAGTACAATGTTTTCACCATGAGGATAATTAAGGGCAAAACCCACATGCTGTAGCTAATGCTGCTCCTGCGTTGATCTGAAGGCCCAGATTAATGCATTAGACACTAGTTCAATGGTACAAATCAAAAACTAAGTCTAAAAATCAAGGACAAAACCTAAATGTTGCAACAAAAAGAGAAAAGAACTGAGTGCTCCTCTTCAGTAATTCAAAGAAATAGCAAGGGCTGCATAATGGCAGGATACTCTCTAATCCCAAGCACGCTATTGTGATTTTCCATGGTGTACATAAAACTGCTCCCACAGTTCCACGGAAAGGCCTCCCCAACCAACTTCAGTGCTGCCGTTGCACCAGATGTGAAAATGCACTTGTAGTCACTTGGAGATGCATTAAAATAGTCAAGTACCTATTTCACAAATATAAGTACCAAAAATAGGTTAACTCATAATTGCCAATACAACACAATCATTTATGTATTCCCCATCTCACTTGTTATGGAAGTGCCGAGTAAAATAATTTATCTGAGACTGGACGAGGTGTGATAATACCTAGTCAGGGGGACAGTCTCAATACCTTTTACTCAATTATTTGCTTATAATTCATTTATACCATGTTGCAGAAGTAAGCAACTTCTTTAGGCTTCTTGTTTCTTTAGAGGTAATCTCGGAAAACTTAAGTGTCAACTTTAATTGGGGAGTCATACGATTAGGGGAAGGTAAGTTTTACTCCAGAGCAGGATGAGCACTATATCATATTTAAATTAAATCGACAGCAATATGAGATTCTATGCTGATAAGCTTATTGGAAGCAGCCAAACATTCAAATGGGGGGTTACTATCACCCTTTTTAGGACAAGATAAACCCGTGATTAGAGGTTCAAAAACATCCAAGAGTATTATCATTAGGATACCTTCAAAGATTTGACGAAATTTAAGTTCCAGAATGGGTTAAGAATCTTCAATTACAAGATTAAACCCAGTTAATTCACTAAAACAAGGGCCCGATTATATTACATCCAACTGACGAGCATTATAGTACCTGCTGGCGTGCTTCCCTCACTATATCGAGAGTTGCCGCACTAGCTTCACTTTGGCTGTCTGAGTTTTGAATTAAAGACTTGAGAATATTCAACATTCAATCATGAAAGGTACGATCACTAAACAGAAATGCATCTGTTGAATTCTCTATGAATAAACCGACTTATTTTAATTCTGCCCAGATACCGCGCGCAAATTCAAAAAGTTCATTGTCCTCATCATACAAAACCAAAGGACGATAAGCCTTATTAAGCCAGCAAAAAGACGAGAAAAAAGAATAAATGACAACGAATAAGAATCGAAATAAACAAGGATACGGGGATTTCCATAAATGCTGGTGCTGAATTCTTTAAAAATTGCTTCCATCTGCAATTCCGAGTACAAAGTAGCCCCAGCATGATCTAGGTATATAATACCTGAAAATTCACCAATTCAAGCATATCCAATCAGATGATGGAAATTATCGACGGATTTAAAAAGAGAGAGAGAGAGAGAGAGAGAGAGAGAGACCATTTTGGTCTAATCGCTTGAATTCAGTAGCCCGAATTTCATCGATACTCTTGGTACCGTTGGGGTAGCCATAATCACGACCAAACTCCTTCAAGAACTGTTCCTTGTGAGCTTCCATGCCCTGCTTCTCCGGTATGTTTGGGCTTACGAGTAAAGAGGATGGGACCAATTGAATCCAAGGAGATTACCGGGCACCCTGTTGCCTTTGGCCAACTATAAGGCGGTTGTGCTCCACGCGATTGACCGACTTTGACTTTCGGCCCAACTTGTAAAACAGTTTACGGGTCAAACTGAAGATCCTTGTTTCCTCGATCCGAGTTTAGAGCCCAGCTTCATGAGGATCCTTGTTCTGCCATGTTCAAACTTAAAAGAAATCTAAATTTTAATATATTTTTAAAGATCAATCAATTGATTTTAGCTGTTGAATTGATAATTGCTTTGATTTCACAGATAAATTTAGATTTCCCACTCACTCACCTGTTCTCCTGTTTCAGAAGGTAAAGTTACATGCATTCGATATGTTTTTTTTTTTAATCTCTGTAACCTAAATTACAGTCAATAAAATAATGTTATCTTATTAAAAAAAATCAAATGGATCAATTCGTAATTCAATTCAATTAAATCAATTTGCTAATGTATCTATGACTGTTTGACCCACATATGATCTAATCTATTTATAATTAGATCCATTTCAGATATTATCATTTTAATATGATCCGATCAATTTGTAACAATTGCTTTTTAAATTGAGGTAAAGAAATAAAGACATTCTAAATTTGAATATCTTCCTTCTTCCACTAAATTTCTTTAAAGCAAAGAAAATTATGCGATTTTAAATTTTGGATATCATAACAGTGGGTTTCAAGAATTTGACAAAAAAAAAAAAAAGGTTCCAAGTTCAAGTCCCCAAAACACAATTTTATTACTATACGCAAAGGAACACATTTATTTTTCTGTGGCGGAAGATGCATGCCGTACAGCATAAGAAATTGAACAGCAGAGGGGAGAAAGATAACTAAAATAGTAAATTTCTTTTCTTGGTTCAAATTCAATGTATTCATTCGGTATATTAACCAAGTTTAGCAAAGTGTCTCCCTTAATTAATTGTTACAAAATCAAGAGATTTCTTTCCTTCATGGGCATTGGAGAAGAAATTGGTCATGTAATCACCAAAAGCCACCTCTCTATAGAGAGCAAATCCATCTTTCTCGACCAATTCAGGACATGGGCCAATCTTTTCAGTAGTTTTTGGGGTTGTAAAAACTGGGATCGACACCCTTGATTGCCCAGTTGTTGTTCGCACTCTGTGTTCAGCGCTTTTATACCTCCCATTGCTTATTATCTGATCCAATAATAATAATAATAATAATAATAATAATAATAATAATAATAATATCATTTATTCGTTCTGTTCTTGTCCTACAAAGTTTGATATTTGTTTAACTTTTGAAACAAATGCAACTTAAAACTTAAATAATTTTGACTTTTGAAACTCCTTGAACTCACAGTTAGATAATTATGGAACGATTCAAATGTCAAATTTGTATAGCAATTGTGTAATTTATTATTCTCTACGCTTAAGATCAATTGCCCCCTTTTTTTCTATTCCATTTATATTAAAGTAATACTAGTTTTTCTTAATCTAATAAAAAATATTTTAAAAAAATTATAATATTCTTTAATAAAAATAAAAAATGTGTAGAAAAAATTAAAAATTAATAAAGAGATTAATGTATTGTTGATATCAATAAAAGGGTAAAGTCGAAATACTTGTAATAAATACTATCTTGATTTTATAAAATGACAATTTAAATGAAACAAATTTCTTTAAAAAAAAAAGCGTTAAGCGATCTGAATTGAAAAATAATTAAAGTATCTACTCAGCTTCTAAAAAGCGAAATTTTCCGAATAAGTATACATATATACATAAAATGGAAATAATATAAATATATATGCTGCCCAATTTATGTGGGATCCCATATGTCAATTTATGTGGGATCCCATATGTCAATTTTGGTGTGCATGAGCATTAATAGGGATTTAAATAAGGTAGATTTTGAAACCTGTAATGTGTCGCCAACATTAATGACGAGTGCAGCAGGAAGGGGTGGGATCTCTAACCAATCTCCTTTTCTTTTGCCATCAATGTTCTCTTCCACTTTAACATATAATCCGCCAATTTCATCTTGCAATAGCACCGTTAGAGTGCCCATGTCTGAGTGACGCCCGACCCCAACTGTAAGCTCAGGATTTGGACATTTTGGATAGAAATTCATGTTCACCATTTTAAATCCAATTAATGCTTCTATTTTTTCTTCATCAACCGCCACTCCAAGTTTCCTAATCAGAATTTCTAGTATTCTCCTCACCATTTTCGTTGATGTTTTTAGATACTCCAATGCCACATCCCTGAAAAATAAATGTGCAAAACATATCAGTTTGGTAATAAGAGGTAGGGGTGCATAAAATCGAATCAAAACTAAAACTAGGACAGAATCAATAGAAATCCAGTTTGCTCGGTTTGATTTTTCTATTTTTTTTCTTTTAATTATTGAGTCTAACCTATCTAATTCAATTCGGTATTTATTGAAAAAAACTTATATAACCGAACTTATATATATTAAATCGAAATAGATTGCGATCAAAGTATTATTTGATGTTTGATGGAAATTTCAAATTGGACAAATTAAGGGTGCGTTTACTTACAGAAAATAGTTTTTTGTTTTCTATTTTCTTAGAAAATTGGAGTATTTATTTTTCGTAAAAAATTTAGAAAACGTGTTTATTTATCAACAAATAAAAAACTGAAGTGTGTTTGTGTGTGTGTGTGTAAGTACATGTACACACACATACATATATATGTATGTGTGTATGTATGTATATGTGCATATATACATATGTATATGTATATGTATATGCATATATATGTGAATATATACACAAACATACACATGTATTTATGCATACATACATATGTACTATGTGTATGTATGTATGTTTGCACATACAAATACATATATATGAATATGTATGTGTATATGCATAAATACATATTTATATGTATATATATATATGTATGTATACAGATAGATAAATAGATACAAATACATGTATATGCATACATACATGCATGTATGTATGCATGTATGTATGAATGTATATGTGTGTGTGTGCGCGCGCACATATATATACATATCTATATGCATGCATGTACTACTTATACAAGCACATGCATATACTTATATATGTATGCACATACAAAAACATACATATGTATATGTATATGTATGTATGTACACATATATAAATATATATGTATGTGTATTAATATTATTCAGAAAATTTGAAAAACATTTTTTATTAGTTTTCCAATCTATTATTTATTTTGGAAAATTGAAAAATTCATTTTCTATAAGTGAACAGGCCCTAAATACTCATCTCTAATTAGAAGAGTTGGATTTCAAGCTTAAACAATTGTATGAAAGAAAAAATAAAATAAAATAAAAGACAGGCTTCAAAAGATTTGCTTACTTGCACTCTTTAGGCCAAAATTGAAGAGCTTCATGGTCATTACTATAAGACATACTAATATAATCTTTCCACTCAAGGGCTCTCTCTTTCTCGGGGACAAAACTGGTGCCATATTTGACCAAGGGGCTAGGGCTGACGCCCTTAAGATAGGCAGCCTTTTTTTCAGGAGGCTGACTAAAGAAACTATGAGCTGTAAATTTGAGTGAATCTAGCAGCTCTCCAGGCACACCATGGTTCACAACTTGGAAAAATCCAAGTGTCTCGGAGGCTCTAACAAGTTCATGAACAACTTTGTCATGGTCAGGACCATCTAGTTTTGACAAATCAATTGGTGGGTTATCGCATAAGGTCGAATTCAGGCTGTCTATTCTTTCTTCTGGTGGTTGAACATATTGTTGTGGTACTGTTGAAAGGCCTAGGTCTACCATTCCTTTGACACCTTTGCCTTCTCCAACCACAAAATCGAATAGTGAGCCTGGTTCAGTGAAACTTGGAGCCATTAGGGAATGGGACTAAAGCTAGAGAAATCAAATTTTATGAAATTTAGTTGTGCAAATGTTATACAGACGTCTCCATATTTATAGATACTAAAAAAGGAGGACAATATATATCTGCATATAATATTTCCAATTGCAACTGACCGCATGAAATTAACCATACAAATAAATAATAGCTGTCAGTACTCAGTAACGTTCTTTGACAATTCTAAGCTATAACCATACGACTGTCTTTTCTGGGTCCATTCTCTTAAATAATTATAATTTTAATTTAACCATTAGAGATTGGCATAGTTTGACAATTAAATCTCATGATATATATAGAGAGAGAGAGAGAACTTTCACTCTTTTAATTGGGTAGAGTTCTGCAGTCGGCTTACTTGGGTTACAAATATAATTTTGTAATAGCTTAATGTATTTTAGTTTATTTATTTTAAAAGAATTAAAGCGATAATAGGATTTCTAAGCTGAAGCTTGAATAAACACGAAAGTGATCCACTTGCTTTTTCTTTTCAAACTTGAATTAAGCACCTGACGTTGTCAGCATCTAAGATAATTTAATTACCGACTATCATTTTGACAACCATAATTTTTTTTTTTTAATTTTAAAATAGTCACACTCTTACATCATTTTCATTTATATGGACGTATAACATTACATTTTCTTCACAAAAGAAAAAAAAAATTGTAACATTGCTCTTCACAAGAGGAGACTTTTTTTCAAATAATGTTTTCTCTAACATTATTTACAAAATTGGAGTTAGTTTGAGAAATATTTATAGAATTGGATGTCGTAAAGAGAGGCTATCGGAATGGGATAGTGGGGTCAGCAATGGAGAGTTAGACCCTTAGGGAGAGATTTCAGGAATGAAAGTCCCCATGTGATTTTTTTAATGAAATCTGAAAAATTTTCCATGAATATCGGGTGCAAATTTGCAATCTTGGATTACACAGGGCGGTGGACCCAAAGCTCAAGATGGGGGTGTGGCTTGAATTTGTTATTAGGAGAGGGTCAGGAATTCAATTTAATGGTTCATTCATATGGAGAATTTGTTTATTCCTATTCTGCCTCAGACTCTTTGCATATACGCCAAACTTTGTGTAGCCATGTTTATTATGTGAATAAGGATATAATCCCTATAATTACATGGCAAATACAAATAATAACAAAATAAAAATTCAAAATGAACTCTTTATTTAAGTGGCTATAATGTATAAATAATTAATAAGATCGAATTGGAGCTTATATCTTTGCCAAAGATTCTTTGGAGATATTGTGTAATTTTTTTTTCTTTTTCTCCATAAGAGATATCGCGTAATTACGTTGACATAAATAGGACCATAATTCTCATAATTTTAAATAAAAATTCAAAATAATAATAATAATAATAATAATAATAAGTTACAGATATTGAAACAAATTCATCAAATACAAATTATTATTTTTCATTTTATTATAAAAAAAATTCATCAAAATTCTCTAAAGTCTAATTCTTTTATATTTACATTTTCGTTTTATTTTTTAACATAAAAAACGACATTGTATGGATATTTAAAACAAAATTTGATTTTTTGATTCAAAACTTTTTTTTTTGTTCAACCTAATTTTCTCTCGGACTCAATCCATTTTTTACCTGGTCCAACTAGTTCTTTTCGGTTCAAATTAGTTCCATTTAGTTTTATATATAAAATTGAGCTAGATTAGCCAATGGTTCATAATTAAAACCGGCTTGATTTTAATAACATTGCTTAAAGTGAACTCAACTCTTTCAACATAATAGAAAGAGTTGAGATCCTATTAAACCGGATGAGTATTTAATAGGATCTCAACTCTTTCTATTATGTTGGTGGTAATTTTTATTGTTCAAATCACACGCTATATTTTATTTGTAAGTCAAACCAAATTTATTGAATGTCAAATTTTTAACATAATAACAAAATATTTACTAAGTTAAGCAATTTAATATTAGCGCCTTCTCCATTACTCCATCAAAAGCCTATGATTCATTGTCCACATACGTAAATTGCTCGCATACGCAAAATAAAATTCTTATTTAAATGGGTTTCTTTTCCCTCAGCCACTCGTAATTAATCAGCTTTAAATAATAAATTATTGAAAAAGATATGACAGAAGGAAAATGATGGATGTCCTTAATATATATATTTTTTCCATCAAAAGCATACATATGACTTTTTTTTCATATATATAGTAACATATTTTGGTGAAGGTAGTGAGATTCTAATTGTAGAAGTTATGTAGAAGTTAGTTTGTTATTTAATGAGTAAACTAAGAAAAACTAAGTAGAGTTAATTAACTTCAGAAAAATTGTCTTTTAACTCTAGGTTGTTCTACACTAAAACAGCTAACTGTTTTAGTGTAGTTAGCTAGCTAGCTGTTTTAGTGTAGTTAGCTAGCTGTGTAGTTAGTTGTTTTTTTTGTTTAGTTAACTTCTTTTACTCTTGTATAAATAGATTAAATCACATGTTTTCCGTGTGAAAGAAGTAATATACATCTTCTTCATTTTACATCTTCTTCTTCATCTTTTCCTTCTTCTTCTTCGTTTCTTAATGCTAATTCAACATGGTATCAGAGCAAGGTTAAGATCTTCCTTGATGTTCTTGAATTTTTTTTTTCAGTTTTCAGATCTTAACACACGGAGTTTTGATTGAGTATTCTCACGAAGATTTCTTCCTCTATTTTATCTCTGTTTTCAAAGTAATTTCTTGAAATTAGATTGTTTCTTATTTTACTTGAGTTGCTTGTTTTCAATGACGACCCACTTCAGATCCATATACTGATTCTGATAATCTTGAATCGTCTTTGGTCTCGGTACCTCTTGCTGGGACAAATTATAGAACCTAGTGCAAATCCATGAAGTTAGCTTTAGCTGTGAAGTGAAGATTAGGATTTGTTACTGGAAAAAACTCCTCAACCCTCTGAAAACTCAGACGATTTTAAGGATTGGTGTGGAAATAACGCGCTTGTTATTTTTTGGATTCTTAATTCTTTATCGAAAGATTTATATGGTTCTTTCGTTTATGTTCCTACTGCGAAGGAGATTTGGGATAAGTTGGAGAGAAGGTTTGGTGAATCTAATAGACCAATGAGGTATCATATCAAAAGAGAGTTGAATGCTACTACTCAAGGAAATTGTAACACCCTTACACCGTCGTACAGTGTACGCGGTAATCGGATATCAAACCATACATGAAACAGTGAATTTTTTTAACAGTACCAATAAACATACTTGTACATATATACTTAAAATATAATTATTAGTCCACATACATAAATTGCTCGCATACACAAAATAAAATTCTTATTTAAATGGGTTTTTTTTTCCTCACCCACTTGTAATTAATCCAGCTTTAAATAATAAATTATTTAAAAAGATATGAGAGAAGGAAAATGATGGATATCCGTAATATATTTTTTTCCATCAAAAGCATACATATGACTTTTTTTTCATATATATAGTAACATATTTTGGTGAAGGTAGTGAGATTCTAATTGTTGAAGTTATGTAGAAGTTAGTTTGTTATTTAATGAGTAAACTAAGAAAAACTAAGTAGAGTTAATTAACTTCAGAAAAATTGTCTTTTAACTCTAGGTTGTTCTACACTAAAACAGCTAACTGTTTTAGTATAGTTAGCTAGCTAGCTGTTTTAGTGTAGTTAGCTAGCTGTGTAGTTAGTTGTTTTTTTTGTTTAGTTAACTTCTTTTACTCTTTGTATAAATAGATTAAATCACATGTTTTCCGTGTGAAAGAAGTAATATACATCTTCTTCATTTTACATCTTCTTCTTCATCTTTTCCTTCTTCTTCTTCGTTTCTTAATGCTAATTCAACATGGTATCAGAGCAAGGTCAAGATCTTCCTTGATGTTCTTGAATTTTTTTTTTTCAGTTTTCAGATCTTAACACACGGAGTTTTGATTGAGTATTCTCACGAAGATTTCTTCCTCTATTTTATCTCTGTTTTCAAAGTAATTACTTGAAATTAGATTGTTTCTTATTTTACTTGAGTTGCTTGTTTTCAATGACGACCACTCAGATCCAATATACTGATTCTGATAATCTTGAATCGTCTTTGGTCTCGGTACCTCTTGCTGGGACAAATTATAGAACCTAGTGCAAATCCATGAAGTTAGCTTTAGCTGTGAAGTGAAGATTAGGATTTGTTACTGGAAAAACTCCTCAACCTCTGAAAACTCAGACGATTTTAAGGATTGGTGTGGAAATAACGCGCTTGTTATTTTTTGGATTCTTAATTCTTTATCGAAAGATTTATATGGTTCTTTCGTTTATGTTCCCTACTGCGAAGGAGATT
Source organism: Excoecaria agallocha (assembly GCA_037975025.1). Classification (NCBI taxonomy): domain Eukaryota; kingdom Viridiplantae; phylum Streptophyta; class Magnoliopsida; order Malpighiales; family Euphorbiaceae; genus Excoecaria; species Excoecaria agallocha. Next base: position 1,039,264 of record JBBPFJ010000033.1, on the reverse strand, counting down.
TGGGATAAGTTGGAGAGAAGGTTTGGTGAATCTAATAGACCAATGAGGTATCATATCAAAAGAGAGTTGAATGCTACTACTCAAGGAAATTGTAACACCCTTACACCGTCGTATAGTGTACGCGGTAATCGGATATCAAACCATACATGAAACAGTGAATTTTTTTTAACAGTACCAATAAACATACTTGTACATATATACTTAAAATATAATTATTAGTCCACATACATAAATTGCTCGCATACATAAAATAAAATTCTTATTTAAATTGTTTTTTTTTCCTCACTCACTTGTAATTAATCCAGCTTTAAATAATAAATTATTTAAAAAGATATGAGAGAAGGAAAATGATGGATATCCGTAATATATTTTTTTTCATCAAAAGCATACATATGACTTTTTTTTCATATATATAGTAACATATTTTGGTGAAGGTAGTGAGATTCTAATTGTTGAAGTTATGTAGAAGTTAGTTTGTTATTTAATGAGTAAACTAAGAAAAACTAAGTAGAGTTAATTAACTTCAGAAAAATTGTCTTTTAACTCTAGGTTGTTCTACACTAAAACAGCTAACTGTTTTAGTGTAGTTAGCTAGCTAGCTGTTTTAGTGTAGTTAGCTAGCTGTGTAGTTAGTTGTTTTTTTTGTTTAGTTAACTTCTTTTACTCTTTGTATAAATAGATTAAATCACATGTTTTCCGTGTGAAAGAAGTAATATACATCTTCTTCTTCATCTTTTCCTTCTTCTTCTTCGTTTCTTAATGCTAATTCAACATGGTATCAGAGCAAGGTTAAGATCTTCCTTGATGTTCTTGAATTTTTTTTTTCAGTTTTCAGATCTTAACACACGGAGTTTTGATTGAGTATTCTCACGAAGATTTCTTCCTCTATTTTATCTCTGTTTTCAAAGTAATTTCTTGAAATTAGATTGTTTCTTATTTTACTTGAGTTGCTTGTTTTCAATGACGACCACTCAGATCCAATATACTGATTCTGATAATCTTGAATCGTCTTTGGTCTCGGTACCTCTTGCTGGGACAAATTATAGAACCTAGTGCAAATCCATGAAGTTAGCTTTAGCTGTGAAGTGAAGATTAGGATTTGTTACTGGAAAAACTCCTCAACCCTCTGAAAACTCAGACGATTTTAAGGATTGGTGTGGAAATAACGCGCTTGTTATTTTTTGGATTCTTAATTCTTTATCGAAAGATTTATATGATTCTTTCGTTTATGTTCCTACTGCGAAGGAGATTTGGGATAAGTTGGAGAGAAGGTTTGGTGAATCTAATAGACCAATGAGGTATCATATCAAAAGAGAGTTGAATGCTACTACTCAAGGAAATTGTAACACCCTTACACCGTCGTACAGTGTACGCAGTAATCGGATATCAAACCATACATGAAACAGTGAATTTTTTTTAACAGTACCAATAAACATACTTGTACATATATACTTAAAATATAATTATTAGTCCACATACATAAATTGCTCGCATACACAAAATAAAATTCTTATTTAAATGGGTTTTTTTTTCCTCACCCACTTGTAATTAATCCAGCTTTAAATAATAAATTATTTAAGAAGATATGAGAGAAGGAAAATGATGGATATCCTTAATATATTTTTTTTCCATCAAAAGCATACATATGACTTTTTTTTCATATATATAGTAACATATTTTGGTGAAGGTAGTGAGATTCTAATTGTTGAAGTTATGTATAAGTTAGTTAGTTTGTTATTTAATGAGTAAACTTAGAAAAACTAACTAGAGTTAATTAATTTTAGAAAAACTGCCTTTTAACTCTAGGTTGTTCTACACTAAAACAACTACCTGTTTTAGTGTAGTTAGCTAGCTGTGTAGTTAGTTGTTTTTTTTTTTAGTTAACTTCTTTTACTCTTTGTATAAATAGACTGAATCACATGTTTTCCGTGTGAGAGAAGTAATATACATCTTCTTCATTTTACATCTTCTTCTTCATTTTTTCCTTCTTCTTTGTTTCTTAAGGCTAATTCAACATGATATCAGAGCAAGGTCAAGATCTTCCTTGATGTTCTTGAAATTTTTTTTTTTTCAGATCTTAACACACGGAGTTTTGATTGAGTATTCTCACGAAGTTTTCTTCCTCTGTTTCATCTCTGTTTTCAGAGTAATTTCTTGAAATTAGGTTGTTTCTTGTTTTACTTGAGTTGCTTATTTTCAATGACGACCACTCAGATCCAATCTGCTGGTTCTGATAATCTTGGATCGTCTTTGGTCTCGATACCTCTTCCATCAAATATTAATATATGTCACAAATATCCTAATAATAAGTTATAAAATATAATTTTAATTTTATTATTACAAGTAATTAATTATGTATTTTTGAATATCATATATTAGAAACATAAAAATACAATCATATCATGAAAAAAAATTCTTTTTTAGATGGAGTACTAATGAAGCAAACACAGAAAATATTAACTTTGCATATATGAGTATAATTATATTTAATTACAATAAATTCAAATAGATAATAAGTATATTAAATTATTAAGTGGCATCTTTAGAATTTAAAATATTACATTTTTCAAAGAAATAAATCATGAAAATTGCATATATATATATATATATATATATATATATATATATATATATATATATATATATATATATGATTACAATAAACCAAATAGATAATAAGTATATTAAATTATTAAATGATATCTTTAGACTTTAAAATACTAGTTTTTTCAAATAAATAAATAATAAAAATTTAATATATATATATACACACATATATTTGATTATAATGAACCAAATATATAATAAGTATATTAAATTATTAAGTGACATATTTAAAATTTAAATACTAATTTTTTTCAAATAAATAAATAATGGAATATGTATATATATAGGGGGTGAAAAAATATAAAAAATTATAATTTTTTGCAATTTTTAGCCAAAATTTTGGTTTTATCCGGTTCTTCGATTTTTTGGTTTAACCCGATTTTTTTCGATCCAATCCGGTTTTATGCAATTGAATCAACGATTGACCTACCAGTTCGCGGTTAAATTGGTTCAACCAATCCAGTTCGGTCTGGTTTTAATAACTATGCTCAATTGTCTTTTCTCTGATGATAAAACTTAAGCTATTTGAATCTTATGTACCATTGAATAAAAATGATATATATATTTTTTTCATCTAATAAACAGCGGCACAAACATATCAAAAGCATAATTGAGAAAAAAAAATTGAAAGGAAGAAAAATTAGCCAAGAAAAAAGGGAAATTGTATAAAATATTCTCACTCATTTTTTTAATGGCTATAATGTATAAATAATTAATAAGATCGACATGAAAAGGAAAGAAATCTGTAGCCCTAGGATTGGAACTTATATATTTGCCAAAGATTCTTTAGAGGGATTGTGCAATTTTTTTTTCTTTTTCTCCGGAAGAGATATCGTGTAATTACATTAATATAAATAGTACATTAATCAAAGGTCCAAGGATTAATCATTGGCTTGGGTATGGAGCAATTTTAAATTTTCGGGCTAGCTGTCCCACCCTTCGAGATACTTACAATCAACGAATGGAAATTAGTCTAAGTGTGATATGACTTAAAGGTGTTTTCTGTCTGTTGGTATAGGCCCGCTTAGGATACCTCATGATATAAACCAAAAAAATATAAATAGTACCATAATTATCATAATTACGCATTCCAGATAATTTGTTAACAATTAAAATTACATTTAAAAAAACAATTATAACGATTATAATTATAGTAAGGCTCAAGGATTTGAACTTGCAGTCACGGGTTTTGCAGATTACACAATATATATATATATATATATAGTTGCATATTTTGGTGAAGGTAGTGAGATTCTAATCCTGCCAATTGAAATTGCCAAATTCTGTTAATCATTTATATACATAAATTGCTCGCATACTTAGAAGAAAACTCTTTTTTAAATGTTTTTTTTTTTGTCCTCACTCACTCGTAATTAATCCAGCTTTAAATAATAAATTTTTTGGAAGGGTATGAGACAAAAAGAAGGCCATCCCTAATATTTTATTTAATTTTAATATTTTATTTAATTTTAATTTTTAGGGTTAATTACAAAATAATTCCAAACTTTTTATTCAATTTTTAAATTTGATTTTCAAATAAAAGTTTGACACCAAGCGTTTAGTTATATTTTAAATTAGAACGCTACTAAAAATTCTGTCGAAAATAAACATAATACTTCAAAATATTCTCGAAATCTCATAAAATATTCTGTTATGTTTTGATAGATTTTTTTATAAAGTCCTTAATTTAAAATTGTAGAGTTAAAATTGAAAAGTAAATGAAATTTTATACGTAAATTTGTAATTAGCGTAATTTTATATATCCGCAAAAGTGTACAGAGGAAACTGAAAGATACGAACCTTCTGGTACACCCAGAAGCTTATTAATATTCAAGTAGCACATAATAAGATTAAAAAAACTAGTTATGGATTTTGGCAAAATCAAGGGACTTCTTTCCATCATGGGCATTGCTAAAGAAATTGTTCATATAATCGCCAAACACAACCTCCTTATAACGAGCAACTCCATCATTTTCCACAACTTGAGCCAATGGCCCTATTTTTTGTGTTGCTTTTGGAATTGTGAAAATTGGGACTGATACTCTTGATTTTGTGCTTGTTCGCACCCTATGTTCTGCACTTTTATACCTTCCATTGCTCAGTATCTGCGTACAAAAAAAGGAAGACGATTATTGGTACATAATATAATTATTATTATTAAAAAAGAAAAGCAATTTACTGTATCATATAATAAAATTTTTTTTATTGATTTCTTATTTGATGGAAAAAGTAAATTATGAGTTATTTTATATATATATTCAACTGAGCAGTTGAAAATACATGCAAATTGTATAAATATTCTTTGTCAAATAAAAACATAATATATTAAAGGGTTGATGTCATTTTCTGCCATCAAATTTTTCAAGCCGTTGAGAAAATGTCAATATTGATATTTTTTTCTTTTTATTTTTAAACTAAAATTATTTATACAGTAAAGTATTTAATCACATAATATTACGTGTTATTCGCATTAAAAGTAAAATATGTTCATTTAAATTAAATTCATTTTGAAAAATAAACTGATAAATACAAAAAAAAAAGCATTTTCTAATAATTTCAGTGGAAGGATTTAATAATATGATTTTGACAAGTTGTTTCTTATTATTTACATGTGAAAGGATCTAACCTGCAAGGTGTCACCGACGTTGATGACCAAAGCACCAGGGATTGGTGGGATTTCCATCCACTCTCCCTTTGTGTTGGGAATCATGTCGGCCTCAACTTTGATATATAGTCCGCCAATTCCATCTTGCAATAGAATTGTGAGCGTTCCCAAATCTGAATGGCGTCCGACGCCAACTGTAAGCTCTGGATTTGGGCATGCTGGATAGTAATTCATGTTCACCATCTTTAATCCAGTTAGTGCTTCCATTGTTGCATCATTCACTTCCGCTCCTAGTTTCCCAATCAATACTTCCAGTAGTTTCCTCACCATTTCCATTGATGTTCCCAGATACTCCATAGCCACTTCCCTGAAAATACAACCACAATTCTTAATAAATATTTTTATTATAAAAAGAAAATAGACTGAATGTCCGAATTTAAAATTATTCTTGAAATTAAATTTACTGTCTAAGTGTATGTCCATGGACATAATTTACATTTAAGTGGCAGCAAATGTTTTTTTTATTACTAAATGGAGGCTTAAAAGTCAATTTTTGTAATTGTAAAAGTTAGGTATTGACTAAATCGTGTATGGTATTGAGGTTGTAACGAAATGTTCTAGGACCCTAAATTTGGGCATACATGAGATTTTAGTGTAGAACGTTTTCCTATATGTTTTTTTAAAGAAAAGAGAAATTTTTAAAAAAAAATAATAATCTTTGAGGCAGCGATTCTCGACTTTTTGACAATTATAGTTGGATTATATGTTCATTTAAATAAAAAAAAATACACATATTTGAGAGAAACTCAATATTGATGAAATTAAAAAAACAAAAGTTATTCCGAATTTTTTTTTTTTAAAAGAAAGTAAGTTCTCAATTAGAAATAGAAGAAAAGAAATTTTAAACAAAAAAAAAAAATGATGCAAGAAAATCTTACGTACCGGCACTGTTTAGGCCAAAATTGAAGAGCTTCAGCATCGTTAGTGTATATCATGCTAAGATAATCTTTCCATTCCAAAGCCTTCTCTTTCTCAGGCACAAAACTAGTTCCATACTTAACCAACGAGCTGGGGCTCACACCTTTACGATACACAGCCTTGTGTTCAGGTGCCTGCCCAAAGAAACTATGAGCAGCATCCTTCAACGACTCAAGCAACTCTACCGGCACGCCATGGTTCACCACCTGAAAGAATCCAAGTGTCTCAGCGGCCCTTGTAATTTCCTCCGCCACCTTCTCATGGTCTGGACCGCCAAGTTTTGACAAGTCAATTGGGGGGTTCTCATTTAGTGTTGCGTCTTGCTTGTTAATTCTTTCCTGTTGGGGCTGTACGTATGGTTGGGGCACGCTTGATAGCCCTGAGTCCACCATGCCCTTCACGCCATTTCCCTCACTCACCGCGAAATTGAACAGCGAGTCTGAATCGGAGAAACTCTGAGCTGGGGCCATTTTTGTGTGGAAAATTTAAGAAGATAGAGAGAAAGGAAGCAAATTGGAATTGATGTTTTTGAAATAGCTCTGGTTATTGCCAGTATTTATACACTTGGGGGAAGTGGACTATCAACTAATAACTCACTTTGTCATGCAGGGAATGCAACTGACACCATGTGTTTTTGATTTCTGACTCGGTCTTTATGGTCATTTCCTTGCCTTTTTGCCAAAGCTTAAATTTATTAAAAAAAAAAAGGAAAATTCCATGTTCCGATTTCGACCCTTTAATGGGTCACCAGTCGCGTCAATGGTCCAGATCTAAAATTCCTTGAAAGGGAAATTATAGTAATTGAGTATATATTTCTTCGATATTCTTAATAATTGCTAAAAAAATAAAATAAAATCTAATTTTTAGCAAGAACAGTCAATAATGTACACTTGCAATTAATTGAGGAAATTTTCTTCTATGTACCAGAGCATGGTGTAGGATCTAATGTTATATAACATTTAGATAAAAAAGTTATAAAAATATATTTTTTTTCTTATATATCACCGTATCATTAACTTGGTGCATTGCAATAAATATCCATCTTTAATAAATGTTCATATATAGTTTATATATTTTCTGCCTAAAAGATATTATCTTTTCTGGAATTGATTAAATATCTATATAGAGACGGGTTTAGGGAAAACCACTGTAGCTTGTTTTAGATTATTTTGTAGTGAATTTTTTCATATAAATATTTCAAGGGTTTTTTTTTAAATAAATGCTGCGATTTCATTCTCATTCCGAGAGAGATTAAATTTGGAAAATTAATAAATATTAAAAATAAAATACAAGTATTTCTAATTGAAATATATTCCCTTGAAAAGAGCATTGAATTTGTATGCTTACGATTGATATGAAAAATTTAATAAACAAAATACATGATATACGTAGAGAGGTATCACCAGCAGAAAGCATCAACTCAAAAGGCCATTTCTCTGACTGCGGGGTTGGTGAGACTTTTATTGTTGATTAAAACTGATTTTTTTTTCAAAAAAAAGTGACGCACAGTGACGAAAAATAAAAGTTTCCAAACCTTATTTTCTTTAAAACTTAAATAGGTAAAGTCTTTAATCATTGATGTTTGAATATTGGATTAGCGTTAATCCGATGTAAAAAAAATTCCATCAGTTCGGCTTGAATTTCTTAAAATGATACCATTTTGAAATCCATTTAAATTTCAGTTTATTAAATAAAAGAAATTCGTTTATTAGTTCAGTGCCATTTGTATAAGAGTCTGGTATATCACTTTTACTGAAATTCAATTTTCGATTATTCAGTTTAATTATAATTAAAAACCGACTATATCCACCTCTAATTTAGCATATGCATGTAACTTACTATGGTAGTTTTAATATTATATTAAAAAAATAAATTTTAGCTTAATTAAAATTTAAAAATTACCTCGCCGTGTAAAAAAATGTTTAATCTATTATTGAAGTTACTGTATTTTTATAACAAGTTAGATACTTCAAAGAAGCTGTCTGTGTGCGTTTTCATCTTGCTCTCTTGTGCGATTGGATTCCAATAGACAGCTCGTATTTTTCACAGAAAAGGTCGGAAAACACCTTTGATTAATCGTGGTGAATATATACCGGTTCATTAATCATTTTTTTAATTAGATTTTTTAAAATCATTAATTATGAATCATTTAATTAAATTCGATTACCTACTTAAATTTTTGACATGTACTCATAAATAAAAAAAATAATAGTTAGATTCCATTTCAAATTTAAATATTCAAAATAAAAACTAAAAAATAAATATAATATTAGATAAAAATTTTGAATATTATTTACTTTTTATAATTAATTATTTCAACAATTTAATAGTTAACACTTTAAAAGATTGCGTACTAAAATATTTATCACGCTCGCTAAAAATGACTTTCTTCTAGTTTAACGTAATTATTGTATCTTATTTTCTACTAAATGGTTATTTTTCAAAATTTGTTTTATTATTTAAATTTTTTAAAAAAAATTTACTTCCCCCTTAAAGGGGAGGGGCTTTTTTAAATTTGGGACGATTTAAATTTATAATTAAAAAAATAAGACTATTTTTTCAGTATTTGAAAAATTAAAGTCTGTCATCTATTCCTGTAACCATCCATTATGAAAATAAAAAGGTGAGATCTGCGAGGTAATGACAGCTGATGATGGTGGGACCCGTAATCCATTTTCGCAACAGTTGGCAATGAAAATGAATAGTTTTTTTTTTTTTTCATTTTATACAGGCTCGGTTATTATGCGGAACAAATGACATGAATTTGAGATTAGACCCATCCGATATTTTATATATAGCAGCCCACTGCATTTTTGCTCTTGATACCATCACCGTCAATGCCCATCAGTTTGTACGTGGCAAGTCATCATATAAATACATCATTATCAATATCACAATAATTATATTATTATTACATCATTATCACAAATATCACAATAATAATAATAATAATAATAATAATAATAGTTTTAATTGAAAAATATATTTAAAAAGATACATGCATATCATTTTTAATATTTCAGAAATATTTGATTAAAATATATTTGAAAAATAAATATACCCTATTTTTAATAATTTATAAACAAATTTGGCAATTATTCAAATCCATAAAAATATCATGGTCTCCACTGCCATAAAAAAAAATTAAATTAAACTGTTAGTGTATATAGGCCGTTATATCCAAAAATTAAATTAAATTAATGATTTTTTATATAATATAAATATAAAATTATTTTTTTATATATTAGACATGGATATTTTTATATTTAATGAAAAATTAAAAAAAACAAATATCATAAAACTATATTGTTTGTGAATTATAATCCCTTTGATAATGATGTATTTATATGATGACTTGCCATGTACAAACTGATGGGCATTGACGGTGATGGTATCAAGAGCAACAATGCAGCGGCCTGCTATATATAAAATATCGGATGGGTCTAATCTCAAATTCATGTTATTTGTTCTGCAGAATAACCGAGACCGTATAAAAAAAAACTATTCATTCTCGTTGCGGGCCCCGCCATCATCAGCTGCCATTACCTTGTGGGTCTCACCTTTTCATTTTCGCAATGAATAATTGCGAAAAGGAGATGATAGACTCTAATTTTTTAAATATTGAAAAAATAATTCCCTTTTTTTAATTATAAAGTCAAACAATTCTAAATTTAAAAAAATACCGAAAGGGGCTGGACTATCCTTTTTCCTGGTCAATTATTTGCCAAAAGGTCCATTTGGCATTGATTAAGTGCAAATTAAAGCTGAAAAGGTCAAGGCAATGACTTAAAAGTTGCATTTTCTCTCTTTCTTTTTCTTTTCCTTCTCTGTCTTAAAAATTTCTAAAATATAGTTATAGTATTCACATCTCCTTCTCTTTGTGTTTAATATTTTTAAAATATATGTTAAAATATCTGGGATTAATTAATTATAAAAATATAATATTTTTTAAATATTTAAACAATAATTTTATAAAATAAGTTTTTAGATTGAATTAGATTCAAGTATATTTTTTTCACATAGTATTGAAGTAATTAGTTTTTGATGTTGAGCCATCCGTAAACATTCAGTTTTATAAATTTCACGCTCTAAATTTTTTGTGTGTGTTCAACCCTTAACATGAGGGAGTTTATTAAGTATTTCACACCATTCTAATTATAAGCACATAATTCGTAACAATTTCTTATTAATTTGTCCCATGAATTTATTTTTACATCCTAAAGGTGATAAATGGACGGATTGGATTATTAATGGATGGATCATAAATGTATCAATCTCCAAATGGGTTGAATGAATTTAGACCGACTTATAGATTTAATGTAAATTATTATAAAATTTTTTATTAATTAATTAATAGATTCAATAATAATTTTAAGTTTGGGTCAATTTTGTCACCTATATTACATCTGTTTAATTTTGCAGTTGTTTATTATTTTGTAAACATAATCTGTAGTCTGGACCCATTTTCACTCACTTCTCCATGGAAATATTGTTCTTTTTATGTTTCATTTTATTACTTTTGCTGAAGTTTGTCTTAAGTCGCTGAACAAGAAAAGTATAATCAGTATTACAAGTTTGAATAATTGGAAATATATCAAGAAACCTATAGTCAAATAAATCAACTGCATTTTTTTTCTTATTTTTTTCCATTTAGGAAATTAGAATATAAACTAAGGGTCAGAGTAGTGGCATAACTGAAGAGACATACTGTTACTATCCTCATCCCTTGCGCAAGCATGAGTAATTAAAAATTTAATTGCATATAATAGTAGAAAAATAAAACTAATATAATTTTTTTTTCCACGGAAGATTTTTCAAATCATTTTTTGATATATTCAATTTTGTATTAATTGTCGACGTGTTCTTGCATTTCTTATTAAATAAATGTGTTCATACTAAAACTTATGTTTTTCTCTTTTTTATCAAAGTTTTTTTTTTTTGATAAGCTGGAAGTTGTTATTAATAAACAAATAATAGTTCATGACAATCAAGCCCAGGATTAAAGGGCGCGATAGAATCCACAACCAGAAAATCAGCATTCCCAAAAAGCAGAGTTCTAATTCAAACCCTGCCGAGACAAAACAAAAAAGAAAGACACAAAAATGCCACCTACAACTAACTTCATCTGGTCTATTCCAAGAGTTCCAAGAGCTGAGATCTCTGATTGCCTGCAAAGAACCAAGGAAATACCGAACAACCAGCACCACCAAGTATAGATCATAGAAGTGAAGAATAACCTCCAGAGTAGGGATAATCACGGGGCGGGGCGGGGCCGGGGAATGCTCCCCCACTCCCTCCCCCTCCAGTGGCGGGGATTCCCCGCCCCGCCCCCGCCACCAATGTCAGGGGAAGAATTCCCCCCGTCCCCGCCCCGCGGAAATCCCCGTCCCCCGTTTTTTTTTTTTAAATATAATATTTTATTAATAATTAAAATTAAAATATAATATTTAATAAATAAAAAATTTAAAATCAATAATAATTTAAAACTTAATAATTATAAAATTAAATTATATTTTAATTATTTATAAAATATTATATTTTAATATATATATATATATATATATATATATATTTTTTGCGGGGCGGGGATCCCCGCCCATTCCCCGTCCCCGATTTTAGGACAGGGAATTTTTTCTCCCCGCCCCCGTCCCCGCGGGGGGAAATTTCGGAGATTCCCCGCCCCGTGATCATCCCTACTCCAGAGAAAGCTTATCAACAACCGGAAGAATTCCTACTTAGGATTTGTGGGCACAGCAGATAACTACAACCAAAAGCTCAGAGAACCAATCAAACCAGAAGGACATATTGATAGCAGACAGCAAGGACCATAGATTTCGAGGCACTGAACCACTGGAAGGAGAATAGCAACCACCAATGTTCAGAGTAGTCTCCATCGATACAATGGGACAGAGTTTTGCATTTTCAGCAAATTAACAGTGTTGAATTCGATGCCCGCCTTCAGCTGAGCTAGTTAAGTAAGCCAAATAACAAGATCAGTAACCCGAGAAACACCCTGCTTAGTCAAATTATTCGCAAAATGATTGATACCATGTGGAATGGTCTATTGTTTAGTGTGTATTTTATTCATTTAAGTAACTAAGTATGTAGTATTATATATATATTTTAGGTGTTTTTGCTTAATTATTGTGTTTAATTGTAATTGTAGGATAAGGTGAGGTGTTTCACGAGTAGAGCAAAGAAGGAGGATTTCTTCACGACTCGGACAGACTTCACGAGTCCCAGCAGCAGTTCACGAGTCATGAAGGCAGTCATGATTTAGTAAGGAGAACAACACAATTCACAAGTCGAACAAGCATTCACGAGTCGGCATGGAGTTCACGAGTGGGCTTGCAGTTCACGAGTGAAGACAGTTTAATGGAGTTCACGACTCGTGAAGATGTTCACGAGTCGAACATGACGCCTGCTCCCAAACGATGCCATCTTTCTGCACATGATTCTTCAGCCAAGCATCAAGACTTTTTAGGGCAACTTTTCACAATTGACAACTACTCGGAAGGGACATGTTTGTAGAGTTAATCTCTATAAATATGGGAGTAAATCTCTGAAGCAAGAGAGGATTAATCAATGTTTTAGTTCTTAGAAATATAGTTATTGTTTTGGATAAACATTTTTACTTAGCTTTTATTAGATGATTACAAAGGAAAAAAGCCAAAGGAACATGAGATGAGTTTCTTTCTCTTGTTTTGTCTTTAATTCAATTATATACTTTGGCTAGTTTTCTTTGTACATTATAAATATGCTATAGTATTTGTTCAAGACATGTTTATTATTACAATGAATGAATTATGATTTACATCCATTTGTGTGCATTGATTTGCTATGTATGCTTGGCCACCATATTTGGCATGTTAGTCAATTTATTCGCAACGAGAGTTGAAATTCTTTGATGGAAAAACAAATGAATGTACTTGAAGCATTGAATTCACTTAGAGATAAGGAATTCACTTTGAGGGGTTAAAGAATTGGCATAGAGCTTCATAATTTTTATTTATCTCTATAATGACATGAGAGTGCTTATAGACTCTAAATGAAAACATCTTTACTGACAACGAGAGTTGCTTTAAAGAATCTTGGCTAAATTCTCCAGTCACTTTATTTATATAATTATCTAGAACTTGTTCTTAAATGAATTACTATTTCATAATTTTTAATGTATGTTCATACCATCATTTAAGTCATCTTTAATCCAAATTAATTTAATATATCCAAAGTAGTTTAGATATTTAGTTAAATGCATGATCTTTATTTTATTCGTTACCTATCCATCTAGTCTTTGTGATTTCAATACAAAATTTACCCCGTTCCCTTTGGAACGATACCCTACTCATCCTATACGCAGTCTAGTGAGACTAAGGGTTCAAATAAATCCTCATCAATGATTACCCTCCCTATTGACATAAGAGAAGGAGACCATCTTCAGCTTTGAGAGAGAGAGTTATTTATGTCATTAAAAACACAACCAAGCTTCCAAGGTCTGGAGAGATTAGCATCCTTTAACCAGGAGACAACTGTAGTGGAGTCAAGCTCAAAAATAATCTCTGAAAATGAATCAGAAAGAGACTCTACGAAGAGATGAAGGGCTTTTTGAATAGCCAATAATTATGCAATTACAAAATTCTTAATCCCAACATTGCTGGAGAAAAGGCATAATATAGAACCATTCCCATTCCTCAATATACCGCTAATGCCAGAAGGTCCAGGATTACCAAAGGAGGAACCATCAGTGTTCCACTTGAGACAACCAAGCGGAGGTGGGATCCAATCCAAATTGGGCCTGCAAGCTCGCAATAATCTGAACTTTTTTATTCCATTGGCTAACAATTCAAGATTTTATCCACTTAAAAAGTCTAAATCTTTGTGGGCTTTGATCCAAAAGGATGATCTAGCAAGGCAAAGGTGAAATAAAGAATTCGACTCCAGCTTCTTTCTAAAAAAGACTATTGAGTTCCTCTCCAACCAAATTGTCCAGATACAGGCAAGAAAGATATTACACCAAATTTTCTGTTGGTGCAGTCTTTTTACAAGGCAAGGCCATTGACCTGCCAATCCAGAAAGATAATTAGGCAAACAAAAGGAGACTCCTCACCAGTTGTTAATTTTATACCAAAGCTCCTTAGTTACCGGGCAAAGCACAAGAAGGTGGTCCACGTGTTCAGGTTCTATCTTACAAAGGGATCACATAATTTCATTGGAGGAGATAATGCCAAGATCAGCCAAGAAGGATTTGGTACCAATTCTGCCCCATAAACACTGCCAAAGGAAGATTTCCACTTTAGGTGGGGCCAATTTTTTCTAGAGAAGTGAAGGAAAAGGCTTGAGGTTGATGGTACTCAAATTCGATTTTTGACTAAGGAAACAAGAAGCAGACTTAACTGAGAAGTTCCCGTTTGAGTTGTGGACCCATACCTTCCTGTCCAAAATATTTCGTGTGGGAGAGAAGGGCATGAGAATTAGTATGAGATCACTTTCTTGATTCCTTTCCCAAAGCATTAAAGGTCATTGCCATTTGAGGTCTTAACTCCAACCTGTCACCGCCCATAATCCAAATTCCCTAACCTTCCCATCATTAAGATTAGAAAGCCTAAAGAGTCGAGGGAATTTGTGTTTCAAGGGAACATCCAGTATCCATATATCATGCCAAAATAAACAGAAATTACCACAGCTAATATCAACCACTAAACAATTGGAAAAGGAAGGCGAGGATCTTACCTTGTCAATATTTTTCCAAATAAATGAAGATTTTTTGCTTGAATTAAGATCTGGTATTAAGAAATTGCTAACCTTGTATTTGTTGTGGAAAAGAACTTGCCAAAGAAAATTGCTATGAGGATCAAGCTTCCAATACCATTTGAATATAACACCCAGGTTTCTATGGAAGATGGAGCCGACTCCCAAACCACTCAATCTCTTAGGATTCACAATATCATCCCAACTAATCTTGCACATGGCTTTGGTACTACTACTGTCACCCCAAAAAAAGTTCCTCATGATAGCATTCAAACTTCGAGCAATATTCACTAGCATTTTAAATAGAGACATGAAGTATATAGGCATACTCATTAAGGTAGCCTTAATAAAAGTTAAACGCACTGCTGAAGATAAATGCCTTCCCTTCCATCCAGCTAGCCTGTGTTTGAATTTGTCTATGAGTGGTTTCCATGTAGATTTCTCCCTTGGATTAGCACCCAGTGGAAGCCCCAGATAAGAGCAGGGCAGATTTTGAATTTTGCATCTAACAATGTTAGCACATACTTTGAACCAGGCTTGCTCAATATTAACACCAATCATGGAACTTTTATGGAAGTTAACTGTCAAACCCGAGATGCAGGAGAAGATTTTCAGAACTCTAGTCAAGTTAGAGATGTAATCCAGGTGCGGTTCTAAAAAAATAATTATGTCATCAGCATACTGAATATGAGTGATTAAGAGATTCTCCTCTTTACCAAGAAGAGGGCATACTCCCTTAAGAATATTTACCTCGCAGGCTCTTTTAATCAGGACTGACAAGCCTTCAGCAGCAATAAGAAATAGAAAAGGAGAAAGGGGGTCACCTTATCTCAAACCACGAGAGAGATGAAATTCCGAAGTAGGGGATCCATTAACCAAAATAGAAACCTTGGTCGAGCCTATGCAGTTCTGAATCCAAGACCTCTATTTATTCCCGAAATTCATCAATTTCATCACACTATCAAGATATTTCCAGTTGACCGAATTAAAGGCTTTGTGAAAGTCAACTTTAAAGAGAATGCCACTCTTGCCTTTCATTTTAAGTGAGTGTATGATCTCATTTGCAACTAGTACCCTATCTAGGATTTGTGTATCCTTGATGAATGCATTTTGTTCTTCTGAAATCACTTCCCCGATCATGCTTTTGAGCCTATTTGCAAGGAGCTTTGTAATAATCTTATAGAGACAGCCAATTAGGCTAATGGGACGAAAATCATGTAATCTGTCAGCCCCCCTCCACTTTTGGAATTAAACCAATAAACGAAGAAGAAGCACCCTTAGGAATAAGTCCCTCTATATAAAATTTTTGAACCATAAGGAAGATGTCCTCACCAATGAATTCCCAAGCACTTTTAATGAAGGCAAAATTAAATCCATCTGGATCCGACGCTTTGAAATTACCACAGAAATATTTGTGGAGGAGACCAGCATCTGAAATTTGCATCTTCCAATTTATGCATCATCTGTCCCTTTTTTCTTCTCTGGCCATTCATTTCTCAATTCATTAATGACAAGTTATGATAAATTAATTTTATGTACATATTGTCGCATTATTTAACAACAATACCTGGCTTCAATTCCATGCCCTACTAATTTGTATTGTGGACTCTTTAAACTCGTATACGCTCTCAACATTACTAACAGTAAATAATACGAATGTAACATAAAGCATTACCGAAATATATATATATATATATATATCCTCACCACTTCTTAATGTTTTTAAAATTGGACTAAAAGTTAAATCAAATTATCAATTGCATCATGTTTAATTTAAAAATATCGATCGGTTTCAAAGTCATTCACTAGTTAATATAAAAATCAAATAAATTGTCCAATAATAAATTATAATAACCTAATATATATATCATTCAAATAAATCTATTTATCATGTTGAAGCATCATCACTAAAAATCAATGTTATTAAAACCGGACCGAATAAAGAACCAGTAAGGCTGGGGTTTGTGGTTCGATCGGTTCAACCGGATTTTTTTATTTTTAAAATATTATAATTATTATAATTTTTTGAATACTATTGTATAAAAATTAAAAAAATATTCATTAAATATTAAATATATGTCACAAATATTCTAATAATAAGTTACAAAATATAATTTTAATTTTATTATTACAAGTGATTAATTATGGATTATTAAATATCATATATTAGAAACATAAAAATACAATCATATCATGAAAATAATTTCATGTTTAGATGGAGTACTAATAAAGTAAACACAAAAAATATTAACCTTGCATATATGAGTATAATTATATTTAATTACAATAAATTCAAATATATAATAAGTATATTAAATTATTAAGTGACATTTTTAGAATTTAAAATACTAATTTTTCAAATAAATAAATAATAAAAATTTAATATATATATATATATATTTTAAATTTTCATTATTTATTTATTTGGAAAAAATTAGTATTTTAAATTCTAAAGATATTACTTAATAATTTAATATACTATTACAATGATCCAAATAGATAATAAGTATATTAAATTATTAAGTGACATATATTTAGAATTTAAAATACAAATTTTTTCAAATTATATATATATATATATATATTTAATTATAATGAATCAAAAATTTAATAAGTATATTAAATTATTAAGTGATATACTTAAAATTTAAAATACTAATTTTTTTAAATATATATATGTGTGTGTGTGGGTAGGTGAAAAATTCAAAAAAAATTGATTTTTTACATTTTTTAGCAAAAAAACCCGGTTTTGTCCAGTTCTCCGGTTCTATCCGGTTTTTTCGGTTCAATCTGATTTTTTGCCAATTCAGTTTTCTGTAGTTGAACTAATCGATTAGTCTGCCTGTTCGTGGTTAAATCGATTCGACCGGCCGGTCCGATTTTAATAACTATGCTAAAAATTGAGCTTATATTTGGATTCCTACCATTAATATTTTGGATTGAGCTTTATATTTTATAGAGCACGAATGCTACACTAAAAATTTAGTACTAGTACTTGATGCAATCATTGTCCAAAATGGCTAATCCCCAACTCTCCCATTGATCTCTTCTCTTGGCTTCAGCGGATCTCCATAGCTCAATTTCACACCACTAGCTCCTAGAAAAACATCCATTCATTTTTCTAAAAAGTAGCAAAATTATTGAATCACTTGCTAAAATATTTTCTTTCCAGATGATAGATCACGTGAAACGACGTTATGAAGTCATAAACATTATGGCAATTATGACTGTTTCCTTGCAAAGAATCAAACTGTTTGAATTGAGATTTTTCTGCTAAAACATGCTTTCAAGAGATCAATAGTATCATGCATCTTGTTGAGAATGGCAATAACTTTCAAAGCGTATGACTTTTTAAAGTTGAATTATATGAACCTTACAAAATCTATACTTTCAATGAGAATTATTGTATTTAAGTTGACGAATAAGTTATACGATATATTATCTCACCTGCTCTGCTCTCAAATAGAGTGCCATAAAACAATAGTTGGTGTACCTATATTTTCAATTGTCATTATCGTGCATTAAATTATTTTAACAATCTGAATATCGATCCTCATTGCATGAACTAACTAGATTTTAGGATTGAATTAAGTCTATTTTCTAGATTTCCGAATTTATATACACCAATTTATTTTTTAGACTTAGTCAACAAAATCAGTGATTAAAAACTTGTAAAATATTAAAATTTGACAATTAAGCAAAGTTCAGTTGAAATAGGCGTTAGTCAATCATCATTTTTCTTGTTCTTTTTAGTCAAACGGAGCAGTAACATTTCAATTTCACCAATCTATAAAAAATTGAAGTGATAATCTCTTTCTCCTTAATTATAATAATCAACTCCCAATCTATCAAAATTAGTTGTTTTATTAGGCAATGGCATTTTACTCTTTCCACAATATAAATTTTAAGTGTGCGCATGAACGCCAGTCAATTAACATTACTTTTTACTGTTTCATAATATTAATTTAGCTTACATTAAGGATGTTATTAATTTATATCAAATGATATTAAATTATAGCAATCTTTTTTACTGGAAATTCGTTTTCAAATCTGTGATTAGATAATTGAGATGGCAATTTTCTTTTTTAAATAATATAATGTTTCCTTACAAATACTTTAAAATATTTTATAATTACGACTCAAATTCAATATTTCTGAAAAAAAAACATTGGCAATTGAATAATCTATCTTGTTGAAGTCCAAATATGAACAATTTAAACAATAATTTAATGTTTCTTTAAGGATATAAACTTTAATGGTCTATATTTTTGTCAACAGAAAAAATAATTTCAATCATGTTGATGTTATATTGAAGTTAGATTTTTAGTTATTATTTTATTAGTAGTATTCCGGCATTTCATTTTTTAATGGAAAAATGTTCAAACCAAACGACATAGCTCACAAAATCCACAGCAGAAAGGACAAGGCCCACTCAAAAACAATTACTTTCTCAGCGTCTTGGCACTACCAAAATCCGGCCCATTATTAATTTAAACATACCCATTTGCCAAAATCCTATAATCTCAAGATATCTTCAGTTTTTAATTTTTCTCATATGCTAGAATATTTAATTTAAGGACACTCCGACCGTTGAATTTCATTATTTGGGAATTTATTTATTTATTTATTTTTTTTTTGTGAATGAAACTCAGACCTCATCTACATAAAGAAGAAGAAGAAGTTTCTATTCGGTTTTTTTGGGTCCAGATATAACCGAATACTGAAATGGAAGACTGGAAATCTACAGACACGTGGTCGGGACCAGTGGCTTCAAAATGTAACCTGCCCATTTTGTTGAATAGATGCTCTTAAGTGTTAACCACTCTTGAATTAAAAGGTTGAAAAAAATCTAATTAAATAATCGTGAGCTAAACAACATATATATTTTATCATTTATTTGAATATATTTTTATGTTTGTGAATGAATATACACAGCGGAATAGACACATTTTACATTTTCTTTAGAAAAAAAATCAATAATGTCCCCATAAAATTACCGCTAATAATTCATTACGTGACAAATGACAATCTTGAATATTTTAATTAAGTGTGATGCATCAATTAATTAATCGCTACCATGTTGTCAATCCACCGACTAAAAACTAGCTATTGGAGAATTCGATTTCAATCCATAATTAATGTACTTCTCAATTACTTGAATCTATAGGTTAGAGTTAACCCAACTCTCACTTCATCTATTTTTTCATGTCATTTTCTACATTATTATCTCAATCAACATGTATTGAAAACAGCTTTCGAATATATATTTCCAATTTTTCAAAATATCGCCTCAAATTCAATATTTCTACTTTATAGATATATACATTTGAAGACGAGAATGAAAATAGAATTTTTATTATTAGAAAGTTATAAGCGATAATTTTGAGATTATTGATGGATTATATTTGGGCCGGGTAGAAAAGTTTTTTTTTTTTATAAAAATAATGTATAATTTATGAAAATATGAATGTTGCGAGAATGGATATTGATTAATGGTGAAATTAGTTTAAGAGATACAAAGAAAAATTTTTAAATAAATTTAAAAGTGTTAACATTAAAAATTTGAAACTTTGAGTAGATGCGTGTTAGATTTTTAAGTGGACAGCGATTAGACAATTGATTAATTAATTTTAAGTGATAGCAATTTACAGCTGGAGGGATGGTGTGGGTGCTCTAAAGGAGGTGGTTGCACTAGCCATGATGGCTATAGTGAGTGAAGTGAACCCTAATTGTTGACTTTGAGTCATTGAAACCAAGTTTAAAGAGAGACTTATTACTTAGATTCTATTAATTTATCAATGCTATTTGATGCTTACATCATTCGGTTTTGTTTTGTTTTCTTTTTTAATAACCGAGGTTAAATCGATATCTACTTTGTTGACATGCACGTGCAATTCGATTTATAAATTTGATACAGACATAAATGTTCGGTAAAGAAGGCTCCGCATTCGAGGTTTCGCCATAATGCCAACACGCTAAGACAGGTTCACCCCGCAGTGGAGTATATTATATTAAGCTTTTTAAGCAGTGGAACCTTTAAAATAGCAGCAGTGCCATATTAACGAATCCAATAATTTAATTACTCTTAAACAATTACTAAATTTTTGAATTGAGATGCCAAAAGTGAAATTGAGAAAGTCAAAAGAAAAACGAGAAAATGGAGAGCAAGCATATGCATACATCCATAGGCTGCATAGCACGTGCATAGGCTAGATATTAAAAAGTAGTAATTTAATATCTGCGGTGTGCGGTCTGTCTTGTCGTACATTTAATCTTGTCGTATATATTCAAGTACTGGATCTCGTCTCCATCGGTGGGCTGGTTTATTTTTATTGAATAAAATCCTGCCAGTTGGAATTTTGATATTAACATGGCCTCTGAATCTGATTATTTACTTGAACGGTCCACTCTCCAGTAAAACCAGTGCCCAGTAAACATTCTTTGTCTGTGGGACCCGTGCACATGGTAAAAAATAATAAAATATTAAAAAACCAATCTCAGATATTTTCTTACAAATATTCTTTCTTTTTGTTCTTCTTCGTTTTTTCTGGGTTTCATCTTCATCTTCCCCCTCCTTACCATCCACACTTTCATCAAATCAGCTCTTCACTTTCTGTTTATGCTTTTTTTTTTTTTCATTCAACGTCTTTTGCTTGATTAATGAAAATGAAAAAAAAAGTAAAAAATAAAAGGACAAATCTAAATCTCACCTTTAACGCTGCCCTTCATTCTTAAACACAGAGAAACCCCTGTTTTCACCGACAACCACCTTCAACATTGCACTAACAATCCGGCCACCGCCGCCGGGAACATTAGCCATAGCCCAACAATTAGTTCAAAGTTTGGATTTTTCTCAAATCCATCAACACCCCGTTGCAATCTCAACCATTATTTTCTTGGCAGCTATATATATATTATACACACAGATCTTCTTCACTTTGTCTACTAAGCCTTCAAATATTTCTCAAGAAATCCAATGAATCTGTATAATAACTCAAGTTTTGGATTCATGGATTAAAAGGTTAGCCATTTTCACTACAAGAAAATATAAAAATAGCAACGGAAACAAATTCCGTTGCTATTTAGCAACGGAAAGTGAATTCCGTTGCTAAAATTGGTTGAATTTTTTTGATTTAGCAACGAAAAAAGATGAAATTCCGTTGCTAATTAGTGCGAAAAATTTTAGTGCAAAAAATAGCAACGGAATTGAAATACCATTGCCAAATATGGCGCTAGAGTGGACAGGAAATTTTTGAAATGAAATTTAGCAATGGAAATTCAATTAGCAACAGAACTATATTCCGTTGCTATTTTAGCAACGGAATTTTGTTTTCGTTGCCAAATTTCCTTCCAAAAGATGGGAAAAATTTTTGAAACAAAATTTAGCAATGAAACTCTAATTCCGTTGCTATTTCGGTTGCTACCTTATAATTTGCCCTAGCTATAAATTTATCATTTTCTTCGCCTTGTGTCTTCTCCCTCGTCAATCGCTCCTCTCTCTCTCTCTCTCTAATTCCTCCATTCTATACCAAAGTGTTTCTCTCATTAAATGGTAATAGAGTTATGCCTAGAATGTGTGTGGGCTTGTTTGTCATTTCTCTAGGGCTTTGAGTGTTGGTGATAGATGGATTAGTGCTTTCATGGCAAATCCTGCAGTTTGATTAATTATATAGCATTCCATGCTTATGATTTATGCTAAATTTCTTAGAGTAAATTTTTACGTGTTTTCTAGCATTCTCTGATAGCTTTGCTTTTTTTTTTTCCTTATCCTCTGCCTTCATTTTTTGGATGTATGTTTGTCTTCAGATCTTCACCAAACCGAATATGGTAAGTTATTCCACCCATTCTTCTTTAATGCCCATTTTTGACATTAAGTGCTGAATGATTGTTTTCTTGCTTATTATCTCTAATTAGT
Source organism: Excoecaria agallocha (assembly GCA_037975025.1). NCBI lineage: Eukaryota > Viridiplantae > Streptophyta > Magnoliopsida > Malpighiales > Euphorbiaceae > Excoecaria > Excoecaria agallocha. The sequence goes on along the minus strand of JBBPFJ010000033.1, from coordinate 1,016,411 downwards.
TTTATTTTTGTATCGCTGATGCTAAGTGCTGCTATTTGGACTGTTTATCTTGCTATTTGGTTATAGTTTTTATACTATTTTTCCGTTAGTTTCTAGTCTATAGGGTCAGTGTTAGCATGGTGAAGCTCTGTTAAGCTTAAATTAATAAGTAAAATATCCAGGAATCATAGGAATTAAAAAGGGTAGTCTGGTATTCACTTGGTTTCCTGATCTATTTTGAAGTAAGAATGGAAAGTCAACAGTCCAATTTTACCAAGATCCGCTTCGTTTTTCTTCCATATTTTGTTCTACTGCTCTTCACACATAAATAATATTGTTGGAGTTCTGCTGCTAAATATCTATTTTTAGAAAATAATATAAGATATAGAAAATTTAGGAAAAAAGAAAATATTAAAAAGCTACGCGGGGCCAGTGCCTTTAACAGCCAAATCCTTCTTATCGTCATGTTTACCAGTGCCAAAGACAGGGCCACCTTTGCCGGCAACATCAGGACTTTGTCCTGGATTTTATCAATCTGAATCATTCCTTGATCCTCGTTCGAATCTAACTCGGTCTTCGTTCTGTTCTCTCCTCCCTCCACCGATTCGCATGTTTTCGCCGTCACTGACCCCGGCGGCTGTGCTCCTTGTGCCCCCGACATTTCCCTGTTACTCTTCTTCTTTTTTATCTTTCTCCACAAAGGAAATACACAACCTTATAACTCTTGCACTTGAAATGAATTGATAACAATAAGTTGCAGATTGGGATCATAAAACTTAAGCACGTTTTAAGGAATTGCTGTCTACGTGGCATTTGTTTCTACTCTGCTATGCTACGTGTTTTCCATGCATTCTCACTTCATTTCATCTCTTATTGGTGTGCCATCTCACTAGCCTTACCAACCTGCGAGATTATCCCCTCCACTTTTGGTATAGATGGCAATTTTATTTCAATTTGCAGTTGCACTTTTGCAGGAAAAGCAAAGCAGAAAGGTGGCAACTAGCATAAAAGCAAGAGTAATATATATATGTACTAGCTGACTGAAAAGTTTTTTAACTAATTTTTTGTATAGTTTAGAATTAAATAATAAAAATAAATATAACAAATTAAAAAAAAATTATAAATCATGTATTACACAATAGTGTATGATATCACAAAGTTGTGTAGACAGCCAAACTTACAATGAAACCCAACAAAGCACCGGCTATAACTTCAACCTCAGTGCGCCCAATTGATTCTTTCAATGGATAAAAACTGTTTACAGTTTTTCCTGATTCCTGTTTGGAAGATATGAGCTTTTGAGTGGCTTTTCTCCATTTTTTTGCTTATTTAACTAACAAAGGTGCATTTGTCAATTTATTCACAGAAGGTCTTCCTTCCTTAGATAATAGGGGACTAAGGTCATCTTATAGTTCCTCAGAATTATCATCTCTATCACCGAACACTGCTGAGTTCACTTCTTGCTTGCTTACCAATTTGTTTAGTAATTTCGCATGATCTTCACCTAGATGGGTTCATTTTGCGCATGGATTACTTTTACTTTTGTATCAGGTGCGAGTCTAATTCTCACATATTGTTATATATTCTTGTACTGCTGCTTTTGGTGTTATTTTTATGATGCTTTTCCTGACATCTCATAATGTTATAGACTTTTGATGCTGTTGATGGGAGTACTTTATGTATTATTTGATTCAGCCTCCTGGTTCTTGCCTTTTTTCTTTTACTTTCTACAAAACAATTTTGCAAAGTTTGATTTTCCTATAAAGCTAATTGCTTTATAAGAGATCATGCTTGTTTAATGCATGAATTACACCTTATTTGAGACCTGAAAAAGGCCATTCTTGACATTTCAACAAAGAATTACTATTTCTTTTTAAAACAACAAAAACTAATAGAGCCTATGTGCTGCCTGAGTAGCTCGAACAGTTCATAGTATATCTTATGTGTTCTTGAAAATAACAATGTTGTATTATCAAGCGTAATTGTGCTCAGTTAAAGAAAAGGTGTAATTTTTATTTACTAAATTATGTAGTTGTCCTATTGGATTGGTTTTGCTTATCTTTAATTAACGTTGATTCCTATTATCAATGTATTCAATCATATCCAGTCAATCACCTCTTTATAGAGTCTTCCTTGCCCAGAATTTTCTAGTTTTATAATCAAGCACTAACTGCGTGATCACAACATTTATAATATTTTGCGTCTTTATCTCTTATTACATTTGCGAAGCTTACATTAGGTGGGGAAAAAATATGCTTCTGTCACTTGATCTTCATATATATTTGACTTTTAGTTTTGCATATTGTAACATTTTTGTGGTTCATATTTGCTTGTGATTGTCTCACATATGACTTTTAGTTGTTAAAATCAAAAGAGATCTTCATCAGCAGCTCCATCCGGTTCTTGTTGTATCTTCCGATTTTAAAATTAATGCCATTATGTTACTTCAACATTTCAAAGTCATTCCATAGAGAATAATATTTTTCAATCTGGGATCAGGGTCATGGAGCATGAGAATAACGATTCTATTCATAATCTAACTGGAACTGGATCATTTGGTCGGACAAGCAGCGTGTGCTCTTCATGTAGAAGGCGTTCTTTAAGTTTATCATGCACTGTGTCCTTTCAACTAGATGATGATACTGAAAGCGAAAGTGTTTCAGAGGTAGGGGATATTGGGGATAAGGCTCTTCATTGTAATAGGCAAAGTGAGAGTGGCAGCACGCGATTCTCTATTGATATTGCATTAGAGAATGGAGTGGTATTTCCCATTTTGGAGGACAATTTATTGCAATCATATGGGTTAAGGTCCCTGACCCTGCAACTTTGAACACAAGATCCCCTGGGCTCTGTTATTTTCTAATGGGTATGAAAATAGTTTTATTTTATCTCTTTCTTTCCCATCTTTTTGTTTCCTTGTCTGCTCTCTTTTTCTCTCTCTCTAGTGTTCTGTTTGTGCCTGTGTGTATCTGTCATGGAGTTCTGGGTGTGTGTGGATGAGGCTTGTATTGTTGCAGTGATGTTAAAATTTGCTTGGTTCACACATGACCAAACTATTTTCATGTGGCAGTATGGCGCTGGCATTAGCTATGGTAATTTTTGACCTTTGCAACATGAATTTTTTAATGTGGTTATGTTTGATTGATGTTTTTATCTCTATTCTTTTCAGCTTTACCCTTTTTTTGTGCTTATGGGAGGTGTCTTGGTGTGGTACGAAACAACCTTCAATATTATTTTGTATTTTGATCCATCAAGTCTTGTGGTTTCAATTTTGTCTTTATCGTGGACCTTTTATCTTATGTAGGGACTTTCTGTGAGATCTCACATCGGTTGGAGTGGAGAACGAAGCATGCCTTATAAAAGGATGTGGATACCTCTCTCTAGTGGACGCGTTTTGGGGGTACCCCAAAAGCAAAACCGTGAGTCACCTAGCGTCGGCATGGTCTCCAAAGCAGACATGTGGCGTGACAGGTGGCAAAGCGGACAATATTCACTAGCGGCGGATCTGGGGACGTTACAATTGGTATCAGAGCCGGTGCCGGATCGGTATGCCAGCGAGGACGCTGGGCCCTAAGGGGGGTGGATTATGAGATCCCACATCGGTTGGAGTGGAGAACGAAGCATGCCTTATAAAGGATGTGGATACCTCTCCCTAGTGGACGCGTTTTGGGGGTACCCCAAAAGTAAAACCGTGAGTCACCTAGCATCGGCATGATCTCCAAAGCAGACATGTGGCGTGACAGGTGGCAAAACGGACAATATTCACTAGCGGCGGATCCGGGGACGTTATACTTTCTTTATCCATCTGATGTAATAGGAAATTATCCTCATTCGGTTATACTTGGGACTGGACTTGCATTTGGATTTCTAGTGGTAAGATGCCTTCTTTCCTAATTATTTTTAAGATATTTGAATTTTGAATATTTATGTGCTTATAACATGCTGTCATACGAAGTATATGCTTTTTAGTTGATTCAAGTGGACATGGTTCCTGGACTGGTGAGTTGTTCTAATTAGAAACTGTGATAGCATTGTTGCCATTTGTAATTAAATTCTCTTACAAAAGTATTAATTTCATAATTTTTTTAATCTCTGTTTCCAGATTGCCTATTTTTGAAATTTAAGGCCTTTAGGAATGCAGTAAAAGAGACACTTGGAACAATGTTCTTAGTAATTAGGTTTTTCCGTCTTTTATCTAGGAGAGAATACAACTTGAAACTTCGCATCTATATAGGCAAGCTGGTGTTCTTCCATTGGTAGGTAACTGTTTTAGCGGTGAATTACATATTCATTAGTTATTATTATATTTTTTCCATACCATACAACGTCTTCTGGCTATAGTGTTCCATGTTTTTTCTCTAGCATCTAACATCTTGTAACAATTATTAATTAAATTATGGAAGTTGTTGTTTAAAAGGTAATTAAAAATGAAATGGTCATTAGATTATTAAATAAACTTTCATCATTTTGAGTTGTTATTTTATATTTGCTGTTATGCTTTTCGTATTATTTGTTTTTCTTCATCTTCATTACAAGGTCTTTGACTGTTGTTAGTTCTATATAGGCAAGTTGATATTAAAAATTGTAATAATTGTTAGTGACGGATTAACGACGGAACCGTCGTTAATTTTGTGGGTGAAATTAGCAATGGAATGTGGTTTCCGTTGCTAAAATTGACCATTTCACCAAATCAAGCATTGTTTGAATTTAGCAACGGAATTCATGGAATAAATTTTTCGTTGCTAAAAATAGCAACTGCCGGATTAGCAACACAAGTTTCCGTGCTAATTTTCCGTTGCTATTTTTGATTAGCAACCAAAATTTGATATTTTTCGTTGCTAAATTGCAATTTCTTGTAGTAATTTTACTTGCTTTTAACTTTTCTTATTAATTATGAACAGTACAATTCATACCTTATCTTCTTAATTTTTCTTATTTCTAGTTCCCTTCTTTCACTGAATTTTCCAGGTTTAACTTATTCTTGCTATCTTCTTTGTTCGGTTTCTTCTTGAAAGAGTTCCATAGCAGGTAACAAATGAAGCTTAAGAAAAACCGGTTGCTTGTTGGAGTTTGATTTGTTTAGTTGTGTGTGTTGATGGAGAATCGTTACTTTCTTTAGTGTCCGTATTGAAGTGTCTGGCAGGAACTCCATTGCCATGGATGGAATTAGATCAGATAAAACCATTGGATTCATTTGATCTCAACAACCAAAACCAGACATTAGAGGGATGCACTGCACTTTCCACATTGCAAGCACCACCTATCTATGATCTTCCTTCCTGTAATCGAGCTTCAATGGCGAATTCAGTAGTTCAGTTTTTTTTTTTTAAATATATTTTCATTAATATGATGTGGCAATGTTAGTGGTGTTTAATTTGTAGGTGCGACTCACAGATATATTAAATTGAATTCAATATTTATAAATTGTGTAATTCAAGTATCCAATCTGCACACAGGGACTCAATGCAGAAGTTTCAGGAGCCTTAAAAATGTGTTTTGCCTACAACCTTTGGTATTAGCACTGTAGACGGATTATTGTAGCTAAGTAGCGTTACTTATTTCAAGATAGCACAGGTTAAACGGCTGGAGGATGAGGGAGGAACATAACCTAAGTTTCGATTCGACCGTGTATGGCGCGTTAGAGATCGTCGTGTCATTGATTGATGTGATAAGTGGGCCCCGTTTGGGCTTTGCCAGATGGGCCCTTTATTTGGCATGTTATTTAAGATGTGTTATCAATTATGCTTCAGCAGTGGGCTTCTATATTATTTCTGAACAGTGTTCAACCTTAGCCCAAAGTTTAGTATTGGACAATTACTCAGTATATGTGCTTTGTTAGCAGTACTGTAACAGACCCATATTACCGCCCTAAAAATCAAGAGAAACATTTTTAGGTATCGTGTAGGAAAATTTAACTAGAAAAACAAGAGCAGTCTATACACATATGTAGGCTAAACTAATGAAAAGTTGCAGCTAAAAAATAATTTCCTGATATATGCAGGGGGAAAAACTTGAGGATTTGACAGAGTCGCATATAGTTTTGTGATTGGTTCTTAAGATTATTTAGAAGTTTCAAGATACGAAAAACAGTACGATAAAAATCAGAAACGGTTTGAAAAGCTGATCTGGCATTTAAATTTAGGAATTATTTATTAATATTAGATGTGACATTCCACTTGTTTTTTATTTGGCAGTTTGTTCTTTTTATCTTTGTGTTTTGAATCTAATTGCGCCTTTGTCTTTACATATCCTAATGATTTTGACATGGAGCATAATTGTAAAATGGGGATTGTAATTAAATTGAAATTTATTAGGTTTTTTTTAATATTTTATTGTTTGCTTTTGCTCTGAAATGATTCCACAATAAAAAATATTGGACAGAAATTAAACTAATTAGCAATAGATATGGAATGGAATTCAATACATCACATCCATGCATCCAGCCATTTTAATCTGTTTCTTGACGAAACTCCCTTTAACTTATTCTAATTAATTAGCAACATCTGTCAGGTGAAAATGAACATCTTTTTTCTTTGTGATATTTCTTAAAGTATCTAAAGAAAGAGTTGAAAGAGTTGAGTGGGAGGATGATAATCCGGTCGGATCAGATGGTCAAATTAGATCTGTAAGAAAGAGAGTGTTCGGTCTGACCAGATTAAATATTTTGATACTTAAGCCAGTAAATTTTTAAAAAGAAAAACTATAGATATAAGAGGTCTCAAAATAGCATTACTTGAAACCTTCATGTATTGAGCGATTTATAGAGGTGTGGAGAGCGATTAATAGAGGATGATGGGTAATAGGTACTCCAGGCATTCAAGTGCATAGCCTATAGATTGGCATAAATAGAGGCTGAGTGAGACAGATAGGGAGCGCGTGTTAGTTGGTGTGATAAGGTGAGGTACCATCAATGTTGTCAATCGGTAAAATCTGACTTATCTAATCGGTTCGATCAGATGGTCATCTCCACGCAATCTAGGTTTGGTTGTTCGAGGTCTTGACCTTAAATTGTCACAGGCATCGATGACAATGGATATTATCACTCTGCTTAGCTGAAAATGAACAATTTTAAGATAAAATGTGTGAAGGAAAAAGTGTGATGTGGGATTAATCTTTCTCTTGCATGCATTACATTCCGGTTAACCCAGCTGTTGGTATCACACTCGCAAGTCCGGCTAACCAAGTTACTTATTCAGGTATTTACAAACATTAAATGGATGTTAAAATTAATTAATATTCGGCCATTATAGCCGTCTCCGAGCATCCAATAATCCTCAGCCATTATACCAGTTACTTACATAAATATTCTAACATTTAGAAGCAATCAAGACCATGCTCATGATCCCTAAGATATAAGCTATAAAACCTTTAAATTGACTAGTTTAGAAAAATTTCATGTAATAAACTAATAAAAATTGAAACATAGGATGAGTTGCTTGAAAAAAAAAAGAGGCGATAGTTATGTATAGGTGTCACTTCATTATTGGTTTGATCCAGTGATTAAGCAAGAATTTTCCAACCAGCTATGCTCTCTAAGTTTACTTCTCTGTTTTAAATTATTTTTTCTCGTACTAGAGTGGACTTAATCGTTAGAATTTCTTTTCTGAAATTCTACATATCTTTTCAGATGACTAAAGTGTTCAAGATAACTAAATTGCTATCAATTTTTTTAAGAAAAAATATGCATCAGCCTAAACAGAAAATATATTACCTTATCTGAAATTTCAAATTTTATTAAAAGAATATGAATCATAAAAAAATAAATTATAGTACAAACTTAAAATGATTTGTTTCTAAAATAGCATTAGGCTAAATTCTTGAAATAGGGTATTTTTAATGAGATCAAACTTAATTTGTCCCTCAAGCTACTTTCTACAAAAAAAGTGTTTGTTTTTTTTTTTTGGGTAAAGAAAGAGTGATCATAGCTCACGAAAACAGCAGACTAACGGTCATAAACAACTCCAACAGAGTCATGAAAAATCCAGTTGATCATTCCCAGGGTGGAGAATGAAGAACAAGGTATCCAGGAGTAAAATTGTAGCCAAGGTGAGAAATGAAATCCACCGCAAAGTTGGCTTCTCGATTAATGTGGTTGAACGAGATCGTCCTGAAATTATCGGAGATACAACGAATTTGATTGATGAGGCTGGCACACAAAGCGTTGATAGCACAATTCCCATTTATCATGTCCACTACTACCTTGTTGTCGCACTCTACTATAACTTTATCGAAGTTTTTATTATTGGAGAAAGTACATTGTCAATATTTTGCAAGGCCTACACGTTTTCCTCTATATTTGAAATTAGGCACCATTGTAATTTTTGAAAAAATTCAAGGATTAAATATAAATTCAATAACTCTTGCATGACCGTAATTTTGCTGAGAAGACCAAAAAAAAAAAAAAGAAGATTTATCCGACAATTAAAATTAAATAAAAATAGCTCAGAAATTTTTCTCAATTTTATAGTAAGAATAATAACTAATAAAGATTCCATTTTCCCTTTCGATTGGAATTTAATAGATTTGCCACAGATATGTCTGACGTCTAGAATTTTCTGAATGCCAAAGAAATTATAATAAATTACATAAATATATGGTTTGAGATTGCCAATTATTCTGAGTAGATTTAATTTAATGGTTATTTAATTAAAAAGAAAACAGAAATAAAATAATATCTTGGCGAAGGAGACCTTAGGATCTTATCAATAAGGATGTTTTGTCCAGCAAAATCTAATGGCTCTTTCTTTAGTGGGACCCCTTTAAGATTTGCTGTCACTAAAATCTCTATATAACCACATCTCAATTCTCTCTTGGAGCCTCCCCTTCAATCTCCCTTTCCTTCTCTCTTCTTGTTGAAACATCAGTTTCTTGACTTGTAATATTTTTTTTCACCTCTTATTTTCTTTTTCTTTTTATTTTTCCCCAAAATTGTCATTTTTTTTCCTTTTGAGTAATTTTCTTTCCAAATATATAATAGTAACACCTTATATTGTTGCTATTTTTAGTGACAGGTAATAGTAATCAGGTTTGTCATATGATATTGAAGAAGAAAATATGAAGGAGAGCGGCAGAAAACAAGGGGCACTGTCGCCGTGCGCGGCCTGCAAACTTCTCCGGCGGAGATGTGCTCAGGATTGTGTTTTTGCTCCATATTTTCCGGCCGATGAGCCACAGAAATTTGCTAGCGTCCACAAAGTCTTTGGAGCAAGCAACGTCAACAAAATGTTACAGGTTAATCACTGAATCTCCTATTTCTCTATTTATGATTTGATACTACTTTTTTTTTTTTGGCCATACTTTATTTGCAAGTGGCTAACTTTTTTTATCCTTCATTAATTATAAAATGGGTGCAAAGACTTAATAATGCTTTAATTAAAGTGTAGAACATGGTAAATAAAATTATAAAAAAGAGGCTGTGGATCTTTTCTTTTATATATGTATAAATTACATAATTAATTAATTATACACACACGAATACTGAGAATAATATAATAATTTTCAACAATATCTCCATGGAGGGATATGCATACATATAAAAGTGGACTAGCACTATATATGTGTGAAGATAAAAAAGCAAGTGCAAGATACAAAAAGCATCCAAAGAAACAAATAAATTAAGGGCAGGTTTTTCTTGGTCAAATATATAAGTTGCACTAATTTACTGCTAATAAAACCCTCCCATGCCGCGTCGCACGGACACACATATATATAGCCATGCAGGATATATATATATATATATATATATATATATATATATATATTTGACTAACTAACATTATAATCAAAGAATTATTGGATGGGTCGGTTTGAAAATAATTCAGAATTTCTTGTCCAAACTAAGTTTATGGATTCCTTTTTCATAAATTAACGGATGAATGATAACTAAAATTCCACTACTTTTTCAACTATCTTGTGCGTCAGTTTTATACTAGTTTGATTTATTAGGTCTAGGCGAGTGTTTTTCTACAAAGTTAATCATTATTCTACATATACATGTATAAGTTTGAATAAGAATAACGTGGCATATTTTTTCTATTGACAAAAAAAAACTAATTTTAACTTAGCCAAACAAGAATTGTTCTGAAAATTAAAATCAAAATAGAACTGAAGGCATATCAAATAATAATGATAATAAGAAAGCAACCGTTGAAATAATTGAGACAATTTTCATGTGTCTCTTTAATTAGAATCATGATGTTAGAGATAAAGAGTATCTCTTATACAGTATGATTTCGTAATATAAAATTAGAAATATTTATCTGAGATAATGAAATTAGCATCAGCTGCTGGCTAAAGAGAGAATACTTGAGAGAGAAAAGCTTTGAATGAGTAGAAAAGTCATCTCTGTGATGTTTTTACTTTATTTTTCGGTTGCAGTGGTTAGTTTCAGTTAGTGTCTAGAGACCCCACTGCACTACAGAAAAGTAGGATTCTAATTCTATATTCTATTCAAAAAGCAAATAGTGTTTACCATTTTTTAATTTTGATTCCTCAATGTCGTACACACTAAAGAGAATAAAGAATCATTTCATAAAATGAAACTGTAGAGAGAGAGAGGGAGCTTTACTTTAGGTGTTGGTTGCATATGTGAAATGGAGAGGATAAAGGGAGAAATTAAAAGGGCCATGTTTACATATATCTGTGAGACTGTGACTGTGAGGGTTATGATTAAAGCGAAGAACCAAACTCTCTTTCTTTGTGACCCACTAAATAGCTTTTACAAATTTAGAATATGAATCGTTAGAAATTAGAATTCTCTTATTTTCATGTTTTGGAAAAGAAAAGCTGATTGTGAATCGTCTGTGCTTTCTTCTTTAAAGACACGAAGTTACGTCGAAAGAGATTTCTCACAAGTAAGTCCAAAACAGATATGTTCATTCTCTCTAACCTAATAAACTTTCATACTTTATTTTCTTTCTTAAGATGTCGTTTTATTATATATAAGATTAGTAACATCCAACTCATGACATCATGCTGACGCAGTTTTGAGACTAAAATTGCAGATCACGCGTTTGATAAATTCTTGTTAATAGCCCCAGCGTAGAAAGAAAATATCACCAAGTAATAAATTCTTTGATTGGATTTAGGGTATCATTATCTCATCATGAAGGCAAGCATGCATGTCAAAAGAATAGAGATACTAAGCAAGCACGCCAGACCAGGAGATTATTATGTGCATGTTAATTTAATTAGAGCAAAATGATTATGTGAAAAACATATAAAAAGTTTGAAACCCTTTGCTTAAGGTTCACTTAATTTGATAAATAATTACAAAGGTTCATTGCATAATTAAACCAAATGTCTTTGTCAACATCCTTTACTTAGTTTTCCTTATACAGGATTTTATAGTTAAGAAAGTATTTTCGAGTCTCGAGTGTTTATTTGACCGAGCATGGCAGAATTCTAGGATTGGATTAGCAATTAGAATTTAAGAATTCTGTAATTTGATCAAGTTCTGTGCAATATGCTGATACAGTAAAAAGTTAGACCTTAGAAAGACTTTTTTACTTTTAATCTTTTTACATAGTAATATGATATATAAGGAATATTCTTTGCCTACCTTATTACTTAATTGACTGCTCTTTTTGACATTGGCTAGCAGACACAGAAATTTGGCTCTAATTGCAAAACAGAAAATTCAAATTAATAATAAACTATATAATAGCTCAGACGTGCTGCGTAATATAAATAATAGAAATTTTTTAGAGAAATGCATATTTTATATGTTTTGTCTATTAAATCTCTTAAAGTTTTATTTGTTATTTTATTATATTTTATTAATTAATTAAAATTAAGCCATTAATCAGTTAAAATAAATTGTTTACAGATGAGACAAAACTAAAATATGAAAGCCTTAGCTTTGATGATAAAAGTGCCTTAATCTGAACTAATAAAAGTACAATGGCTCAATTGACTAAATACATGTACAATAGTGGCCATAAAAAGAGCTTGTTTCATTGGTCTTTTTTTGCCAAAAAGTGCATATAGAATATATTATTATGTTGGTTGAAAAAAATATATATTATTACGTAAAAAAATTCAAATTTCACTTGATAATAAATGGAAATTAATTTATCGCTGATAATAATATAATAATAAAAAGCAGGAATTACCGGAGCATCATAGAAGTGATGCAGTGAGTTCAATGGTGTATGAAGCAAATGCAAGGGTACGTGATCCCGTGTATGGGTGTGTAGGTGCAATCTCATCTTTGCAGCACCAAATTAATTCATTGCAAGCCCAATTGGCCATGGCACAAGCCGAGGTTGCCCACATGAGAGTGCGCCAACATGGTTCCTCTTCCAATCCGACCGCCATGGACATGGTGGTCGATCAGGCCGCCACCGCCGGAGCTGAGTCACTGTGGTCATGCTAGCTTTTGCATGCTTTGCCTACCCTTTTTGGGTCTATACTTATTAATTTATTATCATGCTCTTGCTTTATTGTCTCCCTTTTTCTTTTATACTTTTTTTTAGCACATCTCTACTTGATCAAGAGATGATGATATATGGTCATGATGATCATTAATTATTAACCATATTGTATATATTCTAAACATATAATTATGAGTTATTATATCTTTTTGGTACTACAGTGAAGTTGACTCTCTCTCTCTCTCTTTTTTTTATTTCCTTAATTTTATTTGCTTAGTGGGGTTCTATAATATTATGTGATTATCAGTTGTTAGTAGAATTACTCATCAATAGACCGGATTTAAACAACAAAAATACTTAAAAATATATAAATCCGGTCAAAATTCAGCTCAAATCTAGGTCTAATTGTCATTGTTGAAATTTCTCATAATGTTTTTCTAATATTTAATCAATTTATCTTTTCCGATCACAAAGAATTTTACTCAAATTTAAATCAAACATATTGGCAATATTTGGTTATAGTACAAGTTAATACAAATGTGGTGTTTGTATAATAAGCTCTATTGTCCCATACACTTCATATAAAATAATACACTATTTATTCTTTAATTTGTATAATAAAATAAACATTGTATTATAAAATAACGAGACAAATCTTATTGTCTTTCTATCTCCGATATTGCCTCCATCTCTGTTATCTTTTCAAATCAATTTTTTTCTTTATTTTTTTCATTTTGGTTTAAGAAAATAAAAAATAAAAAATGTAAAATTAGTGGTGTATCTCATTGTATAAAATATTATAAGCTAATATAGTTTTATACTAAATACTATATGTAATAATATAGACTAAACAGTACAGACTAACGTTATACTAGCTAGCAATACAATACAACAATCCAAATGTGCCTCTTACAACTTAATAACAGTACTAACATATACAAGTAAAATGAAATTGAGAAAAATGGCAAAATTTACCTTTAAATTATGTACAATAGTACATATTTACTATTAAATTATGTTTGGTTCAAAAATGCATATATTATTGCTAAACTGGCTCGTATTTGCTACTACTATTACTAAATGATTAACATTTGTTCTTATAGTTATCAAACTAGTTCATATTTACCTCTATTTGCAGTTAAAAATGGCCCGTATTTATATCAATAAGGATAAATGTGAATCATTTTAATAATTACAGAGATAATTTTTGAAAATAAAAAATAAAAAATAAATGTTTACCATTTTATATAGTTGATGGAAAATTTAACTTTTTATCCCTAAAACTTATAGGTTGATATCTTCTAGCGGGAACTGGAATTTAGTTTATGTTTTTATTGAGATAATATCTACTCGAATGTTAAGTTCCGAAAGTCAAAATTCGTTACTGCATCAATTTGTCCGTTCAAGTTAAAGCCTAAACTACCCATTAGTTAAGAGAAAAAAAAAAATTCTAACTTTTTCCTAAAAAGAAAATAAATTAATTTTTTCTAGTTTGTAGACTGTGGAGTTGCAGGGAGGCAATATCAATTACTATGCTGCATGCTGCTTATTGCAATAATTAGTTTTCCCTATTGTTAATAGCATTGATTTCTCATCAAAAAGACAGCAATTGATTTAACTAGTTGTCATCAATTGGAAAAACCCCACAAGTAGTCCAATTAAGTTATTGTCTTCTTTATCTCAACGTTCAGAAATTCTTAAATTCAATAGAAAATAATTAAGCATAGTAATTGAAAATGATATCATAACAGAAATTAATTTGGAGTTTACCCTGATTTTCTTCATATGATTGTTTTTGGAGTCCAATTATGCTGAGTTATATGCCTATATATATATATATATATATATATATATATATATATATATGATGAGACTTTTATATTTTAGTAATACAGGACAGATGAATTATGCATAACATATTATTTAGAAATCAGAGAATTTTGTATTTGTGTTTTTTTTTTACCATATGCGGTGAAATTTTGACAGAAAATACTCAAATTAAATGAATGCATAAAAAATCTTAAAAAAGATTGGAACATAAAGTTCTAAAAGTTTGTATCATTTTATGTAAAATTCTAAATCTATCATCAATGAATATGACTATAAATGTCTGGCATGCAACATAAGGGTTGATCATTAATTATATAACCGCTATAATATGCAATTTAATCTCTGCGGTGGTCGTTATAAGCCCGGTAGTCCGAGCCCTAGAGAGTAACTACTGAAGAGCTTGGTTATGGATCAAAAATATTTGATCCATAAAAGAGATTAGCCCTTGTAAGGCCCAGGCGTAGCCCATCAAGGAGTCACGGTCAGAGTTGCTTTAGGCCGTAATTATTATTTTATTAATATATCATAAAGCCTAGCCTTGCCCAATTTTCAGTTTGTTGAATCCAATATCTAAACAAAACTTAGCCCCGGGCCTCCACCAACATAATATTAGAAATTTGTTGGATTTTTTTTTTCTAATTTTTTAACAACGTTATGAGGACTGTCATGGAAATTATTTTGTTTAATTTTTTATATATGTTTATTCATAGACAGTGCAATGTCATACAAAAAATTCCTAATTCATATATATTAGATTAATTCTAAAAACTGTCTTTTAACTTGCAAGCATTTATTAGCTTGCTTTGTTAATTCTAAAAAAAAAAAAAGATTAATTTAATTTCAAAATTCCTTTCCGATATTTGTTTTTAAAGCTTAACTTTTAACATAAAATTTGACAGTATTATTTCCTTGTTACAATTTTTTGGCAGTATTGCATAAATTTAGTATTCCTTTCAATTTCAACCGAATGAGAAATAGCATGATTGATATTACAACGATACCTTCAACTAACTTAGAAAAACATAGAGATAGCAACTCGACAAATGAAAATTCCAAAGGGGAATCATAAATCCTATAAAACCTAACCTAAAAAGATGGAGATTATATGGTGGAAACTTGATACAAAGAAATAATCAAAAGCCATCTTCTATATATTTAATTCTTCTTTTATCATCAAACATCGAATATTTGCCTCTTCATGAACGTAAATATACCCTTCTCTCTTTCCAATTTAGTATTCGTAAATAATTTTCTAATAAATCAAACTAATAGTATATTACTATATATACAAATATATAAATATAACTTTTTCTTATTTACATGCTATCATATTATATTAATTTAATACGTCAACGATCTCATATAACTCGTTTATAAAAAAATTTTCCACAGTTACAAGAGTATGCAATCCATCAAAGCAATAATTGGGTCACCCATATGGAGGATTTTAGTAATTAACTTATATATAAAATCACAGTTAATTTTTATATTTGCTTAATTAATAAAAAGAATAAGTATAACCTTTTAACTATCAAAATTCTTAAATTGCTAATCGGTTAATTTTTAGTTAACATGTACAGTAAGAAAATTTCAATTATTTGTTCAATTCAATTAGCAAATCGGTTTATATATAATTTTCATAAAATTTGGAAATTTTATGTTTTAAGTTTGTAATCAAAACATAATTACTCATATGGCCCAATCTAGATATGATTGAGGTAGGCATATGAGTAACATGGTCCCTACTATTATAGTTATGATTTGGTTCCAAAATTAGAATTTTGAAACTTGGGGTAGGCATATGAAGGTCAACTGTTGCATAGTGACTGATACTTTGTTTTGTGATCTGAAAATATGGGACCTTAGCTTGCAATTTGGGGGCAGTCATTAACTGTTTCCATCTAAGTTTGTGGGAAATGAATGTGTCAAGGTAACCCTACTGATCTCACCGACAATTCTCTTTGGAATCATATTATGTATTACTCAATTTGGACTATCTAGTAGAAAATTTAGCATTCTCATCAATTGTTTTTTTTTTTTAGCCTTAACCCCACTAACCAACCCTTTTAATTAGCCCTCTCTTCCCTTGAAAGGACACTCCCTATCATTACAATTTTTTTTTCCCTACACATACCTTGAGTGCTTTCTTGTAAGTTTTCGCTTTTACAACATACTTTAAATTATTATTTTAATTTATATTTTTAACAGTATATGCTGCTAAAAATATAGTTCGGAATGCTTATTATATGGTAATGTTTTATTGGTTAATATTTGATGACAGGTAAAAGTTCTAAAACTCAAACCACCTGCAAAACAATGAAAAACTAGTGGGATTTCCGATAAGGAAGCCTCAAATAGTTAAGATAGTAAAATTCCAGCGAGAATAGAGTATTTTCGGTGAAAAGAAGTGAGTAGATGATCTTTCAGCTTACCTGATTTTTACCTTGTATATGTCTTTCCCTTCCTTTACGTGGGAGGAGATCCCACTACTTTCAGTTATCTTTTTCACTTCTTGTTTTGGAGGAGACATGGGGGAGAGGAAACTGTCTTTGTCGGATATGACGGGATTTCTTGGAATGTTGGTTCGTTGGTTGAGGCCGAGCTCTCTTGGTGTTCGGCGTTGTCCGAGCTCTTGGCTAGGAAAGACATGACCGATTTGCGTCAGCTCACCTGGTTTGTCTATGAGATTGGCCGAGCTACGAACTAGGCCATGTCACCTAATTAGTCTGTGAGGCTAGCTAGGCCATGTTATCACTATTCACATGTTCTAGATTTTTTTGGTGTCACTTAGGAAGCCATAGAGTTGCAATATAATTCGTCAAAGTTATTTTGATAACCAAATATCCCCTAAAATATAATAGAATCCGAGGTATATGATTATATTATATATTAATTATTAATCCTTATAAGACGTTACTTAGAATTAGTATTCCGACTCATTTAATATAATATGGATAGACACTATATAAAGACACTCAACTCTATTAGATATGTTTCTGAAAATTTTATCCGAAAAAATTTTCTTTTATCTTCTCACTCATTTAACAGTTTAAAATCTATTTTGTAAGAAATAAATCGAAATGTTAGGGTGATGAAAATCTCGCCAACAATCAATCATTAGTCATAAATTGATTCAATTAAGGAATCATTAATTATATTGACAATATACTCAGATGAGCAATAACAGATGGATTAAGCTGAGATACACCAAGTAGAATATATATGCTTTTATAGAACGCATTTGCCTTTTCTAAGATTCTTATCAAATTATTAGATGTTGGCATTCAATAATGTTCCTTACCGAAAATTATGAGCTTGCAATCCATAAATTAATATATGCAACGATGCTTTTTTTTTTCCTTTTAATCTTGGAAGAATGTTTGGTATAATAGGAGACATATATCAAGGAATTGTTTGGGATTATGAAGAAGAAAACTTAATTTTTCAATTATTTAATTCAAGAATGAACAAGGATTTAATTTATAGAGTGCAGATTGAAGTAGGAAGCTCAAGATTCGCCTCATCTGTTGGAGACAATTTTTCATGGAGAGGGCTACCCCATGTCTTTATACTTCTAATTTGTTTGCATTCATTCATAAATGCATTATTTTTTTCCTTTTTCTTTTTGAAAATAATTCCAAAATAACTCGTCCACAAGTCAAGTTTCTGTTTAATCCTGACTATTTCTAAGGCTATGCTGCCTATTACTTTTCCAATCTCGTTGCACTAATGAATTATTGAAACTAAAATTAAGAGTTAATACAGTAGTATTACTTTCACCCATGATCACTTAACTTATGTCTAATAACAATTTTAAATTTTATAGTTAGTTTTTTATTGTCGAAATTAGTTAATTGAACCATTAATTATAAATTTTTCACAAATAATGTGAGAATTAAAAAATATCATTTTATATGTATATAGTTAAATTTTAAGTATATTTTATAAATTTTATGTTAATTTTTATAATTTAATTGTCTTTAAAATTTCAATAACACAATTTTAACTACTAGTCTACCATTGAAATACAAAGAGAAAGAAAGATAGCAAGAACAAAGCAAGATTGCAAAAAAGAAAGTAAGATAGAACGAAATAGGGAGAGCAAGAAAGCAAAAAATAAGGGAGAAGGCATTTATACCGGATTTCAAACCATTATTTGACCGAAAAAAAAATCAGAAACTAAGTGGTGTTCAGCAGCTCACGGGCCTCGCCATTTCAACTGCTGCAGCTTTTAATTAAAAAAAAAATTCTTCAGAAAACGGCAAGCAATCATGTCGTTTTTTATCTGGGGTTTCACCTCAGCTTTCTCCCCTTTACGCACTAAACGACACTATTTCTTACATGAAAAACGGCACATGCAAGCGCTGTTTTCTATATAAATTCTGTCACTTCTACCGTAAATTTTACCGTTCAGAAAACGATACATATGAGTATCATTTTTTAATATTCTAAAATGCTAAATAATCTTACTGTTACACATATTTTCTAAATATTTTCAATTTTTACACCAAAATAACAAAAATCCCTTATTTTCCGGATTAATAAATAAAAAAGAAAAAAGAATTGTATTTAAGTATGAAAATATATAGTTATAAGTGGACGGGCCGGGCGGAAGGCCGGGCCCATTAATAACAAGCACTGATAATAAATTAATAATGGGGTCGGTTTGTGAAAATTGTTGTTTCCACATAAAATTCAGCTAGTGCTCTCTTACGACTGTGGGAATGCTTCCTTGTGACACCCATTTGCTAAATTATTTTTTAATTCCTCTTGAAGGAGAAAATGTGAAGAATTGCGGCTGATTAGACAGATTTTCATTGGTTTCTCATGTTCATGTTGACTTTAATTTTTACAAATTTAATTGCAAGGATATATCCAAATCATGCATTTCCTTCTTGCAACAAAAATTTCCAAAGAAGCAACTTATGCTTTATATTGCCTTTGTTTGACTTTGTGTGCCCTAGATAGATTTAAACTGCTATAGGAACTGATAACTAAATTCTGTAAATTTCATTTCTAAGTTTGGATTTGACACTTACTCGAACATTATTCTCGTTAAAAATTTACTTGTAATAATCAGAAATAATTTATTATAAATCATTATTCCATATTAATAATTTGACTCATTAAAAGTCTTTCTGTATGTGTTTTAGAGCACCAAAATTGTTAATAATAATAATTAAGGAAATGCATTAAACAGATAAAAGAAATAATTTTAAAAAAAAGGCAAATGTATTTTTTTTTTTTTAAAAATCCGAGTGTACTTTGCTTTCATTGGCACATAAAAACATAGGTAAGCCTAAATCCAAAGTACACTAACGGCTTCGTTTACCCTCTTTTTATATCTCTTTTTAAATTGCATTTTACTATTAAATTATATATTTTGTTTAGAAGAATCTTCTATGAGATTAGCGTACAGCGAGAGTGAAAGGTAAAAAGAGGATATATAGAATGTCCTGATAATAGTAAAAGCATAATCTAAAGTTCAAGTTTCTGTTTCGGACCTTTCACATAACTACATAAATTCTCACCTATTTCATTTTTATTTGAATATATATAAACCCTACATTGAATTTAATCTAATGAGTTTATAATTTGTTAACTATATTCATTTCTAAAATTATATATATAGATAGATAAGGTGAACGATCTTTCACTTTCTTCCACCGAACCCCCCCAGTCCAAAAAAATAAGTTAAAAGATGACAGGAAAAGTAAAAGTCAATTGGAAAATCAAGAACATTTCCTGGACCTAAAGATTATAGAGATATACAAGCAGAAAACTTTACAGTCAATATTCTTTTTTTTTTTATATAGTACAAATTACACTAATCAGTGTAACAATCTTAACTTTGACTTTTCACTGTCGATCGAACTCAACAATATCAAGAACTACATTAATTATTCCAATAATATGGAATTGAAATCAAACTCTATCCATAAGGATAGGCTACCACCTTAAATAGGAACTTCCTGAAATATTCTAAAGTTGTGGCTTTCAAGAATCCTTAACTGTGATTTGATACCACCAATTCCAATAATGCTTATATGTTTTTTCTTTAATTTAATACCATATTTTAAATCATCATTGTGTATTTGAAATTGCTCCATCATAGTTGCTGTTATGATTTCTATAATCTACTATTGCCATAATTTATTTGAGATTCATATTTTTTTTTACGAAAAAAGCATAATATCTAATTAAATAATTATAAATTTTCAATTTTCCGCACCGAGTGTTAGCTATTAGGTTAATTTCTGGTGATTTTGAATTCAAATACTCGTTAGTTAGACAAATGAAATTAGAGAAAGGGTAAATTATTATAGAACGTTAAACTCAATAGATTCCTCCAATCTCATGATCATTGAATAGCATTTAATACAACAGTTGTTCCAAGCTTTCTTGTAACAGTGAAAAGGAAAGTGATATTAATTAATTATCATATGATAGGTAGGTGAATCTTTTTCACTTTTGAACTTCAATTTGCAAAATTAAAGTTCACAGCTGAAAACAACTCAAATATGAAAATGATGTTAAGATAAAATCCAATTCTATCGTAGCTTTGGTTAGATCATAAGTGACATCCACAAAATAGTTAAATACTTTTTAATCTTTATCAGTCGCTGTCCACTCCACACAAAGTCACCCAGCTATATATGGTACATACATTAGACTTGCAACCGCTTCTTGAAGCCAATCATCATCGTCGTTCTTAATCTGCAAAGTTCAACCACGGAAAACGTTTAACCGAGTCATGAAACGAAAAATTAATCAATTCGAATAATTAAATAACAAATATAGATAAAATTACCTCGAGAGATTCGTTGCTATACGATTCTTTATCATGGAAAGCATTATCGTTTTTATTTCCTCCATTTTCATCTTCACATAGTTCGTTATTTCTCGCAAATCTCCCGCGGACTCGAACTCTTCGATCAGCTAGGGTTTTGCGGCAAGCATACTGTTGAATAATATGGTAAGGTAAATATAAGCAACGTTCTAAATAACAATGGTAAAATTATGAGAAAAATATAGTAAAAGAAACAGACCTTAATGGTTTTATTAAAGTTTCTTTGGTTTCTCTTCTTCAAGTACCGAAGAATTCTGTCTTTTCTTTCTTCAACTGTATACCGGCCAACCTTAATATTGTTGTGTTCCATGGCTGGCATTTGATTGCATTGAATTCCCTGTAACAAAATTTAGAAATAATTGGAAAATCAATTTTAAAAGAAAGAAATTAAGATAATTAAGTTAAAGAATTAATTTAATGCATACCCAATTATCTCCAGCAAATTCAGGACAGACAGACTTACAACTAGACACAAATTCACAACAATCTTCCCCAAACTCACAGGCATCAGGAAACTGAAATCCTGAACCAAAATTCTGAATTTTGGCAATGTTACTAAGACCAAATTTGTAGTCCATGAAAGAAGAAGAAGGCACAGCCATATCAGAAACTCCAAATTGGTCACCAGAAAAACATGAAGTGTTCACCGGAACCCTTGACAAGATTTCAGTTTCTGATCGAAAACCCTCAATTCCTCCATTATTGTTCTCATAATAAACTGGAAAATTAATCTGATCTTGACCCAAAATTGCACCAGTACTGCCCGGTGAAATTGTAGCATTATTAGAATTATTGGCAGCAAATGTTGCAGTACATCCTCCATAATTTTCTTGAGCTATAACCGATGTAATCTCTGAGAATTCTTCAGGAGAAAATTGATAATTGGTGTAGAAATGAGGGATAGAAGCCATTGATTGAAAGAGAAAGAGAATTAAGAAATAACGGATAATTTCTTTTCTTTTTGAAAATTCTCTTTCTTGCCTTGTCTGTCACTTAACCATGGAGGGCTTAGACATATATATAGAGATTGTAACAGTGAACTGGCTTTAGGCAAGTTGTTCTGCCCGGAACTGTCCGGGCAACAGAGAGAGAAATTAAAATACATATATAGACATAATTAGCGTAACTCATCCAGTTCTTAGCTAACATAATGTTTATTAGCTTAATAACTTTCTCATTATATCATCTGTAAACGCGTTTTTTTTTTTTTTTTATGTAAGTTTGTAACTAATTTTTATATCCATTATTTGTTAGTATTTCTTTCTAACCATAATATTTTTCTTTTGCTTTATCATTATTCTGTGTCCTTCCCAATTCCAATTTGTACTCTAGGTTGTCGCCACACGCCAGTATGTGTTTTGTTACTTATTCTTTCTATTGCCTGGTTAGTACCATCATTCTTGATTGTGAATTAATGGATTTATTAGGTGTACAATTTTATTTCCATTCCCAACTACATATTTTCATTCATATATTTGAAAAATTCAAAGTAAATCAATTCAATATTAAGCAAGAATCTCTTAATTCCCGACTACATGTTTCCATTCTGAAAATTTTAAAAGAAATTAATGAATCAATTCGATAGCAAACTTGTAATTAATTAAGTAAAATTTTCCATAGTATTGCAATTAATGTACAGAGTATAAGTGTGAATAGTGAGAACTGGGAAAAAGTATGGTGGTGATTAAAGGTGATAGAAGAAGAGGGGGTCATGTGATTACTATTCTGATATACTGTTTAAAGCTGTACACCATGCATGAGGTACAACTAAAGATGAAACCTACTTATAGCTTAAGAATCTAACACATGGGCTTGTAAGATTTGCATCAACAACCAACGTACAACATATATCCCCCAAATTTTGGGTTTAGTTGTTATTGCCCTTCTTCTTATAGCCATACCACCATACTGCCATAAGACTACAAGCCCAAATATACCTTGTCTAGGGCAATCTGATCTCTTGCCCCTTGAGATCATTGCATTGCTTTTCTTGTTCTCAAAGCTAGGATTCCTTAGAATGGGTCAAAATAAGCTGCTGGAAGTGACTAGTTTTTCTTCTTTTTTTGCATGAAAATTAATAGAACATGTTCTCTTATTATCGCATGTATTAGAAGATTCTTAATGATTTTTCGTGTGGTTAAATATTTATGGGTTTTTATATATTTACATTGAAATATATATCTCACTCTTACTCCTCAGCCAGATTTTTTGTGGGGGGAAAAAATGCTGCATGCAGCTTTCATTACTTTAGGCATAAAGCTACATAAATTCCTGACCAAAATAAACTATATCTATATATATATATATATGTGTGTGTATGTATGTATATGCATACATACATACATACATACATACATACATACATACATACATATATATATATATATATATATATAACAACAAAAAATTTTTAGTTTAAATTTTTTTATTTTAGTCATAGGTGGTTTTATGCAAAACTAAAACGTTTCATGAATTTGAAGTTATATGAGTATAAAGCTATCATTTTATTTGTAAAAAAAAAAAAAACTGAAAACACCTTATAGTTAAATTATTTATTTTTTTAAAATAAGGGCAAATAAAATAAATAATTAACTAAATTCACTTATTCTAACCAACAGGTATTGTTGTAAGGTAATTTAAATTGAACTTTACTGATTTATTTAAATTGAATTATGATGTAAATATTAATCAAATAGCTCCATAATCTAGAGCAATTTTTTGTTGGATAATAGAGTCAATACAAAAAGAAAGTGTGATGTTGGTGCCTTGAAGGTAATTGGATCGAAAAGCGGACCTCTTTTCTTTATTTCTTTCACAATAATCTTTTAACATACATTAAGCTTTATTAAGAGCAACTGAAGGGTATCTGGTTCAAAAAAAAAAAAAATCTCTGAAAGAGTTATCTATACATGTTGCATAAATATCTTTCATTATCTTGAAAAATAAAACAAAAAGATTCCTGGCTTACCTACATATATCTTTACCAATATACATATAGTATCAAACCAAACATTATGTTTCTCCATTAGGATAATATGGATGGTAATTTAGGAGGATAAAATTCAGAGAACACTTATCCGTGGACCCAATATCACAGTAATCTCTCATGCAAAGTACTTTCTACATTACAAATAAACAATAATAAAAATTGATTTTGCTTTTGTTCTCTTATATCCATAAACTTAGTAAATTTTTACCGTATTCAAAAATTCAATCCGAACCTGAAAACGACTCAAAAAATTTAAAGTCTAAGTAAAAATTGTAAAAATTCATTTTAAAATATCTAAAATCTAACCTAATTTGAATCCATAATCCAATTTTTTCAATTATATATAATAAATCGTATTTTAATGAAATCAAAATGTCAAATTTCTAATATCTCGATTCTCTTTTCTCTTCCTTATTGTTCATTCCACTCATCTGCTACCCTCTATATCTCACTTTATCTATATCGCCATCAGCCTCCTACCTCAGGTGTCATCCTCGTCGACTCCCTTACTCGAAAATCGTCACTTTGCTTTGATTTAAAATATCCCATGGGAGAAATAACTCTCACTGTTAAGTGAGTTTTTTTTTTTGGCATGTTTTAAATTCGGTCAGATCTATATGTAAGACCGATCCAAAATTCGACACGGCATATAAACAAAAATAAAAAGAAATAAAAGAAGGTGGTTAAGAATTTTTGTATAAATAAATATATAAAAGACTATAAAATGACATAATTTTAATAATAGTTCGGCCGGCTTGAGTTTAGCAGTTTTTGAATATCAAAAACTAAACCAATATAATTGAATTTTTATTTTAAAACTAAATATATTAAATTGCTTTTCGTTTCTGTTTGGTCCAATTTGATTTAATTTTTAGTCTAAT
Organism: Excoecaria agallocha; assembly: GCA_037975025.1. Classification (NCBI taxonomy): domain Eukaryota; kingdom Viridiplantae; phylum Streptophyta; class Magnoliopsida; order Malpighiales; family Euphorbiaceae; genus Excoecaria; species Excoecaria agallocha. Next base: position 991,508 of record JBBPFJ010000033.1, on the reverse strand, counting down.
TTTTTAATTCTAATTGTGAAATGAATTTTTTTGAAAAAAAAGAAACCCAATCCGATAATGATGACACAAAAAATTCAAAATCGAAAAGAAACTGATTCGAATTCGTTCAATTCAACCCGATTGATTACCAGGTCTAAATAAAATAAAGAAACTCAAAATCAAAACATTTTTTTAAATCTATGCCAGCATAACATTATAACGTCAAAAACACAAAATTGATTTTGTTATATAGTAGTTTTATCATTAATTTTATAATTTATCTTAAATGACGAAATGAAACTATAGACACCGAGTAATAAGAAGTATAAGTATTACATGCATGTGAATGGCACATGAAGATAAATATGTGAAAATTGTTTTTTTTTTTTTTGGGGGGGGGGGGGGGGGGGTTAAAATTGACTAAACTCAAGACTTGATTGTTGAAGCATCTAATTTTTATTTTCACATGGCTTTTCTGAAAAATTAAAAAAATACTTACCAGTTTATAAACCGATTAATTAATTAAACCAATAGCAGAATATCATATTGAATAAACAAGTTGAAAAAAAAAATTACGTGGTTAATAATGAAACGCGTTTATTCACTATTGCCTATTTGGGTTGGTAAATGAAAAATTCATGATAGAATTTAGGTAAGAATTTTTGGAGATATTGTTATATTGTCCCATAAAACAAGGGCTAAATGGATAGAAGTTGAAGGACATAATTGCGTAAAAAGTCAGTCAAAATGTTAACTTGGAAATGAAGAAGCTAATCGCCGCAAAAAGCAAAATTCAAATAGAATAAGAAGATGAGGATTAGGGTGAGACAGTACGTAGTATCAGGTGCTTCTGGTTGCCCTTCTCTTCGCTATCCCATCACTCATCTTAGCCTGCAAGCCTTCTACTAAATTCAATTCACACACCCCACTTGTGCATTGCAAGAATATTGGTCCTTCTTAATTATTTTACTTAATCTTGCTTTTATTTTATTTTTCAAATTCTATTATTAATGTCTACAAGAAGACTGGAAGAATTAATGCATTCTCTATTATATGTTGTTAAAAGATAATTAATCTGGGATAAATTGAAATGCAATCTAATAATCCATTAGGTGCTAATCTTAAACAAAACATGAATATAACTAAAAGGGAAATAAAAGTACAGACAAAGGCAAAATTACAAAAACTTGATGATCTGACAAAATTCCATCTGATCACTTTTTTTTTTTTATATTCTCCTTAGTGGTTGGTTGTTTATGGTCCAACAATCTCATGTTGGTGCATGTTGCCTGGAACTGAATCTACGTCGTATTATTATTATTATTATTATTATTTAGAGCATATAAGATCACAACGGCACTTTTTCCCTATTCCTTCATTATTTTTTCAAATCTAAAAGTATTCTTGTTCTATGTAGGACATTGCTTTTGTTTTTCCCTTGCCAAGTTGGGATCCTTTGTTCAAAGATATGTCGTACTTTTCTTCTACATCTTCACTTCCAATTCTTGCATTGCCTCCCTCATAACAAGACTGCTTTTCTTTTTCAAAATCTGGTACAATATTTAACTAACCCACAAAACATTTTCAAAATATCTATCATTTTTAATTACCATCACATTTGTCAAACTAAATCCCCAAATTAAGCTATCTATGTTTGTTAATCTATTGCTATTGATGGATAAATTTATCCACATTAGTTTTGGACACAGGTTTTATATTCCATTATCATAGTTACCTCCTGCACTTTTTAATCAAATGTTGACTGCATGACCAATTCCCAGTGATTCCATTACCATAGTTTGCCATGAGTTTATTCAAAAAAATTTCAGGTCTACGAGGGGAACACCTTCCAATCTCTTGATAGCAAAGGCAAATTAATTCTTATTTGTTGCATTGGCTACTAAGCAACCACAGAGACAGGATTATAATCAATTTAAGCCAAATTTATGTTAAATTGGACGTTCAAAATGTTGTTACTGGCACGGTGCACAGTACTTATTATCCGAACAGGCTGCGCAAAAAAACAGGACTAATATTTACAGAAAATACCTGCAACTATGAAATTCTAGTTGGACAAATATAAACCACTAAATTCTATATCGACTGCTATCAACAACTGATATGCCTTTAGAGAATTATCGCAAGGCGTCCTTTCAGAAAAGGGTGGGCTGTCAGACCAAGTTTGACCAATGGCCTGTCAAATAATGGTTGTCAATTTAATTAGAATCCATCACAAGCCTCCTGCCTCCAATCCAAACTTCATTCCAAAACATTGACAATATTCAAAATACATCAGTAAAAATTGTCTCCATCAACACTAGAATTTGTTGACTAGTCAACAACAAAAATAGGGTAAATGTCCATCTATGGATATGACACTCGCTTCACATCAGGTTCGACATTCGAACACTGTAATGTTAAGCCCAGATGAAAAAAGGGAGTTGCCTTGTTAGATATCATTCAGGCACACTGGCAGTACAACGAGATATTGTAATATGTAAAAGGAAAGAAATAGAGCAGGCATAACACCCCGTTAATGCTTACCATCTAAACCAGGGATAGTTTTGGGGTCTAATGAATGTTCCGGTTAAGCAATCCTTGGAATGATATGTAAAGATCTTTGTTTTCTGTCCCAAATATCTGTTCTGCTTTCCTTAAAGTTTCCTGAACGGTAAGATAAAAAAAAAAAAGATTTAGGTAATTCAATAGATAAATAGTTTGGTATATTTCATTGCATCAATATATGAACATATGAGCATGCAACTCTCACTTCACGAGTTTGCTTTTGAGCATTTAGTTCCTTGATGTTTGCAAGAAATGCACTGAACTGTTCATATGATAGTCGACTCCTAAATGCACACAGAAATCAGTCAATACGAATGTCCAGATACTCCAACTATACATTGGACACCAAACAAGTCAGACAAGGTAATTAGTTAATTTAAAACTCACCTGGCTTGACGAAAGAACTCTTTTCCATCAATTCGAGGAGTGCGCACTAAAACAAAAATAATACAGAAAGAAATGCAGTCTATGTCAGATGGGAAGGAAAACTAGTCCTGAAGGTGTGAGAACCATGTAAGATTCACACTTAACAAAAGCAGCATGACTACGAGAACAAACAGGCTAAAATTGGAGCCGATAACCAGATACACTGCACATAGACCTAAAGATTTTTTCTTTATATCACACAATTATTAAATCATGAAAAGGTTAGATTAACTTGTATAAACCTGGCATTGGTCGTCCACGTGGGGGAGAGTTTGCGGCTGATGACTGCTGGCTTGATGGGTACCAGGCAGAAAGTGAAGTCCGCCCCTCGAATTGAGATTTTGTTGGGGATGTTGCACCAGAAGTTTTCTGAGGCGACCCAGCAGCAGAATAACCTCGAGGTGAAACACTAGTGGAAATGATTTTTGGAGTTCCAGTTGGAGTAAGTCGTGGAGTGATGTATGGAGTAATAGAAAATCTTTGTCCAGAATGCCTTGAAGCTGTTAGACCAATCAATCAGGTCATATACACATTCAACACTATCATGAAATAATAGCCTCATATGATTACAAAACTATCTACATTTCATAAAATTTAGTCAAAAGATGCAATTTTCTTGGAGTCCACTTGAGGCAAGTAGGCCTAGCAAAGACTGTTGTAAGACTTCAACTTTGGTTCAACATCTGGCCATTTTAACTGATTGCCCCAAATTTAGATTTGATTATCAAGAGAAACGATAATATTATTTCCACAGTCCCAAGAATAGATGTTGACTATGCCTAAAGGAAGAAATCGGGTCACTTGACTAAGTTTAAAGTGCATCTTTGCATACAGATACAAGTAGAAAAGAAAGAAAATGGAATTCAAGTATCCCAAGGAAAGAAAAATAGGCTTTTTTTTCATGCTATCAAAACTCATTTATAGTTGGAGGTTCTGTTTTGCAAGGCCATAGTTTTAGGCAGGACATCAATTCTAAGTTTTGAAGAACAACAATACGCCATCCATGTACCGATATAATTTTTGAACTCCTATAAATGGGTTTAAAATGTGTGAGATTATATTGCAAAGCAGCACAAGCTGAAGGAAGAAAACAAAATATTTTTTATTAGAAAATAAGTATCTCTTTCATAAAATACTATTTGGAACATGTGAGATATTTGTTATAAGCAACTTGTAATCATTATAGAAATATAGAAAGAAGGGATCAATCCCATACCATCATCAACTGTACTGCCTGTATCACTAGAGCCAGTGTAAGAATTCTGGGCTGCATAGCCATTCATCCCCTCATCTAGGAAGCAAGGAGCCAAAAACAATTAAAGGAAAAAAAAAAAGCAAAAGATAATTACATGGAAGAAACTGAATTCCTTGAATGAGCTAAAAAAAAAAGTATGCCTAGTCATTAGAAGATGTCCTGCTCTTAAAACATTTTAGCAAGAAGTCACAGTTCCCAAGCTTGAATCTGCACCCTTCTGGTGACAGGACCAAGGAAGTCACCATTGCACTTAGCAGTCCCCAGTTCACAATTAAAAAGTCCTCATGAAAGAAAATGTTCGTCAATCTAGGTAATATTACCTTTTTCAGGATACGCTTTGGGAACTGACTGGTCACAAGTCCCAATATCAACAGTTTCAGTCTGCTGTTAATGACAAAAAGAGCAACTAATGAGTACCTCTAAAGGTACCAAAGGAAAAACAAAGGAAAAAAAAAAAGTAGAAGTCCCTACAATCACAGTAAAATGGCTACATGAAGAACAGAGCATGAATTATTGAATTATAAAATAAATATTGGCGCTAATAAGTCAATATGAAGTCTTACTGATGAACTATCTTCATTTAGTGATTGCATCAGTTGCCTCTTAAAGGTCTCCAACTGTCAATACTCAAAATATGTTAGCCTTTGCGCCAAACAGATGAAACAGAATTAGAAAAACATAAAAGGAGATAAAATGGTATTAGAAAAAATTTGTTTCTGTACAATTTACACATGCTAAATTAATATGCAAATAATAAACTGCCATGACATGACAGAAGGATATTAAAAGATCAAATAACAAAGAAATGTTGGAGGGTCAGATGGAGCAACCTCTGTGGCTATGATGGCAAAAAGATCTTGCCAGAACTCCACGTCCATAGGACCATAAGAGGGTATAATCAATTTTTTTTTTTGAATGATGCAGCTCCAGAATATAATAAAATCTCACCTTTGTCAAATCATGGCTGAGCTTCTTCACGCTCATTGCTAAAGAATCCCTTTCCTTTGAAAGTTTCATCTTCACTCGACATGAAAATAACAAAAGAGCAATAGTCAAATTCAATAATTCAAAATGACGATCTATTTGATTTGTTCAGACAAAAATAAGGCAAAATAAGATGAATATACTTTTTTTGTTGTTGTTTTCATATTCGGCTAGATATATATCTTTTTCTATCTCAAAAGCAATCCTTTTCCAAGCCTCATACAATCATCCTCTATAACAGTTTTTTTACTTTCACATTCAGAAAGAAAGACAGCACATTCTCACTGGGTGGAACTTCATTCTATCGTCTAATTTTTCGGTAAAAAGAATGATAATAAGCCAAACTAAAATCAATTCCAGCTTCATTTACTCAATTGAATTTAATTTCCAAGTTGCAGTCACTCAACAGAGCACTGAAGGTGTAACATCATATTAAAGCCAAAATAATCCACCAAGACAAAATTCATTCTACTTGGATGAGCTGCATTTATTTATTTTATATCTGGCCTCAAAAATTCAATATGTTGTATGTCCAACTATTAGTTTCAATTCACTAAACAATTCCAGAACGTTAAGGGAAAAAACAGTCATTCAATCCAAACAATAGGAAATGCTACACGTATACCAACAGAAACAAAAGCTGCTGGACTAAAACATAAAGACCACTCCAATTTACTATTCCTCATTATTTCAAAACCCTAAAACATTGGATAAACTTTTCCTTTGTTTCTACCAATTCCTCAACCATCACTCAAAAACTATATACATTGAATTAAAAAAACTTATATTAGCTAACAAAGAAAAAACTTATATTAGCTAAAAAAGAAAAAAATTAAACAGCACCAATCTCATTGAATTTGGAATTTTCCTTCCTTACATTTTCATCGACCGTAATCTTCAACCTCGACTCGGCCTCCTGGTACGCGCGTTGCATATGAGAAACTTTTTCTTCAAGCTCATAAATAGCTCGATCCTTCTCATAAATCTTCTGCCTCATTCGACCCATTTCAGTCTCCAGCTTCGACACGCGCGACGCGATTGCCATGGAAGTGATCTTACGAGCCAGATCTAGCTGGTCATATGGGTCCGCCGGAATTACTGCCAAAATCTCATCGGGCAAATGAAAGTCCGGGCCTCCACCACCTCCGCCGTACTGCGCCATACCTAATCCTCCTCTTTTTTTTGACAGAATAATCCTCCTCTTCTCGATGTAAGAAATAATTTATTTTGAATTTTATATTTATATTTCCCTTCCCTCTCTATTTTGAAATTAGAGGGTGAAGTGTTGTTGAGCAGATGGGTGGGACGGACAAGAAGACGAATTCGGACAGAACGAATAATAATTGGTAATAAATTAAATTTGAAATGCTAGTTATGGAAACGCCATCTGTTCGTATTAAGGAACGCACTTATTGTTGGCGTGTGCAGTTTTGAAATTTTTAAGAAACTGTGGGTCGGTTTTCGAGTATTTGCTGGTCATTGTCTTCTGATTCTGAGTTTAAAATTTCGGAACTTTTTCCCTCCAAATGGCCGTTTCTGGGACCGCGTGTTGGGCGGATAATTTTAATGGGCCAAGATGGATGGGCATGTTTGCCTTTATAATTTGCTGGGCCTGCACCGACATAGACCCTTGATCGTACAGTTCTGCTATTTCTGTACATAAATTAAAATTTTAGTCAAAATTCACTAATTAAAATGGTTATGATCAATGGCATTCACGTAAATTCGTCTTAATCCATATTAGAGTTAAATATTTTGATGGCAAATGAGTTCGGTAAATGAATTTGGATTGAATCATGATAGGTAAATGAAATCGAATAATAAAAAGATTAAAGTTGTGTAGAATATAAATACATTGAGTCAATCATGATTTAAATAAATTATTATTAATTGTATTATGATTGAATTGGATTATAAACGAGTCAAAATTTTGGTATTATTTGTTTAATTTTTAATATATTTTTTTTATTAAAAATAGAAAGTGGATATATATATACACACCAATTATTTCCTTTCATTGAAATAGCAGACAACAATTGTCTTTGTAAATAAGATTACATAATAAATCAAATTAAATTATATCACTTTATAGTTAAATAGATTGAGTAATTACTAAACCGAATCTGGTTTGAATCACATTATTATTATGGACATACTGAATCATATTCAAGTATCAAAGCCGCTTCAAAATCTAAATATAGAATTAATATATATACATATATAGCTCAAATATTGGATACGTATGTATTATATTTAAATTTAATAAGTATTTTAAGGACTTGATTGAGCTCAAAATTTGTTAAAATTAAATTAAATAAGTGCGAAAAATAAAAATTTTTAAGAATTCAATATATTAAAAAAAATATAACTACTCAAATACAATAAATGAAATTTTGAGGACTTAATATAAAAAAATATAACAATAAAAGGTAATATAAAAAAATTAGCTAAAAAATGTACCAAAATTAATTTTAATAAGAATTCTAACGACTCAATAGAGCTGAAAAATTGTTAAAATTAAACGAAATATGTGCTAAAAAAAGGACTCAATGAGATGATGAAATTCAATTAAAAAGTTATAATATTAAAACTTGAAAATGCTTTTTGTAATTTATAAATTTAGAACTTCGTGTCTCCCCTCCATTTTCCATGGTTTTAATCATGTGGAGGAGGAAAGCTGATGGTGCTTATCCATAGCTCTCTGCTTTCTGGTTAGAGTTTTTCTGTGACTATCCACATACCACGCCTGAGAAAATACCTGCATTTGCAGGTCTTTGGAGAGGTGGCAGAAGGCCTTGAAACTTTGACTAGGATAAATGAAGCTTATGTGGATCCAAAGACCCGGCCATATAAAAATATTCGGTTTGTCATTCTTCTTCTGTTCATGCAATTTCTGTGTAATAATATTCTGATTTAAATGCTTATCTGTTGACATTTAACAGAATCAAACACACCTACATACTCGATGATCCTTTCAATGATCCTTCTCAGCTAGCTGAGTTAATTCCTGACTCTTCTCCAGAAGGGAAACCAAAGGATGAGGTAATAACTTAATTCTGTCATATCCATATCTGTACCTTTTTGTTAGCTTTGTAGCTTTTAAATATAACATTGCTTGTACTGTGATTAGGTTGATGATGAGGTACGGCTTGAGGATGATTGGGTGCCCATGGATGAACAATTGGGTGCTGCGGAACTTGAAGCGGTCCTGCGAGCAAAGGAAGCGCATTCTAGTGCAGTTGTACTTGAGAGTGTAAGCCTCTATGCAAATAATGGAAGCATTCGATTTCTTTTCTTTTCTTGTTTGGATGTGATCTTCTGTCTGTGACCTGGGATACATGAATTTATTCTTCTTCCTTGGTTTGCAGATTGGAGATATTCCTGATGCTGAGATAAAGCCTCCTGATAATGTCCTTTTTGTTTGTAAACTTAATCCAGTTACTGAAGTGAGTCTTTGTTTTATCGTTCTTTTTGACATGGATATTGAATTTTGTCATGCTAAGGTCATGTTGGTTCTTCCTGTTCCAATGCAGGATGAGGACCTGCATACAATCTTTTCACGTTTTGGAACTGTTATATCGTGAGTAATTGAATTTCTTTTAGAACTCTTGAATTTGTCATGTTGGTACCAGGGCAATATTCAATTCTCATGTGTGAATGGTGGCAGGGCTGATATAATCTGTGACTATAAGACTGGAGACAGTTTATGCTATGCATTCATAGGTAAGTCAAATGCTATACATTTCTGTTCTGTGCTATATTCCAACACATGTGCACAGAGCATAGAGGTTGTCTAGAAATATGTACTCTGTTACTTATAGGGTGAGTGGTGGTAAGCATTTAGCCTTCCGCAAGTTTAGTTGGCCCCTGCAATCATTGAATTGATTTTGAAATGCCATGTTACAGGATTTGGTTAACTGAAGCTATGCCTTCAAGAATGACGTGTTTGTAATGTTGCCATAGTAGTTAGACAGTATGCTTGACCTTGTTTTAAGTATGCTGGTTTAAACTACTGACAAAAAATAGCTATCAGTTTTATTTGAACTCTTATGTGAGATAGAAACTAAAAGGATAAAGTATATGTAGATTGATCACAATGGTTGGATCTGCTGGGATGCTGATCAAAAAGTTGATGCCAATTTAACTGTCTTTGAGAAATTTACTTGCAAAATTAGTAATGTTGGATATATTAGGTGCCTTTGTAAGTTTTTCACAGCTTCTTAGGTTTTGGGGAAACTCATGAGCATGCATATGAATAAGGAAAGCTGTAGTTAAGATCCGTGATTTATTGTTACTGTGGTAATTGTTGTACTTTGCTCTAAAATAAAACCCAATATGCTGTGTTATCAGTGTGTGCTATTCCATTGATAAGATTCAAATTTGGAGTAAGATTGTGTGGAAAGAAGTAGTTGCATAGGTCTTTTTAAGCGGGAAAATTCCAGCTGTGATGCTCAAAATCTCCATGAAAGAATTTTTCACAAGATTTACTGCTATATAACCTATGCATCTGTTATCATCAGCCTGAACATTGCTTGCTCTTTTCTTTTTCTGCTTTTGTTTTTTTCCTGTGTATTCGTCTCTTTGGCACAAACAGTTGTGTTCTCTTTTCTCTTGATGCACAGTGATCAAACTGTTGATGTTATGTGATCTCTGTATTGATATTAATTTGTTCTGGCATGTTTTCACCATTTGTTAACCATCTAATATTATGTTTCTCTTCTTTCTTATGCCAGAGTTTGATACAGTGGAAGCATGCGAACAAGCATATTTTAAGGTATGCTGAAGGAATCAGAGTACCGTTTTTAGCTTTTCAAACAAAGAATTCTCCTTTATCTTCCTTCATATTTGGTCTAGTGATTGTCCTGGCTTATTTTTCTATACTTTTTATGTGGAATTGCTTCTCTTCTTGCATAGTTCAGTGCGCTACTTTAGTTATGAATGGTTATTTTGAGAAAATTCTGAAGTAAACTGAGATGATGCAATTCTTTCAATTCTTTTTTCAACATCCCATGAGATGCATTTTTAAGTGTAGCTTAACTTTGAGAAAGAACCAAGTTCCTTAACTCTGCAATTTCAACTGTCACATGGCAACATTGACAAGCATACTACTTTTCGCCCTCATGACTCGCTAAGTTGTTTCAGTAGTTTCTTTCCTGTTGGATTTCAGGAGGATGAAACTTCATTTACTCATGTCTTCTGACATTGGCTAAGGTTGGTTTGCTAAGCTTGGTTTATTGTCATCTCTATGACAGATGGATAATGCTTTAATTGATGATAGAAGGATACATGTGGATTTTAGTCAGAGTGTAGCAAAACAATGGTCTGAGTTTAGGCGACGCAAAGGTGGCCAAATGGATAAAGGCAAATTTGTTCATTTCATAATATATATGGTTAAATTGGTGGCTATGCCTTGCAACAAATCTTGCAATCTGGTTCACTTGTATACTAAATTAACAGCAACCTGATTTTCCATAACTACAGGGGGTCACGTCTGTCCATTTTCATATCTGTCGGTTGTTATTCTGTGTCCTAGAAGATTGCATGCATGCAAACTTGTTCACGCAAGAACTAATTTGTGGAAAAAGAGGGTTAAGAATGAATGTAAATGATAATCTTGATATTATTGACTTCGGCTTATTTTCTTCTTGTGCTTGAGACTAATGTATGGGTTTCAAATCCAATGACCGGGAAGTAAACCCTTCCCTGGTACATGAGTTCGGCCAACATAGATCTTCTTGTCTGAAGTGACTGCTGATTCCCAGCTTCTGGGAAGTGGAGCTGGCTGTCTTCAAGTGAGCTAGTTAATCTGCTATATCTATCCATAGTGATCAGTGATAGTTGATTTTTGGGGTTACTTCATTGAAGATATATATCTGAAACCTATATAGCAAGTTGATGACATTTTTTTTCACGATTGTTATTGGCTGGTTTCCATTATCTTCATTTCTTTTTACTTCATCAAGGCAATTGATATGCTTTTAGATCTGTTTCCCTTGCAAAATGTTCTCTTTATAATTTATCTGGCATTTATACCCTACAGGTTTAGTTACATCCATATCTGCTGTTAGCTTCCCTGGAAAAGTGCCCTGTATAAGGTGCACATGTATACGGGAACTGATAATTTATTGAGCTGCAAGTTACTGGAGAAGTATTTCAAACTCCAGAAATAACCAATGGATATAAAATATTACTAAATGTATGTAACAAAGAAACATTCGAGTTCAAGTCCAAGAGCACCTTCACTATGTTTTGCTCAAAATGTCTCTGTTTAGAGGCTGAAAAAGCTACGAAAGACAGTAAAAGAACAAAAGAGTGCCCCAAATACACTATTTGACTGGAAAAAAGAACTAGATGGAACTTTTCCACATGAACAATATTACAGATAAGGAGCATAGAACACCTGTGGTGCTATGAAAAAACATTTGCTGATTGTTGCCCAAGGCGCAGCTGATCAATACTGAAGTGTTGTTCTATGAAAATAGGAAAAACAAAATAATCTTTCAAGTGTGTTACTGAGTATAAACAATATTACTTTCTTTTTGCTACTTTATTCTCATTCTGGTGGTTTGTCAAATTACTATGTATGGTTGTTTGTATTGTTGCTGTAGGAGGTTGTTTCAAATGTGGTGCTCCTGATCAAATGGCCAAGGATTGCACAGGGGGTTCAGCCACCAAGCAACTCCAACCTTCCAAATATGTTCTAAAGGATGACAATGTGCAGCGTGGTGGAAATGATAACTCCAGGTTTGTAATCTTGTATATCTGCGTTGATTCGTTGTAATTGGCCATATTGTAATATTGAAACAATTTTTGACAGATATGAAATGTTATTTGATGGAGACACTCCAGAGAGTCCAAAACGAGAAAAGAGTAATGGACGTCAAGATCCAGATAGACAGAAGATGCATAGGCGAAGTTCGGAAGAAATCAAACATCGGGATGAAGAAAGGAGAATTTCAGGCAATAGGCACAGGCAGAACGACAGGAGTAGGGGACAGAGGGAGGATGATAGGCATCATGAAAGGAAAGTGAGTCGATATCCTGAGGAGCGAATTGACAGAAGAAGAGAGCGAGATGACGAAAGAAGAGATGATCAAGATTATAGAAAGAGAAGTTCAGATATCGAAGCTCGAGGAAATGGCAGGGAGAATGAAGGTAATAGAAAGAGAAGTGCAGATGATCACAGGGAAGAATCAAGGGATGGCACAGATTATAAGAAGAGATATACAGATGGTGACAGACGAGACGGAAGGGATGAACCAAGGCATAGAAATTATGATGGTGACAAAGGCAGGAGGGAAGGACGAGAACATAGACACCGTGGTACAGAGAGTGATGATCGTGATAGGAGGCATCGAAGCGATAGAAGGAGATGAAGCCTTAGTCTTGTCTTGAATTTGGTTTTGTAGATTTCTATTTGTTCACCTAATTACTGTATCAGTGAGAGAAAATCCTTGAATCGTAGTTTTTCTTGGAAAAACGAAAAAATCCCGAAGGATGCTATAAACCTCTGGGAAGGTGATATTTTTTTTTAATATAAATTTTATTTATCTATGGTTTTTTTTACTTTTAATGTACTTTAATTTAATTTTTTTAATAAAATTAAAATTAATTAGATTTAATAATTTAATTTTAATTATATAATTTAATATTAAATTTAAATTTATTTATTATTTTTTAATTTTAGTGAAAAAAATAAAAATAAAAAAAAAACGGAGGGGTATTGATTTTCACTTGTTTCCATGTCAAACATTTTAGTATTTTACTAATTAACTAGCCTGTTTCTATTAAATGAAAAAGTAACGAATGTCTATTCATTTAAGTTGGGATTCCATTTTAGATGAACTTTTTCAAAAACAGCTAAAGGAAATAAAGAAAAGAAACATGATCTTCATGTTTGTTTTAAGCACAAGTCATGCCTTCTGTCATCAACGTTGCTATATTAATCCAACAACGTTACTATGTGAAAGTTGCATGAATTGACAATGATATGGGCATCCTTCTTGTTTGTCCGAATGGATATATTTTCTGCTTTGTTCCATCAGACATCTTGACATGTAAACAGTTAGTTTCTCTACTTTTATGTGTAAAAAAATTGATGAAATAGGGCCTTGGGCCGCTGAATTTGATGAGAAGTTGCCCTGCTGTAATACGCATCCAAAAAAACATGCCCATTTATTAAAAAAGAAAAAAAAAAGAACTATTACAATTATTAGATTTATGCTTCGCATGCTATTCACAATGTGATGATTGCTTAGCGTTTCTCTCTCCGCTTCTTCTTTCCATCTGTGTCTGAAAAACCTTTTTGTCTTGAGCCTTTTTGTTTTTTTTCTTTTTCAAAATTCTGTTCCATCCTCTTTCAATTCAAGCTTCGAGTTTTGGACGGTGGAGACTGGGCGTTCTGATCTCTCTCCATGGCATCTGCACCCTCGAACAAGATCGAGACTGCTCACCAGATTTACAGAGACGGGAAGTATGAGGAAGCTTTAGGGTTTTACACGGAGGCCCTTTTCATGGCCAAAACTAAGGCTCAAAAGATTGCTTTGCACAGTAACAGAGCTGCTTGTTATTTGAAATTACATGACTTCAAAAAGGTATTTTTTTTTCATTTCTTCTTTAACTTTAATGATTGGTTAGACATGTGATGATTTCCTGTAATCTGTGATGTCATTTAATTATTTTCTTAAAATTGGATTATTGTTTCTGCGAATTAGAGTTGCTAAATGGAATAAGCTTAACCAACTGATTTAACTGGTAATATTGGTTGCTTTCATCATAGGCAGCTGAAGAATGCACATCGGTGCTGGAGCTTGATCACAACCATACTGGAGCTTTGATGCTGCGGGCACAGACGCTAGTTACCCTCAACGAATATCATTCTGCCCTCTTTGATGTCAACAGGCTTATGGAGTTGAATCCATCATCAGAAGTTTATCGAAACCTTGAAGCTCGGTTGAGAACACAATTGGTATATCCTTCTTCTCTTCGTTGCGATCAATTCATCACATTTTTAATTTTGCCATCTAGGATAAAGAATCAAATATTAATGTCTTTACTCTGCCTGCAAACATGTTTGAGGTATAGTGATCTTCTGTAGTGTCGTTTCAAGTTTACTTGAGAGCTGCATCCCATCTTTTCACAGGGATGAATGTATTTTCTGATTTTTTTTTTTGAAATCAATATCTGAAAGTATGGTTGTATCCTAAAAGAGATATCATGTGAAAGGATTACTAATATCGTACCAAAAGATATCTTCTTAAGTCCTCTAACCTGTTCTATCTCATATTTATTTCCTTGGACTATAGTATGAAACATGCTTAGTTCAATTTTGGGCTATCCAGTCAATTTGGGTGTCTCATGCCTGATCCTGGCAGACTATGCTTTTTGTATGCCATGACAAATAGCCGGTTGAAGGTCATTGTGGTTATGACACTCGTTTGAGACAGCTACCTCTTCAGCTTTGTCAGACATGGTTGATGAGGGTTTTTTTGACAATTATGACTAGCATCAGGGCAAATTCATCATGGGTTGCCCAGCTATACCGTTGAAGATTGTTTCAGTGTGGTGAACTTAACATTTGTCTTGTGCTATTTTGCTTGACTAAATTATATTTTTATTGTAACCACCTAGAAGCTTGTAGAATTGGTGAGATTGTGTCATAGAGATTAATTTACCAAGACATTTTACGTGCTTTTATTGTGTAAAATCTGGTGCAAATCTTAAAACGAGTAGTACTTTTAGAATTCCTTTTTCTTCACTTCTCTCTTCCATTTTCATGTAAATACACTTTAATTTGCTAATATCTTTTTGGAGAAAGAGGAAGACAATCTCTTTTTTATTTATTTATTCATTTTTTTTAAAGTCCAAGTTTACTGCATAGTTTGCACTTTTTCATTTTGTCTTCTTTAAATTTGTAAAGTTAATGTTCTTCTTGATGTTTTACGCACCATTTTTAGCTTTCAAAACTCCAACATAGTACTTAGGTCTTCATGAAGCTATTTATTACTCAGACTTATATGGTAACCATGTTCTTTGGATTTAATGGCAATTATGGAATTATTTATCTGCTTCTGTTGGTTAAAAAAAGTTTTTTTTTGTTTTGATCAAGGAAAGTCACTTGCTCCGATACCTGAATCTGAAGCCGAATTGGAAGAGGAGGAAGAAAAAGATGAAGTAGAAGAATGTGGAAATGAGAAAGAGCTAGAAAACAGCAAAGAAAATGTACAGAGTACTTTTGGAGGAACTAACCAGAAATCTGGGCCTTCTAGGACTGCTGATGTTGAAGTTCTTGAGCCCAAAACAGCAAACATGAATGGGTCTTCTGAAACAAGCAGAGATCAGAAATCTGAACCTAGAAAGACTATTGCTGCTGAAGTTATTGCTCAAGCACAGCGGAAAGTTGAGCCTAGAAAGACCCTTGCTGCTGAAGCTATAGCTCAAGCGCGGAGGAAGAAGGAATCATCTGAGCAACAATCTAAAGGATGGCAGGCAATCCCAAAGCCAAAAGGTCACTCTGCTTTGGATTATGCTCGCTGGGACAGAGTTGAGGATGACTCTAGCGAGGATGACGATGATGAAGAGTCTCAACCACAGTACAAGTTCCGTGTAAGAACTGTAGGTGTGCGATCAGTTAAGTAAATACAGAGGGTACCAAAAGTTAAATTGCCAAGACATCTATGCCAATACTTTGAAAGTCTAAAAGTTTGGCGTGTGTGAACCTGGAAACCGATGAGCAGATGATCTTTTTAGATGTGCAAACTGGAAAAAATGGATTATGTACCCCAGAAGTGAGCAAGTTCGGCTGTTTCAAAACCGCTCTTGCTATAGCTTTGATATGCCGTGTTGCAGAATGGGGATGTGGACCAACTTTTGACACTCTTGAAGGTTGTACTATTGTTCATTATGTGATGTAAATGCATCCTTGTCTTTGTAAATGACAGAATCCCTGGTGTTTATTCGGTCAGGATGGATGAGGATCAAGGTTCTGAAACCTATCCTTGGTGGACTCTTCCTCGCCAGGGTAGCAATTTGTAAGCTTCCAAGACCTCCTCTTCCCCTTGAACGTGTCAAGGAATAGCAATGGAGTGCAAGTTCATTTATTACGATATTGTCTTGAAAGTACAGCAAAAGATAAAGAAAGAGTTACAAGTTTGATCAATTTGACTATTTTCTTGATCAATTGAAGCATTGGAGCTCATATGACCTCAAGCTGTTTTCAGCAGCTTTTCCCCTGCACTGTGTTATAATGCTGATAAGTAGAGCTGATCAGAAAATCATTTGCATTGGTGGACCTAACTAGCCTGAAAATCTGATTCAAATGGTGATGCGGATAAGACTGACCTGCATATTTTGCTATTTATATATGTGATTGTGTATAATGTGTAACCATCTTCCTGTGATATATATCATCACTATTCACTTATCTGATATTTGGTGGCATCATTAATTCTTTATTAATGGACACCAATAATCTCTTTGTTCCAACTCGTGTAAAGAGGAGTAATTTAGTATTTCTCAATATATTTCTTAGGAAGTTAGAATATATTTGTTTTAGAGCCAAACAACAACTGGATAGTTTACAGTTAAACTGACACTTAAATTTGTCAACAAATCTGGAGTCTGTATGTTTAATATTGTATTCCTTGTATCTAAATTTGATAAATTCAATAATTGTATAAAGTTGTATTTCTAAATTAATTCTTTATGTGTATCAAAATGCAGCAATATTTTAGTGAAATAAACTGTTGAAATATTATCGAATTTAATTGTGCATGACATTCGATTTGAATTTAAACTAGAGACGATGAATACACTTTTTGGATTTTCTTCTTGTTTTTTTGGCAAATGAAGTTAGTAAACTTCATAATAATTTTCGTGCGTGGGGGTGTTTTTTTTAATAGACCGCACGATGAAGAGGGCCAAAATGAAACTTAATTTTCTTAAGAGGAGTTTTGCGGACATTTATCAAGCGGATGTGTAAAGGATATTGAAAACGTTAATTCGCCACGAACCAATTAATATTGAAAACGTGGAAATTAAACTTTAAACGGAGGAGTGTATAAAAGAGGAAATAAGAGAATGAGAAAAATGCTTGGGCCTCTGAGCCCCTTCATTGCTATAAAGTGTAAACCCTAATTAACAAAAAAGCCTTTCTTTCTTCTTCACTCGTTCCAGCTTCGAGGTACTCTCTTCTCTCTTCTTCATCGTCTTCTTTCCGTTCTCCATGTTTTATGATACAGATGCATATGCTGCTTTTGCTTTGCAGTTTTTAATATATATTTACGCTCGTCGAATTCTTGCATCTTTTTTTTCTTTTCTCTCGGGCTTTACTTGAGGTAAATTTCGTTTCCTTCTCTTTCTAATTGCATATCACACTTAGGGTTTTTGTCTTCCTCAATAGGGCATAATTCTCATTGGTGAATAATGCGATTGGAGTGTACGGAGAATTTGTTGTGTTTTGCATCTCTATTATGAGCTTCGAAGATTATTATTTTTCGTTTTTAGGAATTTCAGAGGTAGACAGTTGAATTACGGTTTGGTTGTTTTTTATTCGTTTTGTTGGAATTGTTAATTTATATTTTCCCGTCTACAATATCCCGGCAGCTAACAGTCTGTCATTGTGGAACTCTTGGAGGCAAAGATTTAGGTTACGGGAGGCTGCTTCTGAATAAGTATTAGTATTTACTACCCTCTTTTGGCGTCCATTTGCGATGACTTTTTTTTTTTTTTTTTAATTTGGATACATGGAAGATGCCACTGGTTAATTTAGGTATTTACACAAACTAGAATGCAGAATAGTGTTTGGCATCTTGCATCCAAATTAAAACTCGTGAGGCATGGAAATCATGGCTTATTTGCTGTCTTATGCAATATCATTGTGGGGTAATGTAAAGTTTCTGGTTTCCAGAGCTCTCAAAGACTAGTGCGTATGGATTGTGTTTATAAAAATCTTTTGAAATGCAACTTTTTTATTAAAAAAAAAATCTTTTGGGAGCATGGAATATGTCATTGCGTAATTTAGGTATTTACTAAAACTAGAATGCAGAATAGTGTTTGGAATCTGAATTAAAACTGGTGAGGCATGGAAATCATGGTTTATTTACTGTCTTGTGCAATATCATTGCGGGTAACATAGAGTTTCTGTTCTCCAAAACTCTTAAGGACTAGCATGTATGGATTGTACTGTGGGTAACATCTTACTTGCATGTTTTTTTTTTTTTTTATGCTTTTTCCTCTTGCATATCCTGATCCTTGCAACTTCCTTACTATAAAACTGGAGCTTCAAAGTTTATTGTTTTATTGACTACCTAATGCATTACTAGATCCTTTCATTGTGTTTGCTTTTTCTGGCACCTCTTTTTTTTTCCCCTCTCCCCCTCAGTGGCAGGGATTGTTTTTGGGTCATTCTGACCTGTGTTTGGGCATACTTATGCAGGGAACTCTTTTTTGACATGTTGATTTAGTGAGAACATTCGTTACATACACAGATTCTTTATATAAATTTTGGATATATTTATTGTCCAAAGATACATATGGCAAACTCACTGCCTGGTGATTCCTCCCATCATGGAACAAATCTTCACAAGTATTCTAAGGAAAAACCAGAGGATGGTGGCCGATGGTACTTTTCTAGAAAGGAAATTGAAGAAAATTCACCATCTAGACGAGATAACATTGACTTGAAGAAGGAGACTTATCTACGCAAATCCTATTGTACATTTTTACAAGATTTAGGCATGAGGCTAAAAGTGTGAGTCTTTAAATATTGTATCTGATGCTCTTGATGCAAAATTCAAATGCTTTCATTTGCTGTTGTATGAATCTCTTTCATACTTACAAACTAGTTTGACCTAATTGCATTTAATTTTGTATGGCCCAATTCTTTCTGACTTATTTTACATGGTTTTTAGTTGAGTGTTGTGTGTACACACCTGCTACCTGGGCCCCAAGTTAGACTCTTGCTCTCTATTTATGTGTCTTTGATATCCACACTGGTTACTAATATACAAAATAGAAGCATCATGCACCAAGAAATTTGAGGAAAATTGAACTGGACTTGTCCTTTTTCTTTTTCCATGTATGCTGGCCTTTGTGTCGTCTATTTACTCATTGTGTTGGAGATTGTTGTTTAATAGCAATTTGTAAAATGTTTTCTTTTTCTTGTTCAAGTGTGCAAAACAGAAATACCTTTAACAAGTTTCCTACTCTTTGGATACTAATGGAAGTTATAGCACTATTACCTGCCTTTAATTCTTTTTAAGGATTTTGCAAATACTGAAGTCCCTTTATTTCTTTCACCTGCACTAAGAAGAGTAAATCAAAGAAACTTCATCAGGCTTGAGGCTTCAGTCATTTATCATATGTAGCTTATAGTACCTAGTCCATGAATGACAACCTATTTTCTGTATATCTATCTGTCCGTAGTGCTTCCTTATCTTCCATTATAAGGATAATACAGGAAGTGCAATATTAAGTGGGTTTGACTCCAATGATTGTGCCAACCGATGTTGAAGTTTGTCAACCTTTATTTTCTCAATCCTTTTGCTTTGCTTTGTGTAAAACCATATAGCTGTGTTCCCAACAATGCTCTCGTAGAAATACAGACTTTATAACTCCTAACCTCTGTGCTTGACAGACACTATCACTCTCTTCACATTAGTGTTCATGTACAGAAACACTGCTAATACTTAGCTTCTGTGGCCTTCTAAATTTAATTCCTTAATGTTCATATTGTGTAAAGCATTTATCTATAATAGAGTGAATTTGCATTACTTTGCATGAAATAAGTTAGGTGGGTAATGAATTCATCTTCATTGGCTTGGCATGATGAGCCTTGAATTTCTTAAATGCAGGCCTCAGCTAACTATTGCTACTGCAATAATTTTCTGTCATCGATTCTTTCTTCGTCAATCTCATGCAAAGAATGATAGGAGGGTGAGTTTTGGCTTGTTATTGAATATACAAGATTTCTCTGGTTGGAAATGATTATTTAATCTTTTGTTGCTGTGAAGTCTCACAGGGATGATAGCTTGTTGATTATCATTTCCATTTTCAGTATCTTTCTGCTATTGTCGGCTTGCACGGGCCCCTTGCACTTGGACTCTAATATCCATTGCCATGCTTATCTATTCTTTTCAACAAAAATATTAAATTTTGACTCAGGCAAATTCGTAGTGTTTAATATTGCTTTAAACTTCTTACAGACTATAGCCACCGTGTGTATGTTTCTTGCGGGAAAGGTGGAAGAGACTCCCCGTCCACTGAAAGATGTTATCCTTGTTTCTTATGAAATAATTCATAAGAAAGATCCTGAAGCTGTTCAGAGGATCAAGCAAAAGGTAATGGGGGTTGGGCAAAGAATTGTTTAGCTACTACCTTCTTGTCAATTCTCATAGACTATTTCTAATCCACCTGTTTTCCAAATTGCTAGCACTTTCTTGTTCTGTGAATATCGTGTTTTCTTTCGCTTAAGTACAATTCCTTAGTCACACAAACTGTGTAGCCTCTATTCTTATTGCATTTTGCATGCTGGAGTTTTTTTATTCTTTCTAGATGTTAATCAAAGGTTTCAGCTATGTATCCACATCTTGTGTACAGGAGGTATATGAACAGCAGAAAGAACTGATTTTACTTGGAGAGAGAGTTGTACTTACAACTCTTGGTTTTGATCTAAATGTGCAACATCCATATAAGCCTCTTGTGGATGCAATAAAGAAATTTAAGGTTGCTCAAAATGCCCTAGCACAGGTCGCGTGGAATTTTGTGAATGATGGGTATGGCAAATTGCTTATTTTAGTTTATATGCACTTTTTTTATTGTATCTTCTTGATCGGGGAGATGTGGCATGCAGACTGCGCACATCTCTTTGCTTGCAATTTAAGCCCCACCACATTGCGGCAGGTGCCATTTTCCTGGCTGCAAAGTTCCTCAAAGTAAAGCTTCCATCAGATGGCGAGAAAGTCTGGTGGCAAGAGTTTGATGTTACCCCACGCCAATTGGAGGGTTGGTGTCTTCACTTTTTTTTTCAAATCTATTGCAGATAAATATTTTAACCGGTAGTGTTTTATTTATTTGATGGGCCTATGGCTTTTCAAGAAAGCATGTAGGCTTCCTCCCCCTCTCTGAGGAATTTGAACTAGAAGTGAACTAAACCATATAGTGATTATGTAGTAGTTATGCAAATTTTTATAGGAGTTGCTTTTGGAAAATGCTAGCTTGAGCTTTAACTCTGAACTTATCTCATGCAGAAGTAAGTAACCAGATGCTGGAACTTTATGAACAGAACCGGGTACCCCCTTCAACTAACAATGACGCAGAAGGTAGCACTGTTGGTGGGGTTACTCATCAAACCACATCAAAAGCTTCATCTGGCAAGGAAGAACATGGAGTGACAAATGGTCTTTCTCAGGGTGGAGGAATTACTTCAAGACCCAGCACCTCCAAGTCAATCCTGCATGTAGATAATCGTGGTGGGCCTCCAAGACCCATGCATACTCAAGGAAATGAGTATGTAAGTGGAGAGATGAAAAGTGCCTCTGACCACAATGTTGATGGTGAATCTAAAGATATTATAGACCATGAAACAGACACAATGGGCCACAATGAGAATATTGGAGAAGCTCAAACGTCAAGGTCATCACGCGGGAAAGAAGATCAAGAAAGGAATGTTGCTAGAAGTGACATAAATGAAGCTGGGGAGCTAAAAGACAAGCATTTTGCTAGAAATGTTGAAAGTAGAGAAGGTACACTTGGCCAGTCACCTCAAGATGCTATTAAAAAGCTTGACAGAGACAAAGTAAAAGCAGCATTTGAGAAACGAAAGAAGTCCCGAGGGGATGTAACGCGGAAAACCGATTTCTTGGATGAGGATGATCTCATTGAGAGGGAACTTGAGGCTGGTATTGAACAAGCTGCTGAGAATGAAAAGAACAAGCGAGACAGGAGGCAAAACTGGTCCAAGTCCTTGGACAGGCAAGAGCATGAAAATTCATATCACGAGAAACATCAAGAGGATGCAGGGGATGGAGAAGGGGAAGGAACTAAAGGGAAGTTAACACATAAATCGGACTTCAACAATATGGAAGAAGGAGAAGTTCCAGATGACATTGACCAGGGCTTTCGGTCGCCAAAATCAAGCAACCGCAAAAGGAAGTCGTGGAGCCCACCAGACAAAATTTCTGATGGGAAGCTTCAAAGTGATTATGCCCCTGGTGCCCATCATTATAATAATCACGACTACTTAGATGAACGCAGCAGGGCAAACCGGCTTGGTTATGTGGAGAGGGATCACAAAAGGCATGTACCTGAAAATCACCTGTGAGGGATGTCGGTGGTAGAGTTTTCATTGAATGTTTGTTATTGTTTCAAGATCAGAGTTGCTTTTAGCTGTTATTAATCCTGAGGTGAGAGGGAAATACTGGAGGTACAAGCAATGAAGAAGCTTTTTCCTTATTTGAGTTTGGATTATTTGCACCGAACTTCCACCGGTTCCATGTAATTTCTAAGAATGGAAATGAGGTTTATAGAAGTTCTCCAATGTCCCCTGTTGCCCACCTCCAGTCTCTTTCCAAAAAATGTCTGGGATATTATCCTTTGTATAATAATGATGATATTTTTGTAGAGTTTATGATCATAGATTGATAAACGTATCCTGTTGGAATTTTTAGTCATATATTCAATTATGTTAGCTCCATTTATTTTCCTTGTTCACTTTTTTTCTTCTCATCTTCCTCTGGCAAACATGACAGCAGTTTCTTACAATAGGGGGATGAAGGAAAATATGCATTAGATGACTTGTCTTATATGAATTTTTGTTATTATTTTTATTAAATCCTAAATATCAGTATTTATCGTGCTTTACAAATTATTGCTTTAAAAATAATTGAAAATTTTGGAACGCTGGCCTTCTAGTGGAGCAAACTCCACTATTTCAATTTGTTCCTGTCAGCAGAGTCGATGAAGAGGTGTCTAGACTTCGCTCCCGTTATTTTACTTTTTCGGGACATTGACTTTGTTTCTGTCTGTAGAGATGATCAAGAGTTGTTTAGGCTTCAGTACCCCTCCAACCCATTCTATCCTGTACTTCCCATGTTTAAATCAGATTTTCATCAACCATTTTAACATCAATTTTCATATTACTTTATAGTTATGGTAATTTATTAACATTGAATTAAATTATGATAAGAGTTGATCTAAATAATCCCAAAGGTCCAATTGAAAGAAAAGATATTTTGATGGTACTCTAATGTGAATGAAGTTAATTTAACCAGGCTTATATGGAAAATTTAGCAGGCTGGGTTTCTGCATGCATTGGGCAATAGGCAATACAGTTCTTTCCACTGCCAAATTTATGGTTCAATTTAGGCTAATAAACCAATTAGAACTTATGTTCAGAGGTTATCTAAACATCACTGTCCAATATTTATTCTTTTTGTCAATAAATTTACTGTCATTCAGCCTCTTATTTCAGATAATACAAATTTATTTTATTTTTGTAATGTTTAAAGCTGCACATAGTTAGCTAGAAAAGCTCTAGGTCTTAATCCTTATTTTTTCACTGATCTTGCAGCTCAATTTGACTTCATGAGTTTTAATTCCTATAGACTTGATCAATAACATCTGAAGCTATGTTTGATGAAAAACGTTTTCAGACAAAAGGGAAAAAAATTGTTGAGTTTCAGAAAAATGTTTGATGGCAAATCATGCATTTGACCCGTTACAGTCTAAGTAGGACGTTTGATTATGGCGATTTCCCGTATAAGAGGTAAAATCCCACATCACCAATTACGAAATTTGATAGTGATATATACATATGATGACTATTCAGCTCACTTTCATACAGATTTAGGTCTCACCGATGACAAAAGCAGGGATATTTTTGGCCTTCTTTGACTCGTCTATGAACAAGCAACTTCACATTATAGGAAAACTCGGCCAACTCGTTGACAATACCACCTGCTGACGGAAAGGTTCCCTCAATAATTTGGCTGCATACATACTACGGTTCATATCAAAGGCTGATTTTGAGATAAATTAATACCCAATTCTAAATAATAGTCTACTTTGTTCCAAATATAAATAAGTTGGCAGAAGAGCTATTGTTGGGGGCACAATGAGTACTGTATAACCAATTAATCAAACCGTTTAATGGCTAATTTGTGCTAGCTTTCCCGGCAGGAATTGTGTCTGTCGCTGTTGGGGTGCAATTAAACAAGTACAGTTTCGGCAACCACCAAGCAATTTTTTTTTTCCATTTGTTTGTCGCAATAACTGCCAATCAAGAAAGTTAAAAATTTTGATCTTTGGTTCAAAATTATTTAAACATGTTTATCAACGCCACTTTCTATAATTAGCTTTAGCGGCTTCCATTATAAAGCATTAGTATTTCTTAAATCGTCTTCTTTAGGTCTCTCTATGAAGATTCTAGTAATGGCTTCTTAAGATCTCATACTTGTCGGTAGCAAACTCTGTTTCCTTCTTCTTTTCCCTTTACTTTCACCATTTTCTTCTTCATCAAGAAAATTGTTAACCAATTCATTCTCACTGTAATTGCCTGAACAAACAAGAAATGGTTCAAGAATCCGACTCTACAACCCGGGAGTCTCGATTGGTAAGTGGCACTTGCATTTAGTTTCACCAGAGTGATGTTGCATATTTCTGTTTGGATCCTGAGATAGTGTGAGAAAACTCTGCTTGCATTCCTTTGATAATTATGTGTGTTGCAGACTTCATCCCTTTTTTTTTTTTTTTCTTTTTTTGAATCATATGCAGAAACTATATAAAACCACTCTGTTACTTGCATACCAGAGTTTTGGAGTGGTTTATGGAGATTTATGCATATCTCCTCTATATGTGTACAAGAGCATATTCTCAGGAAGTTTAAAACGGTACGAGGAGGAAGATGAGATTTTTGGTCTACTTTCTTTAGTTTTCTGGACTTTGACTATCATCCCTCTTTCCAAGTATATTGTATTTGTGTTGGGGGCCGATGATCATGGCGAAGGTGCAATCATTTACCCTCCCCATATATCTCTAAATCTTTATTTTCTTTAAGCTCTTTTTATTAATATTTGTCTTAACGATCACGGTGGCTTTATTTAAGAGGGAGGTCTCCGATTCGGATCTCTCTGTCTCCTTCCGTCCGTAATGGTTATTTACCTTGAAATCCAATCTTCATACAGGAGGTACTTTTGCACTCTATTCGTTGCTTTGTCGAAGCTCAAAGATGGGTTTATTAAAGAGCTCCCAAATAGAGCAGGAATATGCATCTTCAGATCATGATTCTTCTGTGCCAACCAAAGAGACAAGAACTAGCTTTCTTATTAAGCAATTATTCAAAAAACATCCTTCTTCTCGTGTCGTGTTGCTACTAATTGTTCTGCTCGGGACTAGCATGGTTATTGGTGATGGAATCCTCACACCTACAATGTCTGGTATCAGTTCTTATCAGATCAATAATGTATTTTTAATAGTCAGCTTTTTTAGATTTTGAAGGCTTCACCATTTTTGTTCCCTCAGTTTTATCTGCAGTCTACGGAATCAAAATAAAAGTACCAAATTTACACGAGGGTAAGTTACAAAAACTTGCATTTTCCCTGTAACCATTTGCCAAACTGATGAACATTTTTTGAAAATGACAGGTTATATTGTGATGATTTCCTGTGTGGTCTTGGTGGGGCTATTTGGGCTCCAGCATTATGGGACACACAGAGTTGGGTTTCTGTTTGCACCAATATTGTTAGCTTGGCTACTATGCCTTGCTGGAATTGGGATTTACAACATTTTCCATCGGAATCCTGGTGTGGTCAATGCTTTATCTCCATATTATATTTATAATTTTTTCCAGAAATCTGGAAAATCTGGATGGAGTTCACTAGGAGCCATTGTTCTCTGTGTTACAGGTTGGGTTCTATTTGGAAAGAATTACTAGGAATTTGGGTCACTGTACTTTCTAAATTAATTATAATATGTAATTAATGTAATTGAGCTATTAAACTCCTTTTCCCCTTCTTTTGGCACTATCAGGCGCAGAGGCCATGTTTGCTGATCTGGGTCACTTCTCACAGCTTTCTCTCAGGGTAAGTATTCAGTTTATGATACCAACTGCAAAGATAGACATCAAAATCGGTTTATTTATTCCTTCTTTTCTTATTTTTTCCTTTGAAATAGATAGCTTTTACACTAGTTGTGTATCCTTGCTTGGTCCTTGCTTACATGGGTGAAGCTGCTTACCTCTCTAAGCATAAAGAGGATCTTCAGAGAAGTTTTTACAAAGCTATTCCAGGTAAGGCTTAACTGACACATGTATTCTCTGCAGAAACTTGCTGTTTATGTCCATTTGGAGATTCATTTCATTTTTTTTTTTTAAATTTCAGAGGTTATATTTTGGTCAGTTTTTATAGCTGCCACACTTGCAACTGTGGTAGGAAGCCAAGCAATGATCTCAGCTACTTTCTCCATCATTAGCCAGTGCAGGGCACTAAGTTGCTTTCCTCGAGTAAAGATAGCACACACATCAAATACTATGCATGGCCAAATTTACATTCCTGAGGTTAACTGGATTTTAATGATCTTATGTCTTGCTGTTGCTATTGGATTCAAAGAGACCGATACAATTGGCAATGCTTACGGTCAGCTTTTTTGTTTATTTGGTTAAAAGTAATGTTTAAACTCAAAATTTACAGTACCAATACCACTGAGTTAAAACTTACTGATTTTAAAAGTTTTGATTATGTTCAGGTCTGGCTGTGATCACTGTAATGTTTATGACAACGCTGTTGATGTTCTTGATTATAAGTACAGTGTGGAAGCAAAATGTAGTGTGGGCTTTGTTGTTTGTATTAGTGTTTGGATTTGTGTAGTTGTCGTATCTCTCAGCTTGCCTAGCTAAGGTACACAAAGGAGGGTGGTTTCCCCTGGTGGTGTCTCTAGTGATGTGTTATTAATGTCAGTATGGCATTATGGGACTTCCAAAAAACTGGAATTTGAAATGAACAACAAAGTTAGCTTGGAGACCCTGGTAAACTTAGGATCCAGCCTTGGAATAGAAAGGGTTCCTGGGATTTGCCTAGTCTACTCTGATGTTATAGCCAGCGTTCCTCCTATGTTTGCTCATTTTGTCACTAATTTTCCTGCTCTCCGTCAAATTCTCATATTCATCTCCCTTCGCTCTTTGATGATCCCCAAAATTCCACTTCATCAGCGCTTTCATATTGTTAGAATTGGACCTCCTGAATTGTCTATTTTCCAATGCACTGGTAGGTATGGATATAAGGACATGCGGGACAGCCATGAGTTAGAAACAGAGCTGATAGAGAAAATATCAGAATTCCTGAATTGGGAAAATGGGAGCAAAGAAATGGTGAGGAGAAGAACAGTGAGGTTCGAGATAAACATAGAAAGAAGGAAAGAGATTAGTGAACTGATAGAGGCAAAAGACGTAGGTATGGTTTATATGATGAGCAATACAAGAGTTATCTCTAGTGAGAGATCCTATTTTGTGAAGAAATTGGCCATTAACTATGTTTATTGTTTCCTCAGAAGAAATAGCAGGTGCCCTGCAATTGCTCTTGGGATTCCTCACCTTTCACTAATTGAAGTGGGCATGGCTTATCGAGTTTAATTCCATTGTTAACATTGTATATAATCACTACTTTGGCATCTACTTGATGAAAAACAAAAAGTATATCATTTTTTTTAAACCAGGCAATTCTAAAATGTAAGCTTCATAGATACATAGTTATTGGTTATCCCAGTTAAAAGACTAGAGGCCCAATTCGCAATTAGTTTTAGGCTTTTAGCCCAATTTTCTGGAGACCCAAACCAGATATTTCACAAAGAACAACCTAATCAACCTTATAAATACTATAGTAAATCCTAATCGACCTTATAAATGACATTGATGGAGAATGACAGTATTCACACAATGAAATAGCAGTAAAGGGGAGAAAGAAATAAGAGATAAGGAGATTTCTGTATTGATAGTAAACTCAAAACAAGGAGATTCATAGTCTCAATACAATGAATGAACAATCTCAGAAAAAAATAGCAAATGCATAAAAAGAACCAACACTCCAAGAGCAGGGCAAAGCTATGGCCCTCACTCCCTCTCTCTTTTTTAGCCCACAACTGAAAATACAATTTGTTTCCCAACATGCTTTCCTACCCCGCTTTCTACCCTTTTATACTTCTTCTCTCCCTCATGTTTTAACTAACTCCTGCCACATCAGTTGAGGCATGCTCCCATGCATTTTTCTTTTGCCTTCTTGAATATACCCTCCACAGTATGGGCCTTGGATCTTCTCTTCTTCCTTCTTGGTCCAGCAGCTCCCTATCATTGCTGGCTGGGGGAAGAATAGTCTTGTCCTTAAGATGCAATTCAGGGAATTGGTGTTGAATAACATATACGTCTTCCCATGTAGCATTATCTATACCCCAATCTTTCCATTGGACTAACCATTAGGGTGCAGATTCCCCATGTCTATTGATTGTGCGGTGGGCTAAAATACATAAAGTAGTAAGAGAGATTACCTCATCTGGTTCAAGCCCTACTGGAAGAAAAGGAGAAATCTAGTTTGCACCGATGGTTTTCCTCAAAAGGGAAACACGAAACACGGATGGATTTTGGCACTTGGAGGCAATTCGAGATGGTAAGCAACCGACCAATTTGCTTGACAATTAGAAACAAACCATAATAAAGCGGGGACAGCTTGGTGTGCATACGGGTGGTCACTGAAGACTGACGGTGGGGCTTCAGCTTGACATATACGCTATCCCCAACAGCAAACTCTACGTGACGGTGGTGCTTGTCTGCCATAACTTTCATGTTGGATTGCGCGGGCAAGATATAGTTTTAATTGTCGCAAAGCCTCATCCCTACCATGCAACTCTCTTCCAATAGCCTCCACTTGGATCTCCTTAGTCACAATTTGGAAAACGGTTGGAGCCTTGTACCCATAGACTACTTCAAAAGGGGTGGTGTTGATGGACACTTGACAAGTAGAATTGTACCAGTACTACACCCAAGATAACCAATAAGCCCACGTTTTCGGTTGGTCAGTGGCAAAACACCTCAAGTAAGTTTTAACACATCTATTGACCACTTCAGTTTGGCCGTTAGATTCTGGATGGTAGGCAAAACTGAGATCCAATCGGGTTCCTTAGAGTTTAAAGATCTCTTGCAAAAAAAGAATAAAAAATAGGGGATCCTGATCGCTAAGAATTATCTTGGGCAACCCATGGAGGTGGATAACTTCCCGCAAAAAAAAAAATCCCTGCCAGTGAATGGGCAGTATATGGATGTTTTAAGGGAATAAAATGGCCGTATTTAGTCAGTCTGTCAACCATGACCCAAATGGTATCGAACCCCTTAGACGGAGGTACACCCATGACAAAATCCATGGAAATCTTCTCCTAAACCTATTCCAAAATAGATAAGAGTTGCAATAGTCCCCTTGGTACCAATGTCGATGCCTTATATCGCTGACACACCTCGCATGCTCTTACATATTTTTGAACATCCTTGGTCATATCGAACCAGTAGAGAAAAGAGGTTATCTGCCTATATGTTATGTAATACCCCGAGTGACCTCCTATAGTGCCAGAGTGAAATTCCTCTAATAATTGTGGAATCCAAGGGGAATTGGCAGGAATCACCAGCCTATTTTTAAAAGACAACATGTCATGCCGCTCTATGAAGCCCAATCTCGAGTTGGAATTAGCCCTTAAATCATGTAGAACTTGTTAGATTTGGGTATTATGACTTGTGCCCTTCGCTCGATTGCTTTGGGCTTTCCTTTTTTTTTCAAGTCATCAATACTCGATTTCACCCCCGTAACCAAGGGATCATCGAGTTCGAGTGAGAAAACCTCTAACCTTTAGTGGTTCGATCTCACTTTTAGGGTCAAAACCAAGTTGAGGTCCTCTTCCAGGTCGACGGTCACTTCGTGATAGGAAAGAGACTTGACTTGACTTGCCGCATCATAAACCTCAAAAGATGTGATGTAGCACGTCCAGAGGTCACTATCTTTATCGCTAACGATCGATGACCGGGCGGCATCTAGTTGGGCACCACAACGTTGAATAGTAAGGAGTCGCCACCCAATAAAACATTGAAAAAAAAGGATGTTTCGACCATATCCAGAGAGGGTTCAAAATTCCACTCTTATTTTTACCCTTGACAAATGTGACATAACGACTTTTAAATTAATCATGTTATCCCTTTTCTTTCATGCAAGAGTAGAACAAATATAGAAATTAAAGGCACACCCAATCAAGTAAGAAAGCGGTAAATTATGGCATTGAATAAAGTAATAAAGACATTCATAAATCGGGTTGTTCATCATTATCCTTTTAGGTAAGGACTTTGATCCTCTCATACAGATTATTGAAGAAATGTTTCATTGCGAGATCTTAAAGATGGGGATTTGCCAGTCCAAGTTTTATTTAAGAAATGTCTCGTGTTATTTAATTATATACAAAAATCATTTACATTATTAAAATATGATTTTTTTACATGTGAATTCCTAGGAAAAATGTGGACATTGGTCCGATTTTATTAATGAAATATCCCGATTAATTACTACAAATGTTTTTTGATGACATTTTTTGTTTGCGGTCGAAAAAGTATTTTTACAGTAAAGAGAAAGGATAGTGAACTTACCGGGAGCGCTTTCCTTATCATATTTGCGAAAAGCTTTACTCTCCGAGAGCAATAATAATAACAATGACAATGACAACAAAAATGATAATGATGATAGAAAACACAAAAGAAACATACATAAAATTAATCTAAATCAAGAGGTATGAAAAAGATGAAAAATAGGGATCCGACATGCATGTCGAAAAATGCTGGAGGACGCATTTGACAACATGCGATCGACTCATTTACCCTAAAAGCAAGAAAATACATTGTGGGTTATGCACCGTTTGATGCGCGAGTGCACATCAAACAACACACGGTCATATCAACCTAATAACGATGATTTTTCTTTCCTTTTAAGACAGAGTCCTCGTCAATAGCATATCCAAAAGGGAGCAAAAAGGAAAAAACTGAATATAGGCATGGGTTTTTAAACTAGATTTTATTTTGATAAAAATAATTTTAAAAGAAGCAGACAAAATAGAATTTAAAGAAGATAACCTAATAATTTCTATCACACAGCAATATACCCTTTTGAAAGGTTTCACAACTTAAATCTATCAGAGATTTAATTTATAATAACAACTAACAGATAAGAAGAATAACGAAAATTTATCATAGTTATGAAAATACTGAGAAAGGCCTTTTATATTACCTTTAGTGTACTTACCCGATTAGATTGTCGAATATCGGATTCATGAACCCTTTGTAGTATTGAAATACTCAGAAAAATAACTAAAGATTTAAAAACTAAAAGCCAAAAGTTCACTTTTAGCTTAGAAAGCTTTTTGGAAATTTCTTTCTAAGTTTTTGATTGTACTGAAATCCGTCAACCAACCAAAAAAGCCAACGGTGCCTCCCACTTGCCCACTTGCCTTAAAGGAAAACTCACCACCGTTTGAGTGTACGGTTGTGCCATTGGTTTGCACGACTGTACACTTTAAAAGGTGGCCAACATACTGGAAAAGTCAAGATTCTTTGGAGTGCACAGTTGTACACTCTTTTGTTCATGGTCGTACATTCCAAAAAAGATAAAATTCTCACTTTAAGACCAAATGATGAATATTTTTTGACTGTATGGGCGGGTAGGCTGTAAATGTGCAACATGCAGGGCCTTTACATACTCCCAACATGAATTTCAAGTTCCTTACTAAGGATACATTCATCATTTGCCCGCCTAGAGCCACTCAACTGCACAGGTCGGGCTTGGCAATATTTTTAAAAGACTTTAAGAAAATAATTTTAATACCACTAAGAGTCCATCATCCTCAATTCGTTGTCTTTAGACGAGTAATTTTCCTCATCAGGTAACCCTAACAAAGGTCTCCTCAGGATCCAGTGCTTACAGGTATCCTCATCTGCACCCTAAAGTAACTCCTGTCCCCCTACCAATTTTGGACTAAAAGACATGGTGCACAATTCTTCCATACTGTTGGTTAGTCGGGATAAACTAAACATCAGTTGCCCTGTTCTTCTTATTCGGTTTATAGCGAACCTCAAACTTGTATCCCATCAATTTTGCCAGCCAGTTTAGCTGGTCCATGGTAGTGATCCGCTAATGGAGGAGCTGTCGGATACTATGTTGGTCCATATAGGCTATAAATGGGTGCCTAAGTACGTAAGGATGCCAATGAAGGATTGCTAGTATAATAGCCATAACCTCCTTCTCATAAGCAGATTTTAGGAGATTTCTATTCGATAAGGCTTTACTGAAATAAGCTACTGGCTTCCGGTTCTGCATCAACACAACCCCCAATCCCCCTCCCGAAGCATCACATTCAATCTCAAATGGCTTGAAAAATTCAGGTAACACAAGCAAATGAGCTGTAGTCAGCTTCTGTTTGAGGAGATCAAATGCTTCTTGCTCCTTGGTGTTCCATTTAAAATTATTCTTCTTTGTGAGATCTGTTAATGGCTTTGCTATCTTGCCATACCCCTCTATGAATTTTTTGTAGTATCTAGTCAAACCAATGAATCCCCTTACTCCCTTAACTATTGTTGGTTTGGGCCATTTTGAAACCATTTTAGTTTTGTTGCGGTCCACATACTGGTGTTGCAAGTACTCGACAGACTATTGATTGAAGATGCACTTCTTACGATTAACCATATACTGGTGTTGGGCTAGCACCTTAAGTATCGATTCCACATGTTCTACATGCTCTCTCCATGTCCTACTATAAATTAAAATGTCATAAAAAACCAATATATGCTTTCGTAACATCGGACGAAAGATGTCGTTCATAGCTGATTGGAAGGTGGCTGGAGCATTTGTTAGCCCAAATGGCATCACTAAATACTCAGAGTGGCAATCATGAGTTTTAAAGGCAGTCTTCTCCACATCAGAATCACGCACCCTAATTTGGTGGTAACCAGACTTAAGGTCCAATTTGGTAAAAAATTTAACCCCACAGAATTCATTAAATAATTCTTCAATCACAGGAATGAGATACTTATCTAGGATCCTTGTTCATGTTAGTGGTTATGCCCTAGGCCAAACATTTGGTCCTTTATGTAATATCGTATTTCATTTTATAAAATTAAGTTTTCTTCATGTTATTATATTGTTGGCATGTTACATTATAATAATATTTATAAATAACAATTTAATATTATTTTGACTATCCTTAGTCATTTATCATTAAATGAATAATGAAAAATAAAGACTAGTTATGTTTGATTGATAATCATGGGATGATTATATATAGTGATATAAATTAAACTTATAAGTTGTAATGCCCCTCATTATACCATAGGAGAATTTTCACTAATGAATAATTAGAGTCTATGTTAAATTAAGTGTAAATAGCAAATTTTGCATGTATATGACATTTGGGCCAATAGAAAAGAGGGAGAGGGAGATAGTTTAGGAAAGGTGGCCGGCCAAAGCAAGGGTCTTCTTCTTCTTTTTCTTCATCCTCTCTCAAACCCTAAAGTCTCTCTCTAAAACTCTCTCTCTAGGATCTCTTGGGTTTTTGGCAAAAAGAAGAAGATTTAGTTAGTTTTGCTCTTAAGGTATCCTTGCTTCTTCTTTGTTATATGTTGTTAATTGATTAAGGTGATGGATGTTCATAATAGTGTTCTAATTTGTTAGAAGGAGAAGCAAGTAAAAAGAAGGGAAAGAAAGCCATTCAAGGTTGAAGAGATTTGGAGCTTTTAAAAGGTATGGGAACTTGCATGTTTGTATGTGTGTGCTTGAGTTTTTAGGCAAAGAGATGTCTTTATTATTTTTATTATATGTTTTATATGTGGATCTTAAGCTTAAAAGTGATTTAGAGATGAAAGATGCAAGTTTTGTTGAAAGATATAAAAATCTATTTTGAGGATCAAAAGACCAGTCTGTACTCTTTTGGCCATATCTTGAGTTATAGTTATTCAAATGAGGAACTTCTAGTTGTTATAGAAACTATACACACATATCTTGATTTTTTTAGAAGAAATCGAGAACTGATTTTCACTGCATAATAGTGAAAATTTGTGTTGAAATCGGGTTATGGCTGTTACCCCAATTTTGTGAGCATCTTGTTGTTTTATTTGAATATCTTAAGATTTACAGGTCCTATTGATATGATTTTTGGTGTTTTGGAAACTAGAAACATATTCCTACAACTTTGTAGAAAGGCATTTTGGCTGAAAATGTTGTTTTGCAGGTTAAAATTGGCTTAGACTCCGAAATTTGAAATTTGTCGTTGGGCAGATTAGGGCATCATGGTTACTAGCTTTTTTGGTAGTAATCGTGAGCCACTCCAATTTTTAGTCCAGACCCAAAATTTATCCTAGCTCACGGTTACTAAGAAATTCATAGTAACCGTGATCCATTCCCGTAGCCTTACTTCACGGTTACCATCCAAGGGCTAGTAACCGTGAGGTAGGTAGCATTCAGTCCAGAACTGAAGAGCAACCTATGTCACGGTTACTAGGAATTGGGTAGTAACCATGACCCCTATTGAATAACTTGGCTCACGGTTACCATGATTTTGGTAGTAACCGTGACCCCTCCTTATATTTTGATACTTGGAATTTTATGATTCCATATGGTGCCTAAACCTACCTAAGCCCTTTCTAAGTTAGTAAATCAATTTGAATATAAAAATATAGGGTAATATACCCCTTTAACCATATTAATTCAAAAGGAATATAGAGGAAAAGCATGGTAATGTTTAATATATGTGTATGATATCTTGTATATAGATGCATAAATGTTTATAGTGGCTATTACTTGGTAATTGTTAGTTACAAAGCTATATGATGATAAACTTGAGTTAGTTTATTTTGTGTCGAAATGCATTAATGAGAATTGATGATAAATGTGATATGATTTGTTTTGCCTGCACATAAAAATTTGGTGGTGGATAGATAGGCATGCCTATAGGGTTACAGTGGCAGCTGCTATAGTCTGATTCTTATGAGTCCATAGTATGTCTCTAAATGAGACCACAGTTTTGACCCAATTAGGTCCACAGATTTAATAACTTCGGGTATTTACATATTTGATACCTTATGGTATTCACAGCACCCGTTATCCACACCCACAGAAATTTAAACAGGCAGTTGATAAAATGAATGATATGTATACATAGTTTGCATTCTTTTATTATTATGATTAAATGATACAGTTATTTTTATTTTCCAATAAGATACTTAGTATTATTTCTTAATGAAATAAATGCATTTCTTTTTTTATTAAGTATTATTATTGTATGATTGGTGATAACCACTATGAGTGGTTATTAACTTGTTATTTTCATTCCCCATTATGCTTTATAGCTTAGCACGGGTGTTTATCCGTGTAGGTTCGCAGGTTAGACCTTTTCTTCAGGGACAAAGCCAATAATCTCTGAAGCCAACATCATACTAGGAAGAATCATTTTGATGTATGAGATGCATTTTGGTATCTTTTTGTGATGTATCTTATATTATAGTTGTGTGATTTTCAAGTTTTGTAATTAATGATGCACTAGTATTTCAATGTAACAACTTAATCTTATATGATTTGTAAAGTATATGTGTATATATATATATATATATATATATATATATATATATATATATATATATATATATATATATATATATATATATATATATATATATATATATATATATATATATATATATATGCATCATTAACAGATGACTCACAGGGTTCATGAAATGTAATTAGTAACAGTAATTAGAATTATCTAGTATAGTCATTACATAAGTACTTGATAGAGAACAGATTACTGGATAGACCCGCTATGAGATACTACATGGGTTAATGTTAATAGTGATCTCATAATAGTTATATTATCGATCATTAGACCTGAGATTATCACAGTATCCTACATGATGAACATTATGTTTTGACATAATCAAACATTATCTTTAATCGGATAATTATAAAGATTATAATTGGACATAATGAGAATCATGTAGAGGATAGTGAATAATTAAGAAGGAATTTGTCTCTCTCTTATGAAAGAAATATCTATTGGCCCCTCGATAAGTAGGATTGAAAAATGCATGGCCGTGCTCAAATGAATTGATGGAGCGATCAATATCATTTGATATTATCAGTCTACTTAATGATTAAGAAATTATATATTTAGACTATATAAGTTTAACATGGATCATAACTTATGTTCAAACAAGATATCGTGTAACAAAGAGATTATAACATATTCTGTTAGGTTAAAATTGAATTATCGATATTAATATTATTTGGATAGTCATAATGTCTTGCTAGAGGCCGCTTATAACTTGTAGACCCGTGACGAGATTGGAGCTCACTACTAATATAATATGACCCTATTGGGTCGCACATGTAAAATATGATGAATGGACTAAGGGTTAATTCAGATATTTTGAATTTTATTTTGTGATAAATAAAATTCGAAATAAACAAAAAAATATTTAAGATTAATATTATTATTCTTATTTTAAATAAGAAATCTAACATTTCTTATTTTAATAAGAAAAGTGGGCCCGAAGTTTTCTCTCTTTAAATTAGGGTTAGGTTAACTATATATATATATTAAACCCTAATCAAGCATAAGAGGTGAGTTGCAGCCGTCACTAAAAAAGTGATAAAAAATCGTTTTTCTTCTGTAAATTTAAGAAAGAGAGAAAATAAACCCTAGCCGCCAAGGAAGGGAGCTAGTGCCCCGGGCAATTTTCTTCATTGCATTCGCGTGTGGATACCGATAGAGGATGTTGTTTCGCGTGAGGATACCGATAGAGGGTGTTGTTTCACGTGAGGCCGCACCTGCAAGTTTGATTTATCTACATTTCGAGAGGTTGGTAATCGTCACACTTTTCTTTCTATTGAATCAATTGGATCGCTTGGATCCGTGGTGGGTTTCTATTTTTTGCTGCGAATTTTTATTTATTATTTTGAAACCCAACATTTCAATGGTTTGTAATTAACACACATACACCATGTATCGTATTTTTTCTTTACCAATATGACTGGTCTTGAATGTGAACTTTGGTTGGGTCTAATAATACCTTTGGCCAACATATTAGTAACCTGCCATTGAATTTCCTCCTTGTGGTGGTGAGGATATTGATAAGGGCAGACGCAGATAGGTACTTTCCCAAGAAGTAAAGTGATCACATGTTCAACTGCTCAGATTGGAGGTAGCTCTTCAACTTTAGAACAAACTGCGCTATATTTGGAAAATAAGGTATCCAGCTGATTCTATTGCAATGGGTTGAGGTGTTGTAAAGATGCTCCTTGAACTTGAACAACACTTTCGCTCTCTGTTTCTAGTTGCTGCAAGTGGCTTTCAATCCAAGCCTATAATGACTAGTTGGGCCTTTGCTTCCTAGTAGCACCCCATAATTCCACCCATATACTCTGCACACAAAATTTTAAATGTCCCAATGTCCAATTGGCAATTACATCACCCAATGTGCTCAGTCATTCCACTCCCAAGATAAGATCTAACCCTCTTAATTCAGTCACCAAGGCTTTTATTCTACATTGGTAATCTGCCACTTAAAGTGAAATCCCTATACATCTCATGTCAATGCCGATCAAGTTACCGTCACCTAGTCATATTTCCAGCCTTTTGATGCATTGCACCTTTAATCCCAGAGTAGAGACCAATTGGTGAGAAATGAAATTATGGGTCGCACAATTATCGACCAACATCAGAGTCAGAATATCATTGATGGTGCCCAACAACTTGATGGTTTGCAATCCGACCCCTTCTACTATGGGTATAGCAAAATTTCCCCTAATCTCGCCTAACTCGAAGACTTGGCATTCCCTATCACCTTGTGATTCTGGTTTTTTTTCCTTAATGTTAAAGAATTCTTCGTCATTTTCAATCTCATCCCCATCCCCTAGTAGCATCACTTTTAATTGAGCCTTGGGGCACCGGTGTTGAGGGGAGTAGGCTTGCCCACACTGAAAGCATAGGCCCTTCCTTCTTCATTCTTTCCATTCCATTTTAGACAGATGTTTGATCACCGCCCTTTTTGCAGTCATCTGATTGGCGTCGGCCGGTGTATGGGTGTTTTGGAGGAAGTTGGTTACGGTGTTTTGGGTGTTTCTATTTTGAGTGGATCCAAAATTAGGTGTGGGTATTTGGGAAAGTAATATGGATCTGGTTGACCCGCTCCAGGTAGAATGACCTAAGTGGTGTTTATGAGGGCTCTCCTCTGTCGAAGATATGTTTGCTTTGGAAATTCCCATTTCCGTTCTCCCTATCTACAGAGAAACTTTAATGGATTGCTCCAATCGCATCGCCTTTACCCGATCTACAGATTTATGCACCTTTACCCATCCTTTGATTTCCTCTTTTAATGTACTTACAAAATACCCAATGTATTGTTGCTCGGGTAGCGTCAGAGCTACTGTTGCCACTGATTTAAAAAGCTCGATGTATTCTTCTACACTCCCCATCTGTTGCAAGTCGGCTAAGTCTTCAAATGGACTGGTTGATCGGACCCCGCAATAACGTCTCATAATCTCAAGCTTAAATTTCTCCCATGTTATAGTTGGATTTATGCTTAAGAGCATAGAAAACCAATTAATGGTGGGGCCTTCCATACAAATTTCAGCCAAGCTAATCTTCATTTCGGAAGGTATTTGATTGATTCGGAAGTATGTTTCAGTTTTAGTAATCCATCCTCGCGGGTCAAATCCATTGAAGTTGGGAAGCTTAACCTTTTTCAAAGAAGCTAGTGATTCTGTAAAATGGTTGGGTTTGATTTGGAAATCCATTTTCTGTGCCGATTGTTGTCCCTGTTGGTACCCATGCCCTTCCGCCGTGGTCTCTCCCTGGAGCTATACTCCCTCTCTCCTTTTCAGCACACAACTGAAAATACAATTTGTTTCCCAACATGCTTTCCTACTCTGCTCTCTATCATTTTATACTTCTCTTTCTCATGTTTTAACTAACTCCTGCCACATCAGCGGAGGCATGCTTCCTTGCATTTTTCTTCTGTCTTCTCGAATATACCTTCCACAGCATGGGCCTTGGATCTTCTCTTCTTCCTTCGTGGCCCATCAGCTCCCTATCAGATATAGTAAATCCTAACTATATCATTGGAGTATTAATTAGTTATTCAAAAAAATAAAATTAGAAACACTATGATTGGGTACTCTTATGGAGCATGCATTTTAATGAAGGAAGATATAAAGTCGTAGATCATAAATGAACAAGTAACCAACTGATCACTATTTTGATCTCTAAATATTAATTCAAAAGCGACGCATGCAAAGTTGAAATGAAGACGATGATGGATCTGCGTGTTGATACCTCGATAACGAAGTCACCAAACCAAATGCAAAATTAATTTCTAAAATTTTTTGACTCCGCACTATACGTGGATTGTACGAAGTAAGCAGCCGAGTACTATTTAGATTTAAGTGCATAATTTTCAATGTATAAAAAACACTAAATTATGTGATGGACAGTTTATTTATCAAAAAGAGAGTTATTTTTTCATACAAAATACAAAAAGATCGTTTTAAAAAATGTACAAGCAATTTAAATTGCAACAGATTCTAGTGAAACGTAGCACAGATTCGGACCAAGAAAATGTAGTGGACACAACACAAATAAAGACGAAAATAATTTTAATTATTAAAATGTAATTATATTATTGAATTTGTACCAATAATTGAAATTAAAAAAAAAAACTGAGTGACATGTACGTGGGTGGGATCATCATTTATGAACTTTATCTAATTGTTGTTCATAATTGAATATTTCAACATTCAACTACCTTTCTGCTTTCAATTTTAATTATTTTTTTTCTTCTCTATGTCCCCAGTCAGAGATATATATATTTTGGCTTCTTGTGCTTTTTTTTTTTTTTAGCATATAAGATATGCAGCTGGCCCTCTGTTTTATAATGCAACCATAATATATTGTTCTATATTAAAAAAAAAAATTAAAAGAATGTTACCCGCGTGAATTTAGTGTTGGCCTGAATCTAAACCCTTAATGGTAAAATATGTAACAAAAATATAAATCTTTACTTAATCCGAATTTCAATTGAATGATTGCTTGCAGCATAAAATAAATTTCCCACATGTAAAAAGTGTTTAATTGTTTATAAATACTTTGTGTACATTTTCAAATGGACAAATTTGATAGGACTTTTTTTGGAGTAAAATTGAAATTTAACCCTAAATTAGTAATTAATATAATTTATAAGTTAAAGATTGGCACTTGGGTCAAGGAATTAACTTCGCCCAAAATTGTTAATTAATTG
Source organism: Excoecaria agallocha (assembly GCA_037975025.1). Taxonomy (NCBI): domain Eukaryota; kingdom Viridiplantae; phylum Streptophyta; class Magnoliopsida; order Malpighiales; family Euphorbiaceae; genus Excoecaria; species Excoecaria agallocha. The sequence continues at coordinate 950,949 of JBBPFJ010000033.1, read as the reverse complement.
GTTATATTTAATTTATTTGTTTATTTATTTTAATTAATTAATTAATTATTAATTAAACAGTTTGACAGTTGCAAGCAATCATTCAATTGATGTTGATTTTTAAATCTAAGTGCCCTATCATATAAAGATATATATGTTCAAGACCTATAAATTCGATCTCCAAAACGTTTTAGAAGAGATTACTTTTCTTCCAAACTGTTCTTATTTTCTATAATAAAAACTTCCACTGTTTTTGGGTTTTACCTTCGTAAAATTCTGAAGGAATTCTGCTATAAAAATCCAATAGCAGTAAATAGTGGGCACATAAATTCCTTAAGGATATTATCTACACTATCAAATTCTACTCCTAATTTCAGTTTGTTTTATTGATTTTCTAAAAATATGTACATTAATTCAAATTGTCACAAAAAAATAATTTTCTTGCTCAAAGTCGTATCCGTTTAATTGCCTGTCCTGTCTGCCTACCTCATGCAGAAGTATGAAGGCCACATAAATTTTTTCTTGATAAAATAATATTAATATTATAAAATTTTACATCAGGGAAAAAAAAAGGCTATGAAATATTTGCCAAAATAAGTTATGAAATCTATAATTAAACCACATATATGCATTCCGAGAATATTCGTTATGGGAATATGAATCATTATTTTTTTTACTCAATGGTTAAGATTTACTAATGCATACATCAAACGTAAATCACTGTAGAAATAACCATGTAATTTTAATCAGAAAAAAATAATCATTAAGCATGACACCAGCAGCGTTATAATTTAATTGTCGAGAGCGGTGAGACTAATAAATTCAAATGGACATGCAGACTTAACTGCTTATTCATTTTAGTTTAATTAATTAATTAATTTATTTATTTCATTTTTTTGGGTAGAGACCTAACTGCATTTAAAAGTATGAGCACGACTATACCCCCATAATACGTGCAGTACGCTCTGGAATTATTAATTAATTTCCATTAAAGACCAAACAATTAATTTTATCAAAATTAAAAACATGCATTTGTTGCCCACCTGAAGAACATCATTATCTCTACAAATCTTGTGGTAGAGATTTCGCATGATCATACAATAACTTCATTATAAATAATATTTATTGGCCCAAGGCCATATCTAATTTTGATGATAATCAAACCTTATATAAACTCTATTAAAAAATCTGTTCTAAGCTATGTTTTGCAGGAACTTAAATTTAACTCTTGTTATTCAAACTGTCAAGAATGAAGATTAAAGAATGGATTCTTGAAGATCAAGTTGTAGTTTAATTCAATTTAAAGAAAGTTAGGGTATAAAAATGTAAGATCAAATTGAGGATCAAATTGTCTTTCATACTTGCATATCCTAAGTTTTAAAATTGCATAAAAATGTTTTTAAGTCATAAATCTCGTTTTTAGTTAAAACTGGTTTCCTTCAGAAAATGCTTTAGAAATTTGTCCGTCAGAATTTACATTAGAAATTGGTTTAGAAATTTGTCCGTCAGAATTTACATTAGAAATTGGATTAGAAATCTGGACAACCTTCTGATCGAAAATCTGCTTAGCGCTAAAAGACAAAATAACGGCTAGAAAACGGCTAGTTAAGGACAGAATCGTCTGTTCCGTTTTCTGACGTTCATAAACGACTAGTTTTCTATTTTCTCACTTCAAACCATGTTTTTGGGTATAAATATGTGTTGTGAGATCATTTAGAAGGTTAGAGAAAATATTGGAAAGATTTTCTAACTCTTAAGAGAAAGCTTACTTATTCTAAAATCTCACTTTCCATCTTGCACTTCATCTTTACATATCATCCTCAATTGATTATAGTTTCTGTTGTAATTAATTTGTGAGGAATCTTTTTTGTTCAAGATTGTGAGTTTGGGTTGGCTAGAACCTAAGTGAAATTCTAGTAAGTGTTTTAATATTTTACTTGGGAAAAATATTGTGGGTAGATATACATAGATTGTATATTGGCTTTGACTCTTGCCCTTAAAAGAGTTAAAAGTGGAGAGAATTCTCAAGAGAGATTCTTGAGGAGTGGATGTAGGCAAGTTGGCCGAACCACTATAATTTCTGAGTGTTCTCTACATTTCTGATCTGTTGCTTACTCTTTATAATTCTGTTTTACCTTCTGAAAATTTGTTTTAGTCAAAATTCTGTAAAACGAATTTCTGAGTCATTGCAAACTAAATGAATATAATTTTCCAGGAACGTATTTAAGGTTTAGTCATCAATATCTTTATTGTGTTTGAATTTCTGTTTACTTAGAAATTTGGCCATAAATTTTTTTTAATACACCCAATTCACCCCCCCTCTTGAGTGTATTTTGGGACCAACATTTGGTATCAGAGCGGTTCTCTATTCCCTAAGACTTAATACCCTTGAGTGATCTTGCAAATGGCCGAATCAAGCAATGCTCCTACTGCTACTCCATTCAAAGAAGGACATTCTGTTCATCGTCCTCCAATGTTTAGTGGTGAAAACTATCCCTTTTGGAAAGTTGTAATGAGACACTTTATTCAATCACAAGATATGGATTGCTGGGATATTATTGAAGATGGATATGAGCATCCACGAAAGATTTCTGATGAAGCAGGAGCTTCAAAAACTGCAACTGTTCTAAAAACCAGAAAAAAATTTACAGAAGCAGAAAAAAGAAAAGTGCAGCTAAATTCTAAAGCTATGAGCATACTTTTCTGCTCACTGCATACTAATGAATTCAACAGAGTTTCTGGATGTGATACAGCTAAAGAAATCTGGGATAAGCTTCAAGCAACATATGAAGGAACAAATCAAGTTAAAGACACTAGACTTCATGTTCTCATGGTAGACTATGAAGCATTTAAAATGAAGCCAGAAGAGTCAATTTCTGAGGTAATAAACAGGTATGTTAAATTAACTAATGAAATTAAGGCTCTTGGTAAAAAACTTGATGAACATAACAAAATTGCAAAGCTTGTTAGAGGTCTTACACCTAGATGGGAATCAAAAGCATCAATTCTGTTAGATAAAGATCTTAGTACATTAAATTTTGATATTGTTTGTGGATCCCTTATTTTTCATGAACTTTATATCAAGTCTCAAGATGCAGAAAAAGAAAAAGATAGAAAATTAAAAGCTATTGCTCTCAAAGCAGAATTTGGAAGTGATTACTCTACAGGTGATGATGAAATGGCGTTGATTACAAAGAAATTTAAGAAGCTGTACAGAAAAGGAAGAAGATCATACAAAAAGCAACATCAAAAATTCTCTCATCACAAAGCCGAAAATTCATCAAGGTCTGGTGAAATAGTTTGTTATGAATGTAACAAACCTGGTCATATAAAATCTAAATGTCCAAATCTAAAAAGAAAAGAGAAGAGATTCAAAAAGAAAGCCATGAAGGCAACTTGGAGTGACAGTGAAGAATCCAGCAACAGCGAATCAGAATCAGCAAATTCTGATGATATTGGTCTAATGACAACTTCTGATCATGAAGAGCAAATCTTTAATTCTGACAGTGAACGAAATGCTGATAACAGCTCACCTGAAAATGATTCAGAAAATTCTGAGGTAAGTGATTCTGATTCTAATTCTGATTCAAATGAAAATGGAAATGAGTATGAAAAAATGCTAGAATGTTTTGAAAATCTGCATGATAAATATCTAATGCTAAAAAAGACTCATATTGAGATAAAGAAAAAATATGATAAATTGCTCACAGAATATGAAAATGCAAAAGAGACTGAATTAAAAAATAAAAATGATTATTCAGTTCTGGAAAGTAAATTTATTGATTTGCAAGAAAAATGCAATGTAAAAAGTAAACAGTTATGTGTATGTAACGAAAAATATGTTGAAAACTTAACTTCAAAATTTGCTCACACTTCTTATACAAATACATCAACAAAATACTATAGAAAAAGTAATCAGAAGAAACACAAGCAAAATCTGTCAAATAAAATGATAAGTAATCCTTATGCTACATGTTTTTATTGTTGTAAAAAGGGACATATTTCAAAATTTTGTTATTATAAGAAAAATACAAATTCTGTTAAATGGGTAATTAAAAACTCTGGAACTCTTATAACTAACCATGAAGGACCCAAGAAGAGTTGGGTACCTAAAAATACTTGATTATTTTGCAGGTTTGCCTAAGGAGCACCAAAACAAAAAAATGGTACATGGATAGCGGTTGCTCTAGGCATATGACATAGGACAGAACAAAATTTTCTAAGCTGAAAAATTCTGAAGGTGGTTCTGTCAGTTTTGGTGATAATCGGAAAGGAAAAATTATTGGCATTGGTTCTATTGGAACTAATCCAGTAATTGATAATGTCTCTCTTGTTGAAGGTCTTAAGTATAATCTACTTAGCATAAGTCAACTCTGTGATAAGAAGAAAAGAGTAATATTTGAAGTTGATCATTGTAGAGTAGAAGATACTGAAACTGAAAAATCTGTTCTAAAAGGACAAAGGTCTGGAAATATCTACTTGGTTAGCTTGGAAGATATTCAAAACAGTTCAGCAAAATGCTTGCTTACTAAAGAAGACTTAAGTATTCTATGGCATAGAAAACTTGGACATACAAGTTTTCATGTACTAGAAAAGTTGGTTAGAAAAGACTTGGTAAAGGGAATGCCAAAGATAAAAATTGATACAAATCATATATGCAAAGCATGCCAGCTTGGGAAACAAATTAAAAATTCACATAAGTCCAAAAATGTGATGTCTACTGAAAAACCTTTAGAGCTTTTACATATGGATCTATTTGGACCAATAAATCCTTCAAGTATTGGTGGAAAATCCTATGTATTAAATTTGGTGGATGACTATACACGTCATACATGGGTTATGTTTCTTGCACACAAGGATGAAACTTTTGAAACCTTCAAGAAGTTGAGTAAAAAGATTCAAAATGAAAAAGGATATAAAATAACAAGCATTAGAAGTGATCATGGAAGAGAATTTGAGAATCAAAAATTTGAGGAATTCTGTAATATCTCTGGAATAAATCATACCTTTTCTGCTCCTAGAATGCCTCAGCAAAACGGTGTTGTAGAAAGGAAGAACAGGTCTCTTCAGGAAATGGCTAGAACAATGCTGAATGAAAACAACTTGCCAAAATATTTCTGGGTGGAAGCAATCAATACAGCCTGCTACATTTTAAACAGAATTCTGATCAGAAGAATATTGGAAAAGAGTCCATATGAACTATGGAAAGGAAGAAAACCAAACATCAGTTACTTTCAACCTTTTGGCTGTAAGTGCTTTATTTTTAATGATAAGGTTAATCTAAATAAATTTGATGCTAAATCTGATGAAGGTATATTTTTAGGATATTCATTAAACTCTAAAGCATATAGATTATACAATAAAAGATCTCATAAAGTTGAAGAATCAATAAATGTTAGATTTGATTGTACTAACGAAAATTCCAGAAATAGACATTCTTCTGATGATGAGACAGGTCTTGAGGAAGAAAAAGAAAACACAAAAAAGAGTGTGGATACAGAAGATGTACCAGATCAACAAGAAGATCAAAATGACAAAAATCAAGAAACAGAAAATAATCCAGAAATGGAAAAGGAACCAGAAAGTTCATCAGAAAGCATACCAGAAGGTCAGGAAGAACAACAAACCAAATCTCATACTCCTGAACTACCTAAAGACTGGAGATTTCATCGATATCATCCTAAGGATGATCTATTGATTGATCCATCTGAAAGAATGATGACAAGAAGAGCATTAAGAGAATATTGTGGTAATGTTGCATTTGTTTCAAATATTGAACCTAGAAATTTTATTGATGCAAAAAATTATGAAAATTGGATAAATGCTATGCAAGAAGAATTAATTCAATTTGAAAGAAATAAAGTATGGAACTTGGTGCCTAGACCCTCAAATTGTTTCATTATTGGGACAAAATGGGTGTTTAGAAACAAACTAGATGAACAAGGAAATGTTGTTCGAAATAAGGCAAGATTGGTGGCCCAAGGCTATAATCAAGAGGAAGGTATAGATTTTGATGAAACTTTTGCACCCGTAGCTAGACTAGAAGCTATTAGAATTTTATGTGCATTTGCATGTTTTAAAAACTTCAAATTATATCAAATGGATGTAAAAAGTGCATCTTTAAATGGTCTTTTAAATGAAGAAGTGTATGTAGAACAACCTCCTGGTTTTGAAAACGTTCAGCATCCAGATTTTGTATTTAAACTTAAAAAGGCTTTATATGGTTTAAAACAAGCTCCTAGAGCTTGGTATGAAAGACTCAGTCATTTTTTATTGAATAATGATTTTAACAGAGGAAAAGTAGACAATACACTTTTTATCAAACACAAACAGTCACATATGCTAATTGTTCAAATTTATGTTGACGATAGTGTATTTGGTTCTACTAATGTTTCTTTATGTAAAGATTTTGAAGGTATTATGAAAAAAGAGTTTGAAATGAGCATGATGGGAGAACTAACATTCTTTCTAGGACTTCAAATCAAGCAATGTTCAGAAGGCGTATTCATCAGTCAAATAAAGTACACAAAAGAATTATTAAAGAAATATAACATGCTTAATGCAAAACCCGTCAGTACTCCTATGAGTGCATCTATCAAATTAGAAAAAGATGAGAAGGGAAAAATTGTTGAAGAAAAATTGTACAGAGGAATGATTGGATCATTACTTTACCTTACTGCTAGCAGACCGGATATACACTTTAGTGTATGTTTATGTGCTCGCTTTCAATTCGCTCCTAAAGAATCTCATTTGACTGCTGTAAAAAGAATTATGAGATACTTAACTGGAACTCAAAATTTGGGTTTATGGTATTCAAGAAAAACATCCTTCAACCTAATTGGTTACTCAGATGCTGACTATGCTGGATGTAAAATAGATATTAAAAGCACTTCTGGAGCATGTCATTTCTTAGGAAATTCGTTAATTACCTGGTTCAGCAGAAAGCAAAACTCAGTAGCTTTATCTACTGCTGAAGCTGAATACATAGCAGCTGGTAGTTGTGTTGCTCAAATTCTGTGGATCAGGCAGCAACTAAAAGATTATGGTATAGAATTTGATAAAATCCCTATTTTTTGTGATAACACAAGTGCCATAAATCTTACCAAAAATCCAGTTATGCACTCCAGAACAAAGCACATAGAAATTCGCCATCATTTTATTAGAGATCATGTACAAAGAGGAGACATCCTGCTGGAATTTGTGTCTACAGAAAACCAGCTTGCCGACATTCTCACCAAGCCCTTGAAGGAAGATCGTTTCTGTGAGTTAAGAAGAAAAATGGGTATGGGTTTAAGTGAATAAGTCTTAAATTTTTGTATTTTCGTAAGAGAAGAAATAAGTTAAACTTCCTTTTGTCTTAAACTTTTTTAAATTTCAAAAACTCCTCTTTTACACGAGTATTCTCTTATTAATGAGAAAGTTGATAGTTTGCGTGTTGGAAAAGAAAAGAAATTGTATTAAATCTAGTCTAAGTTAATTTGTCATTTTTAGCCCTACTTATTTGCTTCAATGAATTAACTGGTATAGGGACAGCCCTGGTATTTCTCAAATCTTCGATTTTTGCGCCTGGGTTACCGTGTTTATGCGGGTTTCCAACACTATTTACATAATTATCTTTTACCTCTTTGACACCTCAAGTCAAATCATTTTTTTAGTGGATGCAGGTTATATTTTTCCTCTAAAACACTACTTTATCCATCTTCTCAAACACGTTTCCCACTTCTCAAAAAACGCTCAAAATTGTTCATTGTTCAAAAACTTCATTTTATCTCGTCATCTTCTTCTTTCTACTCCTTCTTCCCTTCCTTGTAACTATGGGTAGATCAAAGTCCCAAGGAAAAAGAAATCCTCGTCGTAGTCCATCTCCGGCCTCACCAGTATCTCAACCATCCTCAAATCCGACACCATTAAAATCGGATGCTGCTTCTCACCAAAAACAACCTTCCAAACAAATATTGCTCCCATCTAAGATTATTGTCTGGGAAGATCTCGTCCACAATGCTCCTGATGTGGCACGCTACGTAGAAAAACAAGGGTGGAAAACATTTTTTTCTTACCGTCACAAGTATGTTTATCCAGATCTGGTTAGTACCTTCTATTCGTCTCGTTTTAATATAAAATCTGAAAGTTTTAAGGTGCGGTTTCATGACAAGGAGTTCACTGTAAGCCCCTCTCTTCTTGCAAAAATTTTTTCTATGCCTTTAAAAGGTTCAAAATGCACTCGTAGTGCTAGCAATATTTCCTCTGATGGAAGTGCCTCCTCAAAAAACCCCTTTGCCTCAAATTTACTGGTTCAGTTTCGGATTTTGTCAAAATGTGTGTGCCTATATGTTACACCTCGTTCTGGAAGTACTTCTTATTTGTCTGATTTTGACATTGTTTTCTTATGGCACTATCACACTTCAAAAAATTTCAACTTGCCTTTCCTTATTTTCAACTATATGGCCACTAGAACTCGTGATGAAAAGAAACCATATAGTCTGATTCTGAATCGTCTTTTTGACCACTGGAAATTAACTTCTGATTACTCTGTTTCTGTGCCTCTTAAAGTGGAAAAAATCAATTTTGTTTTTTATAAAGAAACAGGAAAGACGACGATAACAGGAAAACGCAAGTTGATTGAGGCTCCTGCACCGTCTCCTAAAGAATCTCCCGTGTCAAAATCTGCTAAGGGAAAAGAAATTGTACAAGTTGACACTGTTGAGAAAACTGCTGGTTTGGAAGCACAACTCGCTCAACTCTTAGCCTTGATCAAATCATCGCAGGGAGTGCACATTGGAGAACCAGCCTCTGCAGTTCAGATTTCTGAAAATAAAACTGGTCAGAAATCTGATTCAATCTCTGATGTTCCATCTGATGAAAAATCTGATGCCAACTCCGAAGTAAAATCTGATGGCAAGTCTACCACAAATTCAGAACATCATTCTGAGCCCATATCTGGTGAACATTCTGCAGAAAAATCTGAACCGGGTTCTGAACCTTAGCCTCATAGTTCTTCTGCTACTCAATCTAATCCTTCCCACGCTGCTCCTTCATCTGCTCCACATTCTCCACCCGCATCACCAGCTACGTCTGCTGTTCATTTTCTGGTGGATCCAACTAAGTTGATGGAGTTGCATTCTTTGCTGGGTAAGCTCAGTATCATTTTTGCTAACATTGCTCAAATTCTTCCTACAATTATTAGCAGCCCTCCTTCCTTGGCACCATCTGCTCCTAGTCCAGATGCCTCTGTCCTAAGTGACAAGCCTACACCATTTCCTCCTCGAAGACGCTCTGGCCGCACAATCCTTCGTGACAAACATCCACCTAAGCCAGGCCAGGCAGGCAGTAGTTCCCGTCCTATGGCTGTTGATCCATAGATTTTTTTTGCTGATGTCAAAAAGGGGGAGAAAAAGGGTAAAAACAGTTTTTGTTGTTGATTTGTTACAGTTTGTGTTGGTTTGTTTAAGTTAAAACAATATGCGTTTTGAAAAAGTGTTTCTGGACTTAGTATTATATCTTATTATTGTTGATTGTGAATGACTTCCTAAAAATATTGAAGATTCATTGGCATGCTTATAAAATCTGAAAGTTTTATTGGAATTTATATTTACTTTACAGATTTTAATTTTTTTTGTAAATACCCCATGCATATATTCAGGGGGAGTTTTTACACTAACCTTTATAGACTTCTAAATGGAGTTTATTAAGGTTTTGTCATCATCAAAAAGGGGGAGATTGTTGGCCCAAGGCCATATCTAATTTTGATGATAATCAAACCTTATATAAACTCTATTAGGAAATCTGTTCTAAGCTATGTTTTGCAGGAACTTAAATTTAACTCTTGTTATTCAAACTGTCAAGAATGAAGATTAAAGAATGGATTCTTGAAGATCAAGTTGTAGTTTAATTCAATTTAAAGAAAGTTAGGGTATAAAAATGTAAGATCAAATTGAGGATCAAATTGTCTTTCATACTTGCATATCCTAAGTTTTAAAATTGCATAAAAATGTTTTTAAGTCATAAATCTCGTTTTTAGTTAAAACTGGTTTCCTTCAGAAAATGCTTTAGAAATTTGTCCGTCAGAATTTACATTAGAAATTGGTTTAGAAATTTGTCCGTCAGAATTTACATTAGAAATTGGATTAGAAATCTGGACAACCTTCTGATCGAAAATCTGCTTAGCGCTAAAAGACAAAATAACGGCTAGAAAACGGCTAGTTAAGGACATAATCGTCTGTTCCGTTTTCTAACGTTCATAAACGACTAGTTTTCTATTTTCTCACTTCAAACCATGTTTTTGGGTATAAATATGTGTTGTGAGATCATTTAGAAGGTTAGAGAAAATATTGGAAAGATTTTCTAACTCTTAAGAGAAAGCTTACTTATTCTAAAATCTCACTTTCCATCTTGCACTTCATCTTTACATATCATCCTCAATTGATTATAGTTTCTATTGTAATTAATTTGTGAGGAATCTTTTTTGTTCAAGATTGTGACTTTGGGTTGGCTAGAACCTAAGTGAAATTCTAGTAAGTGTTTTAATATTTTACTTGGGAAAAATATTGTGGGTAGATATACATAGATTGTATATTGGCTTTGACTCTTGCCCTTAAAAGAGTTAAGAGTGGAGAGAATTCTCAAGAGAGATTCTTGAGGAGTGGATGTAGGCAAGTTGGCCGAACCACTATAATTTCTGAGTGTTCTCTACATTTCTGATCTATTGCTTACTCTTTATAATTCTGTTTTACCTTCTGAAAATTTGTTTTAGTCAAAATTCTGTAAAACGAATTTCTGAGTCATTGCAAACTAAATGAATATAATTTTCCAGGAACGTATTTAAGGTTTAGTCATCAATATCTTTATTGTGTTTGAATTTCTGTTTACTTAAAAATTTGGCCAGAAATTTTTTTTAATACACTCAATTCACCCCCCCCCCCCTCTCGAGTGTATTTTGGGACCAACAATATTCATATTCATCTATATATCATCTCCTGTATAGTTTCCAAATTTCCCTCTCATTTTGCTCTCTCTTTTAATACAAAAAAAAAAAAATGTATTATCTAACGTTGGTAGCTTATTACATATATTTCAACTCATCAAAGGTTATGTACGCCGTTTGTTTGCTGGTTTTGGGTTTGTTCTACATGTACATATTATCAGAAAGCATGAGAGACATTCAGAAACTAGCAGCTTGGCTTTGCAAACAAGAGGCTTCACCCCTGAGCGCCAATTTTATGTTTTTGCAATTTGAAAATCCTTCTGCCTCTCTTCATCACTCAAATCACTCCTCTTTTAGGGTTTCCTTGTTATATATCTAGGGCTATTAGCTTTTCTTGGCTGTTTCTTAGCTTTTAATTATTATATCTCTTCTTGTTTACTTCTCTTTTTGTTTTTTCGGCTGAAATTCGAACTCAATGTGTCAGTTTTATTTACTTATTGGTTTGCTGTCCTCATTTGATGTTCTATGTATCAGTTTTACAGACAAGCAATTTTATTTCCTTCTCTAATTATAATCCACAGACGGAAATGGATGGAATTAGGAAAATAAAAGGTGAAACTTTTTTCTCTTATGCTTAGTTGCTTACCATAATCTACAATTTAACTCTCAAGCTCCTTAAATTTGTATCGTGATATGCATTATAAGGTGACGTATAGTTGTTCAGTACTTAGATCAAAGAAGTCCCTTCATTGACAATTTTAGGCATACTTAAATAACTAACCTGATGTGGCAGTAATTTAAAATATCATATCCCGTGCCAACATTTGGCACTACATATTAGTGTAGATTAAGCAGGTTTTTTTTTTTTTTCCAGCTAATCATTCACGAGCTCCCAGTCACTTTGCATGCTAATTGTCCTGCTCTTAATTAAAGAAGGTTAATTTATGGTCAAGGTGGTGGTAGATGTAGAGGACTGATGTATGACAGTAGATTAGGACAAGATGGTACTTCAAATTTTGTACTTGTTTTAGCTCACACCAGGACATCAAGATGCTGTCGTTTTGAAGAAATTAAAATTTCACAATTGACCAGACTAGTTAACTATCTACTCTGCTTTTAGCTGAGGAACTATTTGAGGTCTGGCTAAAAAAAAAATGTAAATGGACTAATGTGCAAAAATATCCTAATATTTGTTAAAAAAAAGTAATTTTGTTTCTAATATTTAGTTACCGCCAATTTTGCCCTTAAAGTTATTAAAATGGTGTAATTTTACTTCTTAAGCAATGAAACCGTTAATTTGACCGTATTTCGTTTTTTGATCGCTGATATGGACATATTGCAAAATTTTGACGTAATGACATCATACTAAAAGTTTCATTATTTTAGGGATAAAATTACATCATTTTAATAATTTTAAGGGTAAAATTATCCGTAATAAAATATTAAGGACAAAATTACTCTTTTTTTTTGTTTTTGCAAACATTAAGGATATTTTTGCATGTCAGCCTATGTAAATAATAAAAAGTTGCGGCAAGACATTTCTCCAATTGCATATGGTGCATCTCTTTCCTTTTCATTTTTTAAACACATCTATGTAGTTTGACCTTATGAATATGCTCCAACAAGGATAAAATATTGATCAATCTCATAATTTACGTTCATGTAAAAAAAAATACAATTTACGTTGGAATTATCATCAATTGCCAATTTTACAGAAAGGCTAATCAGGTTATTCTTAGCATTTGGGATTATTGGGATAAGTTTATGTAACTAAATATGCATTAGGGCTTTATTTTATGCATGTTTGGGAACAGGTGCGATACATATTTTAGCAGGTTATCAAGATGCTGTCGTTTTAAAGAAATTACAAGACTCCGATTAATTATCCAAATTTTCACATTTGACTTGACTAGTTAACTATTTACTTCTACAACTTTTATCTGAGGTCTAGCTAAAAATAAATAAGGAAATAATATATATATATATAGAGAGAGAGAGAGAGAGAGAGAGTCGCGGCAACACACTTTTCCGATTTCATATGGTGCGTTTTTTTTATTAAAAAAATTAATTGAACCCATCTATATAATTTTGACCCTATGATAAATTGTAGATCAATCTCATAATTTACGTTTTTGTGAAAAAAAAATTATATATGCCTTGGAATTGTCAATATCCAAATTAATAAGTCATAGAAGAGGTTAAATTATCGGTTTATTTAGTAAAGAAAAACAGCAAAAAAAGTGAGGGTTTTGGGATATACGTTAGATAATAATTTGGTATTCATGCATTTGAATTATTAAATTTTGAACGTTTTAATGATGGAATAGGTTATATACAAGCGTATCATATTTTCAGAGTACCAAATCATATTTCTCTGAATTAAATGCTAAAATTTGAAAATTTAAAATAAAATAAAATATTGTCAAAAATTAAAAAAAAAAACAATTATTATACGATTTAAAAGCTAAGCAGACCGTTGGGGTGGTGACAACGTTATAGGAAAAATATGCCATTTTTCCAAGCCGGTATTCCAAAATCTATCCGTCATAATCATAAAAGTCGCCGACCAAGGGTATTCATGTAAAACACTCTAATTATTTAAAACTTTTGCCCCAATTCAACCGTTGTAATGATTCTGCAAAACCCAAAATCCCACTGTTTCAAAAACAGAGGCTCTCCTCTACTGTTTCTCTCTCTTCTCTTAAAGCCAACAATATCTTCTGCTCTTCAATTTCACTTATTGCTGTCTATCATTCTCTACAAATTCATAATCATGGCAGAGCAAAGCACAAACCCATCAATTATGGAGCCAAAGCCACTACACCCACTTCACCAGATAGCAGAAACACCAACACACAAGCTCCTCTTGAAGCAATGGCTCAAAGAGGAAGAGCTAATCCTCAACAGAGTTGCTATTAAAGAAACCCAAATTGATTCGGTCCGTAAAGAAATCACACAGCTTTACATCTTCTTCTTCCTCTTCCACTCCATCTCCTTGATTCTCCTCTTCGATGCCTCCTCTAGGGACCCAACGGGAAGTGGGTCCGCTTGCAAGAGATCTTGGATCCCATCATTGTGCTCTCTTTTATGCTCTATGGGAATAATCTGGGCAGTTCGATATAAAACTGATGTTGAATCCCACATGGAGAAGTTGCTAGAAAGAGAGAAAGAGGATGGGAAATTGCTGGCTAAGTGTGTGGAAGAGTTGGAAAAGAAAGGAGTTGAATTTGATTTGTTGAAAGAAGTTGATGCCCTAAGGAGAGCTAAGAGTTTGCGTGTGGAATCCAAGGTGGTAAGGAAATGGTCTGCTAGAGATTTTGTGACTCTGTTTTTCTTTACAGTTTCATGTCTGGTTTTGGGATTGACAAGGATTATTTTTTGTACTTAAAGGTTGGATTTATTTATGGGTTTTAAATTTTCTGATTATGTTTCATGGCAGAAAATTCTTTGTTGCTGCCACTGGATAATTGGTAGCCACCGTTGATGCAGAATATTCTGTTCTGCTTTTGTGATTCGGCTTTTCTTTTTCTTGACTTATTTATAATTTAATTACTTCCACAATTTATTCTTGGACCAAATTTAGGCAATTTAAATCGGACAAATTCTACATATAATATCCTAGCTAAAAATTCAATCAACTTTATTCTATAACAAAGAAAAAAAAAGTTTAAGGTTGCTTAATGATAATTTATAAGTGCCTATGTGCTGTATGTTCCCAGGCCGCTTTTTTTTTTTTGCCAATTTTTACCAATGCTGAGGTTGCTTAACTTTAACCAATGGCATTATATATGTATCTATTAGTCTATCACAAATCCTCCGGGTTTCTCTCCTGGAGAAGAAAATTATGGCTTTTATTTAACAATGGATAATTAAAGGACGTAATTGTGTTGCACAATGTATGCCAAATTAATTATTAAGAAAGCTTAATTCGTGCTAATGGGGAAAAGAAAGGCTTCATCAATAAAGAGAAAGGAATCGAGTATATGGGATTAGAAGCAAGTTTATCATTTTACAAGGAAGACGGTAAAATGGCAGAAGAGAAGATCTCAAATTTACCAGAATCAATCATTCATCATATTCTGTCATTTGTTTCTACAAAAGTTGCATTAAGAACCAGTGTTCTTTCAGAGCAGTGGAGAGAGAGTTGTGTAATACATTTCCAATTATTAATCTCCACGAGGATTTCTGTACTATAAACGAATTTGTAGAAATGGCGGATAGATCATTGTCAGATAGAAAGAATTCCATTACATTCACAAGTTCAATCTTCACATGAAATATCATCACAATGATTTGGCATCTCGAATCAACAAATGGGTAAAATTTGCCCCTCGCAGAGTTCAAGAACTGAAACTTAGCATCAAAATCACCTACAAATCATCTTCTTCTGAAGAAAATCTCTATTATTCTTACAAACTGCCAGCAGACATCCTCGTCGCAAAATCTTTAACATCATTGTCGCTAAAAGATTGCAACTTGGAGCATTCTTGCTATATAATAAATCTTCCTTCTTTGAGAAAACTACTTTTAAGCACTGTATTCGAACCATCAAATTCTGCAAATTCTTATTTCAGGCTGTATTTGCCGTAAAATTTAACTCTAGAATATTGCAGTGTGGAGAATTTCAATCTTTCGAGTGTATAAAACTTCACCATTGCTACCATTTGCAGAAGGCAAGAATCCAAGCAATAAATCCCAATCATTCATGTTTATTGGTCAAGAAATCTTACAACTCTGTCGCTGGAGAATGCCAGCCTGACAGAGAAATCATGAGAAGATTATTTTTCTTAACTTTCCAATCTTGAGTCTAAATTGCTATTATAACTTGAAAAGGATAAAGATTTGCAGTGAAAATATGAGGACGATACAGTTGATGTATAGTGAAATGCTTGAAGAAGTAGAAATTGATGCTCCAAATATTGTTCATTTTTATTACTCCGGCCACTTAATTTCCATGTGTTCAAAGAACACTGTGAACCATGTGGAAGCTGAGATATGTGCAGCTTTCAATCGTGGGGAATTGAATCATTGTCTTAAATTTTGAGATTTTCTTCAGAATTTTGCGCACTGCAGATGTTTGACAAAGTATTGTCGGGTAGGACAGGTAAATTAATACTCAATCCGTTTTTTTTATCAGTCACTTTTGTTGTTTTCATCAGGATTAAGAAATAATAAATAGACTTAAATTTAGTATTAAATTGCGTGATTAAGACTAAATTATCAAATTTTATTGGTTCTGACTTTATTGGGAAAGAAAAATAAATTGGAAAAGCAAATTAAATTACATTAAAAGTCTAAAAGTGACAGATAAAAAAAAAACGGAGGGAGTATATATCTTTCTCCATTAAAAGTTAGTATCATGTTGGTTTACTTGGCTGTTTATTTATTTATACTTGTTTTTTAAAGGAATTAATAATCCCAAAAAGAAATAGAGGAATGTTACAGCCTTTTTTATATGATCTGAAGAATTTGAAGATAAAAGTTTACGGAGAGCTTACTATGGATGAGTCCACAACTAGAGAAACTAGCCATATTTTCTGAGTTCCCCAGCATTTGTGCTAATAATAATAATAATAATAATAATAATAGTAATAATAGTTTTTTTTGTAAAGAAAAAAAATCATAGTTTATACAATCATTTCAATACATAATATGATTCAATTGCACTAAGGTACGTATGTTTGGAATTCAGCTATCTTCTTGTAATTTACTTCGAGGACTTCTAAATTGATTTTTTTTCCTTGAATTTACAGTACCAATTTGGAAAAGCCAGAGAAAAAAGAGAAGGATAATTTGATGTCCACACTTTTTTTGCGCCAAAATTAACTAATTCAGAAATATGTCTATACCTAGTAATAGTAATACCTTAAACTATAAATCCTTATCTAATTATCTTTCCATTCTTTTTCAAGTGGTCACTATCATTTTAACACAAAAATTAAAAAACTTAATTAAAAAAAATTTAAAATAGAATAAAGTAAAATAAAGAAAGTGAGTATTTAAACTGGAAGAGAATAATTAACATAAATTTATTTCGGTTGCTTTTTTTTTTTGCAATTTCTGAAAATTAAAATATTTAACAAGCACAAATCAGAATGACCTGTATTGTACCTCGCCATTATATTAGTATTTTTTTTTGTCCTCGCCATTGCATTAAGTTCCCAAATAGTATATATATCTCTAAACAAAAAAGAAAATAATAAAAATAATTATTAAAAAAAAAGAGGAGGAAGGAAGAGTGGCATAGGAGAAGCAATGATTCTTATCTACCATCTCCGATGAGCTCCTCGAGCAAGGATTTGGAACTTCGTCGACTATGCTCAGCATCGGCGACCATGCTTGTGCTTGTAGATGGATTGAAATAGCTATCAGTTCCTCCGATTACATTATCACACAGAAAGCTGCCTGTGTCATCAAATTTCCAGCCAGTCAAGTATCTGGGCTTTGAGCTTACTGTACTCACTTCTATATCACCAGATAGCATAGCAACTACTCTTGACATTGATGGCCGAAGATTTAATGAAGTTTGAGTGCACAAAAAAGCAACTCTCATCAACCGTTTTACTTCCTCCTCACTGAATTCTGATAATCTGGAGTCTACCAATTCCAATTCTCGGTTGTTTTCATGGAGGTTCCAGGCCTAAAAAGACGGAAAAAAAAAGTATATACGTATTATTGTAAGATAAAGATCAATAAATCTAGGGAAGCACTACAAGTGTTATATGATACCCATTCAAGAAGGTATATTTGTTCTTCTTCCTGTGTTGAGTCTGAATTTGGCCTCCCACTTATGACTTCCAGGGCCACTACTCCGAAGGCAAATACATCAGCTTTTTCTGTAAGGTGTCCACGCATAGCATACTCCGGTGCAAGGTACCCTCTACATTAGGAATGATGTAATTGCGAGATAAGTTACTGAAGTCACACAGTTTATTGCTCTTATTTATTGAATAAATAAACTGGTTTATAAGAAATATATATGGGGGAATTAGTAAGCTGGATCTTACATTGTGCCTGCAACACGGGTGCTTATATGTGTCTTCTTATCGTCATAAAGTTTAGCCAAACCAAAATCTGAAATTTTGGGAATGAGTTCAGAATCAAGCAGTATGTTGCTGGCTTTCACATCTCTATGTACAATTCGAAGCCTTGACTCCTCGTGAAGATAAGCAAGACCTCTGGCTACTCCTAAGCAGATATCATAACGAGTTGGCCAGTCGAGATTCAAACTTCTTTCTCCTGCATCATCCAATCCACATTTACGACTCGTCTTTTATAGCAACAATGTGTCTATGTGGGTGTGCATGAATCTATCAACACATGGCAAATATCTTACCAAACAATGCTTGATCAAGACTTTTGTTCTCTAGGAACTCATAAACGAGGAGCCGATTATTTCCTTCAATGCTGCATCCATACAATTTCACGAGGTTACGGTGTTGCACAGCAGATATAGTAGCAATCTCTGTTAGAAACTGGCTCTTCCCCTGGTTGGATGCCACAGAAAGTTGCTTAACAGCAATCACTCTCCCATCCTTAAGTTTTCCCTGTTGAGGAAAACATTAAGAGAAGGACGCTCAGGAAAAAGGGTACACTCGAAATATAAATAAATAAAAGAAGTACTTCTTATTCAATTATCCAACTTTTCCTACTACTGGAATAGAAGATTTGAAATTCCATAGTGAATTTAGGCAATGCGTATCTATACGAATTTGGTTCAATACAACTATTTACACCTAAACTTGTAAAAAAAAAAAGAGGTTTATTTAATATCTAAACTTCTAAGCGTACAATTTTACCACTCAAATTTATTTTAACCGTAGAAAATAAATACTTAAATGCTGACTAGGACAAGAGAGTAAAATACACGCCCTTAAATAGCATGAAATTCCAATTTCAGCCATCCTTAACCTTTTGCCCCATTAAACTTAATTTCAACGGTAAATATTTCAGACACCTCACCCTATTTAATAGTCACCAATAATCCTAAATCCTATTATGTGTTTACTGCACAATTAAACCGCCTAATCTTTTTTTGAATCGACATGACACGTGATATACATTCATTCGACCACTTTTCATGTTGCGTATCTTACATGCTCTAATCTCAAAATGAGCCAGCTATTATTAGGTGGTTATTTTTAACACCTATTTTTAAGCGGTATTTTGTACAGTTAAAACAAATTTGAGTGGTAAAATTTTACACTTAAATTTTGGTATTAAATGTATTGTTTTGCAAGCTCAGGTGTAAAAAGTTGCATTAAGCCTACAAATTATACTTCCTATTAGCTGAATAGCTACATCGTATAAAAAAAGGGGGATCCTGGTGCACGGGACATCTTGTATATTCTATTTTAATCGGAAGTTAAATCCTTGCATCCTTCCCCTTTCAGTACAAGAGGCTACTGATAGCTCCAAGTCCGTTTTCTTCACAGACCCCATAGCACTTTATTGTAATTATATGTCTTATTAAAATATACACATGCATAATTGCTGCCACTACGTCAGAACATAGTTTAGATCCTGCGGAGTGAGGACCAAACTCAGAGTAAGCTGCCCATATTTACGGCTGGCTGATGGTAGCATATCCTAATAATAACTGCTCTTGGTTGATTCAACATTGTTGCTTATAGGAGAAATTTTACATGGAAAAGCAAGAATATTAGTCTGCAACTTGTGCTCAATGACTTTCTTATCCTAGATCTCAGAGATAATCATACCTTATAAACCGGTCCAAATCCTCCCTCTCCAAGTTTATTAGCAGGAGCAAAGTCCCCTGTAGCAGTCTTCAGTTCAGCATAGCTCAAAATGCAAGCATCTATGCCCAGTAGCTCTGCAATTTCAACATATTTATCGGTCATAAGAAGAAAGTACTTCTCTATAGATGATTGATATTTTGAGGTTTGGACCAAAGGAAAATGGGAAGAAGCACATGAACTTGATTATCCTTGGCCTGATATGTTTCTTAGATGCTATTACCAATGAAATACCTAAATCATGGTACCCTATTGAAGAATCTACGCGTACATGAAAAACACAAAGTTATTCAAATAGCTACAACATTATGCAAACGCATAACTTCTTTAGTTTACCTTCATCATCATAGGCGCTTTGCCTTTTTCTTCTTTGAATAACAAAGAAAGTGGCAACAACGAGCAGAAAGCTTACTACAACACCAACAACAATTCCTACAATTAGACCAGTCCTATCCTTTTCATTGGTTGGAGGTTTGTTGCTAACAGTTGGTTCGAAATCTGCAAATGTAAGTTCAGAACTCAGTGACGAGCTATATGAAAGATTGAAATTAGGAAAAAGTTTCACTAGTCGTAATACCTGGGGTAGCGCTGATTGCTGAAATAGAAGGTCCATAAGTACCTTGGAAAGGAATGCAACAAGTTCCCTTTCCAGCCCAAAACAAATGGATTTCAATGTAATTTTCAGATACCTGAACCTTGAAATCCCTTTGGACAGCTCGTTTAGACACTCCACCTGCCTCCTTTTTTATGTCAAAATCCTTTAACACACGATTCGCCTGCGATGACCGACTCCAGGAATTGCAATTAAATTACGGAAACAAATGTAATCTTTCAATAGAAAGCAACAGTTGGATATCAGTAAAACTATACGAAATCAGCATAACAAAGAAGTTCTATAGTATGCATATTGCCCAGGGCTATTTATGATTTGAAAATTCCATTGGAACATTAAAATTATGGATTTCAAGAAAGCACATCATATTAGGTCTTAGAATCAAATTAAAATGCATAAAAAATTTAATTGCAAGAAGTAAATTCATTTTCCTTGATCAGTCATGCAGAAATTCTTGGTAACTACCATCATACTTGTGGTGCTTGGAAGTAATCCTAAAGCCATGAAATCATGCATATAAAATTCATCCACTAGTTCTCAAAATATGCATATTGTTTAAAAGTTAAAACAATTGAAGATAACATTTTCACTCTCCTAACTTAACGCTAAGATAAAAGGACATTATGAATACTAAGACTTTGAAAAGACAAAAATAGATTAAAAAATTGTACAAAAAAAAAGAATCATGGAATGAGACTGACCAGGATATAAACATCAAACACGCGTCTCCCAAGACTCTTCCAGGTTTCACCATCCTCAATTACTATTTCTGCAAACTGAAGATTGACTGTGTAATTGCCATTCTGAAGACCCAAACCGTAGTATCTTAATGATGAAGCAGAAACCCTTGCTGTCTGGAATAACTCAGGGTCTAGAGTATTTGTGGCTTGAGACGAAGTGAAAACTTTATACTGAGGATTGTGGTTTCCAGTAAAATATCCAACATTGCCGACACCCCACCTGTTTGTGCTAGTAACATAATATGTTGCTGGACCAAGAGTCTCATTATCCCTCTCATACGCGATACCATTGGAGGAAGTGATCTCTGGACCACCACATTTTATTGCAAACTGAGAATCTGTGCACAAAGACAAAATAGGGAGCTCTAGAAGGAGAATATCTTAATTTCAAAGTTCAAAAGTTCTACACATTCTCCCATTTGGAGCGCAACAAATGAATCTATCCTTCTGACTATCCGAAGGAATCCTACATTGAAATAAAAACAACATACAAAGAAGATGAATTTACTTACAGACTGGAGCACCCTGACTGCAAGGAAAGTTACGTTGAAGACAGTCCAGGCCCTCTGGCAAACCACTGAAACCAAAGAGGAACATTATTGGGCAATTAAAAAAAAGACCTTACTGCAGCTATCGAATGTTGATTATTTAAGCAGATAATGTTTAATGAACTTTGTTTTCCTGAAACGAACAGAACACCATTGGCATAGGAGACAATAAGCATTTCAGAGAAAGAGGAATTCTTGTAGTTTAATGAAAAGATGGCTAAGATGACTATAGCACAGGTTATATTTTCTTCCATTCTCTCCTTCCAGCACCAGAGGAATTGAAGGAATAATTTCAAACACTAGGTACCAGAAAACCAGGAAAAATTAGATATAGCAGTTACTCGTGAAAATTAACATGGTTTGTTACATTATAATTAAATAGGGAAAAAAAACGATGCTTAAGAAATTTTAACAGAAAAAGCATGTATCCAAATTCTTCTCTTATTTCAATTATGAGATTGATCTTGTTGACACTTATTTGTAAAAATTTGTAACAGTTATCTTTTACCTTTTTTAGTTAGATTTAAATTTCTTTATATAAATACCTATGTAAATTTGATAGTTAATACATTTGAGAATAATAAAAACTTCTCAAAATCTATATGGTATAAGAGCTTTTGCCCTTTTTGAAGGTTGAATTTTCTCCTTTCGGCAGTAGGCTGATTCTTAAAACGCATTTACAATAAGCATTTTTCGGCAAGTGTAAAAAGGGCACATTTCGTCCCTCCTTTTTTTGCACCGCCCTCACCGAAGAAGATCCCAGGTAAAGATTGGCCAATGCACCAATTTTCGGTGCAGTCAGACACCGCGCGTGAGCACACACGCTGCTAGACCATTTCGAAGCCTTCCTTCACGCGCCGGCGCGTGTAATGCATGTAGCTTCTTCCGGCCACCATCTATCACCAGATCTTTCCCACACCTGTTCGCCGGCCTTCTTCGACTCTGACAAGCCACTCTCCAGTCATTTTTGGATTTTTGGTTTTCTGGGCTTCTCGGTTCCAGATTATGTTTTTGTTTTCTTTACTGTTCCAGTATTTTTTTTTTGCTATTGAGATGGACAACAAGGAAGTTAATTTGTCTAGAAGAGAAAATTCCACCACCTCTTCATCTACTCATAATACATGAATTATAGATTCTAGTGCAAACAGTCATATGGCAAGTCCTTCAAGAAATTTTATTTCTTATTCTCCAATTAAAAACGGAGATAATGTTCGAATAGCAGACGGGTCTCTTACCTCGATATCTGGAATAGGTTCTATTGACTGTACTCCCACCATTAAATTGTCTTCTATTCTTTGCGCACCTCAATTTCCTGCTAATCTCTTATCAATTAGTTTTATAACTAATTCTCTTAACTGTAAAGTGAAAATTTTTCCTACACATTGTATTTTACAGGACCTTAAAATAGGTGAGAGGATTGGCAGCGATAGGTTGCAAGGTGGCTTATATGTCTTGGACAATGGTAATAGCCTAGTTTTTGGTAAGAAGCAAGCATTTTTGGGTGAGAGTAATGAAGTGAATAAAGAAATCATTCAATGGCATAGACAGTTAGGACATCCATCCTTCTTTGTTTTGAAGAAATTATATCCTAATTTGTTTAAGAATGCTAAGTTTGATTCTTTAGTTTGTGATGCTTGTGAACTTGCTAAACACATTAGAAGTTCTTATCCTATGAGTAATAATAGAAGCTTTGTTCCTTTTACTATCATTCATTCTGATGTTTGGGAACCTACTAAAAATACTTCATTATTGGATAGTAGGTAGTTTGTTACATTCATTTATTGTTGCACTAGAATGACTTAGGTGTATCTAACAAAAGCAAAGAGTGATGTGTTTTCTTGCTTTCAATATTTTCATAAGATGGTTTGTACTCAATTTGATGCTAAAGTAAAAGTTTTGAGAATAGATAATGGTACAGAATACATGAATATTAGGTTTGGTATTTACTTGGAGTATAATGGGATAATACACCAAACTAGTTATCCTTACACTAGCGCACAAAATAGGGTAGCTAAAAGGAAAACTAGATATATGTTGAAAGTTGCTAGATATCTTATATTTACTATGAATCTCCCAAAGTCTTATTGAGGGGATGCAATTCTAGCAACTGCTTATCTTATCAATAGAATGCCTCTCAAAGCTCTCGACTTTAAAAGTTCTTTAGAAGTGTTGCAAGGAAAAAATGCTTATATTATTTCCCCTAAAGTGTATCGGTGTATATATGTATAGATTTGAAATAAGTTGGCTTTCCTTGTATAGTCTAGCTAATTTCTAGGCTTTCCTTGTATAGTTTAGCTAATTTCTAGGCTAACATATGTTAGTTTCCTTCTTGATCTCTAATGACTTGTATATATTCTGATATTTTCTTCAATAAAAGCAAGCTTTTCATCATAAACTTTGTTAATCATAAACTTTTTTATGGTATCAAAGCCTATTTGGCTGTTTTGAACGTTTTTTTCTTGAGGCAGTAACTTCTGGATTTTGGTTTTTCTTTGGGTCACTGTTCTTTGTGTCTGTCGGGATCTCACCGCCCATCAGGAAGGTAGCGCAAGGTCTTTTCCGGCCTGTTCCCCAAGTCCGATGACCGGGTGTTGAGCGAGTGTAGCTCACACGCCGTCTAAAGCTTTCGGTGTACTGTTCACGCACCGGCAAGTGGTGGCCCGTGGAGGCACGTGCGGCGGCCGTTTCTTCTCCGACGTCACAATCCTTTTTTCGGTGGTTCTCCGGTGTTGATTTGGCCATCCGACTTTGTTAGGAGGGTGGACAGTGCATTTGCTTCTGGTTTTGGTTTGGGTTGTTGTTTCTGTTTTTGGTTCGAGTTCCTGCTTCTGGTTTTGGTTCGTCATCTTGTACTGGTTTTGGTTAGTTAACTTGCAATTTTTCTTGGGTCAGTCATTTTTTTTTTGCTTCCACAATATGTCTTCTTCCGAGATTTTGGCTATTAAATTCACAGGAAAGAATAATGCTGCATGGGAGTTTCAGTTCAGAATGTTCCTGAAGGGAAAGGAGCTTTGGGGACACACTGATGGGTCTTCACCTGCTCCAGCAGATGGGACAGGACGAAATGATTGGGAGACAAAAGATGCCAGGGTTGCTTCTTGGATCATTGGTTCTATTGAAGCTCATATGGTGAATAATTTGCGTTCCTTTACTACTGCCAAAGAAATGTGGGATTATCTTAGGAGAATATACCATCAAGATAATACAGCTTGTCGATTTCAATTAGAACTTGAGCTTAACGACTTTAGTCAAGGTAATCTTTCTATTGAGCAGTATTATTCTGGATTTTTGAATTTATGGAGCAAGTATTCTGATATTATTTATGCAAAGGTTCCTAGAGAGATTTTAACCAGTCTTCAAGCAATTAATAAAAAAAGTCGGCGTGATCAGTTCTTGATGAAATTAAGGCCAGAATTTGAAGTTACTCGAGCTGGATTGCTGAATAGAAATCCGGTTCCATCATTGGATGTGTGTTTTGGTGAATTATTACGTGAGGAGCAGAGGTTGGCTACACAGGCTGTTATTGGTGTATCTAAGGAGTCATCTGAAATTGTCAATGTTGCTTATACTGCTCAAGGACAGAACCGTGGAAAGGGACAAGTGCAGTGCTTTAGTTGCAAGGAGTATGGGCATATTGCTCGTAATTGCAGGAAGAAATTCTGCAATTATTGTAAGCAGACTGGACACATTATAAAGGATTGTCCTACTCGTCCAGAAAATCGAAGAATTCGAGGCTTACAAGCTGCTGTTCCAGCCAGTAGCTGTGATTTTCCACCACCTGCACCGTCTCCCAATGCTATACCTACCATTAATCAGTCTACTGTTACTCCAGAAATGATACAACAAATGATTTTATCAGCATTCTCTGCTTTTAATCTTCAGGGGCAAGGTAAAAATTTTTTTCTCCTTGGCTTGTTGATTCTGGTGCATCTAATCATATGACCGGGTCTTCTCATTTGCTATAAAATCTTCGAAAATATACTGGCAGACAAAATATTCAGATTGCTAATGGAAATGACCTTCCTATTACTGCCATTGGTGATATTGGACCTTCTTTTTGTAATGTGTTTGTTTCTCCTGAATTGTCTACTAATTTGATTTCGGTTGGTCAAATGGTGGAAAATAACTGTAATGTAAACTTCTCTCGTGGTGGTTGTCTTGTGCAGGATCAGGTGTCGGGGAAGGTGATCGCGTGGGGGCCTAAAGTGGGCAGATTGTTTCCATTGCAGTTTACTGTTCCTAGTACTTTGTCTTTAGTTTCTAATATTGTTGACAATAAGGCTGAAGTTTGGCATAAACGGTTAGGCTATCCGAATAATGTTATTTTGAATAAATTAATGGAACGTGGTTTTCTTGGAAATAAAGTTCAGCCTTCTGGTCATATATTATCTCTTAATTGTTCTACTTGTAAATTGAAAAAAAGTAAGACATTGCCTTTTCCAGCTTGTGGAAGTCGTGTTGATACTTGTTTTGCAGTTATACATAGTGATGTTTGGGGTATTACTCCTGTAATTTCACATGGGCAGTATAAATATTTTGTTACATTCATTGATGACTACAGCCGTTTCACTTGGATATATTTTTTGCATTCCAAAGCTGAGGTGCTAAATGCATTTCGCGCTTTTGTGGCTTATGTTGAGACACAGTTTTCTACCTGCGTAAGAGTTTTACGATCAGACAATGGTGGGAAATATATGTCACATGATTTTCAGGGTTTCTTGCAACAAAAAGGTATTATATCTCAGCGATCATGTCCTTACTGTAATATCCCACATCGGTTGGTAAGATGAACGAAGTAGTCCTTATAAGGCTATGGATACCTTACCCTCGTGGACGCGTTTTGGGTAATTCGCCCAGGAACAAAACCGTGAGGGCCTCGGCCCAAAGCGGACAATATTCACGAGTGGCTATCTGGGGACGTTACACTTACACTCCTCAACAGAATGGGTTGGCTGAGCGGAAGAACCGTCACTTGTTAGATATGGTTCGCACATTGCTTCTGCAGTCTTCAGTTCCATCTAAATTTTGGGTGGAAGCTTTGGCTACTGCAGTCTATTTAATCAATCGTCTTCCTTCTCAGCAGTTGAATTTTGATTCCCCTTATTATCGTCTATTTCGCAGGCACCCTGATTATCATACATTGCGCACATTTGGTTGTGTTTGTTTTGTTCACTTGCCTCCTCATGAGCGTCACAAGCTAATAGCTCAATCTGTTCACTGTGCTTTTATGGGTTATAGTACTGCTCACAAGGGATTTCTATACTATGATGCTGTTGCTAATCGCATGCGTGTTTCTAAAAATGTGATTTTCTTTGAACATGAGTACTACTTTCAACAACATGTTTCTCCTTTGGAATGTGTTCTTCTACCTTACTTTGATGGCACATCTTGCCCAATTGAACGTTTTCGGCCGGGAATGGTCTATCAGCGACGACAGCCCCCTCCCTCATCACATGTTCTTCCCGACCCTGATCCGTTGCCATCTTCAGTGACCACTAGAAGAAGCACTCGTGTTCGTCGGCCTCCAGATAGGTATGGTTTCTCTGCCACATTATCTCATGTTATAGCTCCTACTTCTTATTCTCAGGCAGCTAAACAAGCATGTTGGGTCAAAGCCATGCAAGAAGAACTCCAGGCTCTTCAGGAGAATCATACATGGGATCTTATTCCTTGTCCTACTGGAATTAAGCCCATTGGTTGTAAATGGGTATACTCCATTAAGCTAAGATCTGATGGCTAACTTGACCGATATAAAGCAAGGTTGGTCGCTCTCGGTAATAGGCAAGAGTATGGACTAGACTATGAGGAGACATTTGCTCCTGTTGCCAAGATGACGACTGTGCGACTCATTCTTGCTATTTCTGCTTCAAAGGGGTGGCCCTTACGATAGATGGATGTGAAAAATGCCTTTTTGCATGGAGATCTTCAGGAAGATGTATACATGATGCCACCATCTGAATTGTTTTCTACTCCCTCTTCAGATGTCTGTAAGTTAAATAGGTCACTCTATGGTTTGAAACAGGCTCCTCAGGCCTGGTTTAATAAATTTCGTGCTGCTCTTCTTAGTTTCTCTTTTGTTCAGAGTCAGTATGATTCTTCCTTGTTCCTGTGCAAAACTTCTAAGGGAATTGTCTTGCTTTTGGTATATATCGATGACATTGTTATTACTGGAGATGATTCTGACTTGATTTCTCAGCTTCAGGAGCGCCTTCAAGGTGCCTTTTATATGAAAGACTTGGGTCCTTTACACTATTTTTTGGGCCTTGAAGTATGTTCTAACACGGCTGGTATTTTTTTGCATCAACATAAGTATACTCAAAAGCTGATTTCTTTGACTGGTCTTCAGGATGGTCGTCCTGTTCATACTCCTTTGGAAGTGAATGTTAAATATTGTCGTGATGAGGGTGATTTTCTTTCTGATCCTTCTTTGTATAGACGCCTCGTAGGCAGTCTAAACTATCTGACTATTACTCGTCCAAATATTTCTTTTGCTGTTCAACAAGTTAGTCAATTTATGCAAGCACCCAGGCATCTTCATCTAGCTGCTGTCCGTCGCATCATCCGTTATTTACATGGTACTTCCACACGAGGTTTGCTTATATATTTACATGGTACTTTCCAGTCCATCTCGTTGCTTATAGTGATGTTGATTGGGCTGGGTGCTCGGATACTCGACGATCCATTACTGGTTGGTGCATGTTTCTTGGTTCATCACTGATTTCTTGGAAAAACAAGAAGCAAGATCGTGTATCTAAGTCCTCTACTGAGTCTGAATATAGAGCTATGTCCTCTGCTTGTTCAGAAATCCTTTGGCTTTGAGGACTTTTGGCTGAGCTTGGCTTCTGCCAAGCTAATTCTACACCTCTAAATGCTGATAATACTAGTGCTATTCAGATTACAGCTAATCCAGTATTTCATGAGCGTACAAAGCATATTGAAGTGGATTGTCACTCTATTCGTGAGGCATATGATTCCCATGTCATTTCTCTACCATATATTACTACGCAGCATCAGACTGCAGATGTGTTTACTAAGGCTCTTTCTAGTGGTCGACATCAGTTTCTTATTAACAAATTGATGCTTCTGGATCGCCCAGCATCAATTTGAGAGGGGATATCAGTGTATATATGTATAGATTTGAAATAAGTTGGCTTTCCTTGTATAGTCTAGCTAATTTCTAGGCTTTCCTTGTATAGTTTAGCTAATTTCTAGGCTAATATATGTTACTTTCCTTCTTAATCTCTAATGACTTGTATATATTCTGATATTTTCTTCAATGAAAGCAAGCTTTTCATCATAAACTTTGTTAATCATAAACTTTGTTAAAGTGTTTGGGAGTGTTTGTTTTGTTCATAGTAAAAATATTGGCAAACTAGACCCGAGGGCTCTTAGATGTCTGTTTATTGGGTATTCTCCAACACAAAAGGATTACAAGTGTTACCATCCTCCATCGAGAAAGTATTTTGTCAGTATAGATGTGGCTTTTAGAGAAAATGAACCTTACTTTGGTACTAATCAATCACAACTTCAAAGGGAAAGTACTGAGAGAGAAGAGGTGGTACCTCCTATTATAACTCTTGAGAGTTCTGTGAGGCACGAGGAGACTAAACTTTCTCTAGGGGAGAGTTCTGTGAGGGAAAAAGTTCGGGAGGAGACTGCTGTCCAGGCAGAGAATATTGGACATTTGGATAGACCCGATTTGATGAGATATTTGAGGAGAAATAGAACAGAAGAAGCCACCATGCAACCTACTTTATGTCAAGAATCCTCTTCTTCTGGTAAGTCATTTTTAAACTCTGATTCCATTAATAATTTGGATATGCCTATTGCTTACAGAAAAGGGATTAGATCTTGTACCAAATATCCTCTATCGAACTTTATCTCCTATAATTCCTTATCTCCTTCCTATAGAGCATTTGCTTTGTCTATTTCTTCTATCTCTATTCCACAGGATTGGAGAAAAGTTTTTACAGATCCTAAGTGGATGCTAGCTATGATTAAAGAAATGAAGGCTTTATCCAAAAATGAGACTTGGGAACTAGTTACTTCTCCACCAAATAAGAAATTGGTTAGTTACAAGTGGGTTTTTACTTTAAAATATAAAGCTAATGGTTCGATTGAGAGATTTAAAGCCAGTTGGGTAGCTAAAGGCTTCACTCAAACTTATGGAGTTGATTATAAAAAGACATGTACCCCTGTTGCTAAAATGAACATAGTCAGAATTTTGTTATCCTGTGTAGCTAATTTTGACTGGGATTTACAGCAGTTTGATGTGAAGAATGTATTTTTTCGTGGGAAATTGAAAGAAGTATATATAGAGATCCCTCTTAAATTTGATGATGAATGTAGTCAAAGAAAGGTATATAGACGGAAGAAAGCCTTATACGGATTGAAGCAATCTCCTAGAGCATGATTTGATAGATTCAGCAAAGCCATGATCTCTTTTGGCTACCAACAAAGCAATGCGGATCATACTCGGTTCATAAGGCATAACAAGGGTAAACTCACTCTCCTCATTGTTTATGTTAATGACATTGTAATGACGGGAGATGACAGAGAGGAGATGACTCGATTGAAAAAGCTATTGGTTTAAGAATTTGAGATCAAAAATCTAGAAAAAATACAATACTTCTTAGGAATTGAGGTTGCCAGGTCAAAAAGGGAGATCTTTATTTTTCAAAGAAAATATATCCTGGATCTCTTGAAAGAAACTGATATGATGGGTTGCAAACCAGCAGAATTGCCTATTGAGAGCAACCACATGCTACAAGCAGAAGTTGGAAGGCCAATTGATAAAGAGAGATATCAAAAGTTGGTTAGGAGACTCATTTATCTCTCACACACTAGGGCAGACATAAAGCTTACTCAGTGAGCTTGGTGAGTCAGTCATGCATGATCCACGAGACTCTCACATGCAAGCTGTCTTTTGCATTTTGTGGTATTTGAAGTATGCCCTAGGAAAATGTCTTCTTTTCTCCAAACAGTCACCTCCAAATAGAAGCCTTTACAGATGCAGATTGAGCTAGATCTTTAGATGACAGAAGATCTACTTCAGACTATTGTACTCTTGTAGGAGGAAACTTAGTTACTTGGAGAAATAAGCAAAGTATAGTTGTTAGATCGAGTGCTGAAACAGCATACAAGGCTATAACTCAAGGTGTTTGTGAATTTATTTGGCTGAGAAAGCTACTAGAAGAATTGAAATTATCTAAAGAAAGGAGAATATTCTTTTATTGTGACAACAAAACCGCCATCAATATAGCTTATAACTCTGTTCAGCATGACCAGACAAAATACATTGAAATTGATCGGCACTTCATAAAAAAAATGCTTGCAAATGATGCCTTAAGTTTGTTTCATATGTCATCCAAAAAGCAATTAGTTGATATGTTTACAAAAGTACTCAATAATCGAACTTTTCATACCTTGGTCTGCAAGTTGGTATGGGTGATATCTTTGTACCAACTTGAGGGGAGTGTTGACAGATATATTTAGTTCCTTATTTGTAAAGATTTGTAATAGTTATTTTTTACCTTTTCTAGTTAGGTTTAAATTTCTTTATATAAATACCTATATAAATTTCATAGTCAATACATTTGAGAATAATAAAAACTTCTCAAAATCTACAGATCTCAAACAATATTCTTACATTATTAGAGTCTGGTGATTAATAAATATTGTGATTCAGTTTTATTTTTCCATCTCAATGTCACAATCATTCATAAATTTTGTTGTATCCCCTTCTTCGAATTCACGGTTTACTGCAGGACTTAGTAAGACAATGGGGAATAAAAAAGAAAAAACAAAAAGGGTGCAAATGAATTCAGCTATGCAGGGAAGAGGAAAATCTTTTTCTTCTTCTTCTTCTTCTTCTTCTTCTTCTTCTTCTTCTTCTTCTTCTTTTTTTGTGACAACAAGAGAAGAGGACAATTTGGAACAACTTTTTGAAAAAGGAACCATCAAAATTAACCTTGCATTAATAGACGTATATACGCAATTTTCTTTCAAGTGAAAAAAAAATGCTCAAACTTTCGTAACTAGTTATATTCTATGAATTTATTTTTTTCAAAATAGCAGCCGACCAATAGCTAGCTGGCTTATGGTTACAATATGACAAGAAAGATAGCTATCATTTAATTATAGCTAAAGGTACAAATCGGTCCCTAAAATTTGACAAAAAGTGCAATTTAGATCCTAAAATTCCATTTGGCGCAATATCACCCCCAATGTTTCAAAATTCGAGCAATTTAATTCCTGAAATAACAGCTGAAGCTTAAAGATTTGACACGTATCACTTAAGGATTGGATAAGTGTCATTTTAGGAGTCAAATTGCTCCGATTTTTAAATTTCAGGGTTGATATTGCACCAAATAGAAATTTAGAGTCTAAATTGTATTTTTTACCAAATTTTAAGAGCTGATTTGTACCTTCAGCCTTTAATTATCAGCCTCATTACTAAGATTTTTAAGCCTTAAAGTGAAAATGAAATCAAAAGAATTACCTGCTGTTAGAAACATCTATTGTGAAGTTGTTGGCAACTAAATTACTGCACAGACACCACAAAGAATTAAAGACCTTGGTAAGTTCATAAGAAACTGAGCCCTACACTTCAGGAACTGTAGAAAAATATTCATTCGGAAAAGCAAATATTAGTAGAACCTAGAACTTACACTTGTAAGTTTCGATCACTGACCCAGGGAGGAAGGTTCCCTTCTAAATTATTGTAAGAAAGATCTCTGCAATTATAAAATGAAAAAATTTGTAACCAGGCCAGGCAAATTTTGAATTACAGTAATCAGGAACCAGTTGGCAACAAGGAACTGAACCAATAGAAAGTTACACTCATAAGTTAGATATGCTTACATATTTAGCAGTAATGAACTTCTTTGTGCAGGAAGAGGACCATCTAACTTGTTATTTCCAAGAAACCTGATCACAAAGAATGCAACACATGTTTCAGTACAAAATACATGTAAAACTTATGACCGACTTATGACATAATTAAAAAGAGATGAGATATTACAAGAAAGAGAGCTGGCTTAAATTGAAAAGCGTCCCTGGTAGCTGTCCAGTTATGTTGTTGAAGCTCAAATCCCTGAGAAATCATCATTACAATCATAAAATTAACTATAAAACAAAGGTAACAACCACAACATGAAAAATGATGAAAGATAATGCAATGATCCTACATAAAAATGGAGATGCAGAATTAAGACAGATCCAGGACTTCGAACAAAGAGGTTAACATTTTGTCTAAGAAGCTATTTAAAATGATCCACAATCAAATGCCCACAGCCAAATTGCTATTCTTGATAATGCATATCCACAATCATATAGATATTGCATTATGAATATCCATGTGATAAAATAATACATATAGCAACATGGCAAAATGTGAAACCAAAAAATCTTATCCTCTTCCCATATCATATTTATTTAAAAGAAATAAGAAAGAATGAGCATTAATCAGCTCTAACCTCCGCCCTTCCAGTATCCCTATGGCTCAGTCTCCCCTCTCTCTCCTTGGCCCCTCTATACCTGTCAAACATATCTCTGTTTAACCCCCTGGGTTAACTCTATCCATGCATTCCCTTGAATTTTACATCTTGTCATAAAACTAGATGTATCTTTTTTAATGGCTCAATTGAGCAGAATATGTGCAAACTTCATTTAAATTTTCGTTATATAATTGCCCCATGGGATTCTAGACCTTAAAACCACAACTGAGTTTATCAATGTTGTGAAAAGAGCTATTTCTGCAAAACCAGATGTTTTACACTGTGAATGCTGCACCTCTTCGAACATAATCTGCCTTTTTTCACTTTGAAATCGTGAACTTCTTCATCAAGTGTTTTTGTGTTTGGCCAAAGTAAGGTTCATGATTGATTGTGAAAGTGTTACTATTTTCACACTTAATATACGTACTCCGTGACCTTTTTCTGTCAACTGATATGGTTTGGCTTATTTGAGCCTTTATTTGACACCATAGAGGATGTGTTATGCATTACTCATACTTCTGATAAAAAGTTTAGGATTCGTGAATTTCATGGGAAAACAACTAGTTTCATTGAAGTTTTTGCAAGCCCACTGCAAAAAGTGACGTAACCAAATAATATTCATCAGATGAGTTACAGGATATTTACGTCAACACAAGTTAGGCTATACGTACATCTAAGGAGACCCATTAGTAGAAATAACTTACAAAGTTGTCAAATTCTGGTATTCTCCAATATTAGATGGAATTGAATCAGAAATATTGTCATTCCTTAGCACTCTGCAGGGCATCAGCTGAAATGTCATTTACATTCTAGAATATCACTAGGGAGAAAAACAACAGTGATAATCAAAAGACGTGATTTTCTTTTTTGCCTTACAATTGAGTTAGAGATTTCATGTCCTTAATAAATGCCAGTGAAGAGCTCCCATTTGACAAATCGCTTATTCTCCTACATTTTTTTTTCTTGCATTAGGTTTTCAGTATTGCACGTTTGTAAAATTTAACAAAAGCAAGTATATATGCAACAACTCACAGCTCTGTCAAAGACGTTAAGTTGGATAGGGCAGATGGAATTGGACCTTCAAAGGAATTCCCTTCAAACCTTCTGCATTCACAGTTATGAGTAGCTTATATAAACTAAAAGCATTTGTCATTAGAGCAGCTATAGAAAATAAACTATTAAGTCTCACCTACTAAATTTCCTAAAATATAAATTTCAGCACTAAAGTATGTGATCTTGGCTGGCAATAACTAAATTTGATTTGAAGAAAAATTATAAAAATTTTTCAAATTGTCTTACAAGGCCGCAAGATTCGACCAATTGGCAATGAAGTCAGGTATCCTGCCTGTAAGTGCAGTGTCTGATGCCCACCTAAGACCACCAGTAGTAATTTCTTAGGAAAAAGAAATACCAGCATTACATATTTATCAGTATGCTAAAGAAATGATATAATTGGGTAATTTTTTAAAGAATTTTCTTACATAGTTTTCATGTTCCGCAGGCTACCAAATGTCGATGGAATCTCACCACTAACACCAGAGCTGCCAAAATACCTGTCAAGCTAAAGTATTTTTACAAGTTCTCCGATATCTGAAATCTTTTCTCCGGAATTTGTAAAACTTTAATTATTAATAAATCAGAAATCAAAAATTGTTTCCACATTCAAGAAAAGCAGGCATCCGTAACCCAAAGTCATTCTGCTTTTTGACATTTTATGAATCCTTTTACAGGATATTGTCGTGATATAGAAATGGTCCTCTAGTACCTTTTTCCCAGATTAACAAGATACCATAAAGGCAAAAATTGAACAAAAAAACAATTTCTAAAGTCAAAATTCTATTTCAGTGCACTGTATAGTTAAGGGAATGTAAGCAGTTTCCATTCCAGAATATAATTTCAAACAGGAAGTAACAGGAAGTAAACATTTATACATTTAACATGCTCAATACTTTGCTTTTGCAATGTTATATAGAACCAGCAGAATAATTTTCAAAGGCAAGTTGGTTGCTAAATCTATCATTCGATGTAGAGACATATAATTTCTCAAAATATATTTCTTCACCTGCTATTAATCACTCTTCATGCAGAAGACAATTATTGCATTCTTTATCTTATGTTCAGATATCAAATTATTTAGTTTGTATCAACTAAAAATTTAAAAACAAGGAACCAAGAATTTGTCGCTATTAATTATTTTGGCTAGTGTATGACTACTGTAATATTTTAAGTCATTTCAATACCCAAATATAAAAGTGGCTTATATCTACAAAATCAACTTGTACAAAATCCAATTTGACAAGACATAAAGGGTATCCAAGACAGATTGGAGCTGAAACTGTAGAACAGAACTTACATTTGCTCAAGCTTGGTACAATTCCCTAGTTCAACTGGAAGAGGACCAGAGAAGTTGTTAGATCCAAAACCGCTGCAACATTAAGAAGTAAAACCAAAAATGAATTCAATTGAGATTTAAATAATCCACTATCTAAGATTGATGCCCTTATACTACTGATATATACTTGAAGAATGACGAAATTGCAATTGTGCAGAACCAGAAGCCAACATTATCATCACTAAACACTTAAAGGAATGTGGAGAAAACAATACAGTAGATTTCTGTCATCATTTATTGAATTAGCAAACTCATCAGGCTTACATTGATCTTAAATCAGTGAGCAAACCGAGTTCCTTAGGGAGTTCCCCGGACAGAGAATTAATGCCGAAGCTCCTACAACAATTATATTTTCATATAAGCAACTAATATACAACGTTATCCACCTGTCATATGAAGAGATTCTAATTTCACCCAGCTTACATGTACTGCATTCTAGTTAAATTGCCAATGGCTGGAGACAAATTACCAATCAAGTAATTTTGACGCAAATCCCTGTAAGAAGTGAAAACATGTCAAGTAAATCTAACAGCTCAATGTAGCGTCTATATGCATCCGTTTATGTGACATTATGAAATTCAAATTCCAAAGTATGTTAAGCAAAAAAAGTCTAAAACTTCATTCCAAGTATGTTTCGAAGGGGTGCAAATCAAAAGGAATGAACATTTTGGAGGAAACTTTCAAAAGACTCCACTTTTCATTTGTCTGGGGAAGGGGCGAAAGAAAGGAGAGCGGAATGGACAATACTAGCCCAGACCCATTCCATGTTTTTATTTATGTACAAATCAATAATACGCTGCTATGTAAGAACACTAGCTTTCAAAATCCTTGAATGAAAATGTATTTATTGGCTCGAACCATGCACAAAAAGTACAGATTTTTTCATAATGTAATTCCATCCAGAAAACATAACAAGGACTAAGGAATGCTTGAACAAGCCTCCCTTTGTGCCTCCAATGATAAAGGTAAATGAATAGCCATTTGATCCCCATCAAAGTCTGCATTTGAATCCCTCTCAAACTAATGGATGCAGTTTTGCCATTTATATATAGTATGTAAATATTTTCAGACCCTCCATATTCATTCCGTCAGAAAAGAAAATGGTTTTTCATTTGCTTCAATTATTTGTTCTTTTTTTCTCTACTTTCCACCTCATAATAAAAGAAAGCCAAAAAAACATACAGATCGGTAAGAAAAGTCAAAGTCCAAAGCTCATCAGGAATCACACCCACAACATCGATTGCATAAACTTTCCTGCAAATCATGTGCACGATGAATCAAAGATTAAGCTTTCTAACGAATAGTTAAATTCACTCATTCTGGTTAACAAAATTTTTATCACTGAGAAATAAAATCAAACACATACATACAAACTCAACAGTGAATTCCAAAACAAAATATTAACAAAGAGAACATACAGAGCCGTAATGTGACAAATGGTGGCGTTGGCGGCGGAGCAATCGCATTTGATAAAAGGATTGTAATTCTGATCGCTCATGGTAGGAGTTGAGCCGAGAGCTGCTCCGCTGCACAGCTCTCCACTTATGTTCCATTGTTCTGGACTAGCTGATATTCCCCATTGTTGAAAAATCGAGTTCAATGCTCTTGCTGCAATACAATTTCAACATTTTTAACACTTCCAATCTAAGGTAAAGCCTCCATTTTTAACTATGGATATCAGGTATTATGAAGTCTGCTAATCGGAAAATAATAATAATAACAACAAAATAAAATAAAAACTTACCCAATTTTTAGAAGCTTTTTTTAGAGTCAATTTCACCCATTGTCACTGGACTTACACTTAATCGCTCAAAACTAACTGACTTATTTTTTATAACTTAAATGTCACTGAACTTATCATATTTTTGCAGAAAAGTCATCTTAACCGGTTTTCGACGATAATTCTTGTCGAAATACTAATATAGCATACTACGCCATATGCCTGAACACATATGGCATGATACGTCAGCAATCACGTAATCAAAAGAGGTCATATCATACCATATATCAGCATGTCATGTCATATTTCTGGACACACGTGACCTCTTCTGGTGACGTGTCTGCTGACGTGTCGTGTCACGTGTATTCAGGCATGTGATGTGACGTGCCATGTCATTACAACAAAAATAATCGCCGAAAATCGATCAAGATAATTTTTCTGCAAAAAAATAATAAGTTCAATGATATTTAAGTCATGAAAAATAAGTTAATTACTTTTGGACGATTAGGTGTAAATTCGATGACCATAAATGAAATTAATCCCTTATTTTTACATAAAAAATCGGTATCAATGCGAATTTTAAAAATTGATGTTTATAAGAATATTTCGCTCGTTAATTATAGTTTTATTTTTTTTCCATGAAATGTAAGTTAAATTAATATTTAATTTTCTTTTTTATGACTTGACTTTTTAAGATTATGATATCTATTAATATATCAAAATTGTAATAGGAGCTCCATCATTAGATGCTGCAAGAGCATGTTACGATTAGAACATGATTATCTAACACGCACGAGACTTGTAAATAGTATCCACCGTTTCGTAATGTACTATGTATGTCTAGGGATGAAATATTAGAGGAGAAGGAAAAAATAGATATTAGCTGAAGATTTACTTTTTCTTTTATCGTTTTTAAAAAGTGAAGACAAGAATATATTAAAGCATGTGTTTGAAATTTTAGAAAAGGTCGATTGTGTGTTTGAAATTTTTGTTTAGATGTCAGGTTCTTGATGGACGACATATTTTCCACAAAAATTCTGCTCAGACATATGACACATTTCTAGTTTCAAAACTTCAGCAATAATTTTCAAGAATTTATCACCGGTCAAATGAAGTTGCCTATGTCCTATTTAAGTAAAAATTATTTTAGCAGAAAAGGAAAAAAAATGGTGTGAATAAATAGAAAAATATAGCTGGGCGGGAATTTTCCAGGAAATTTCCGAGAGTAAAAAATTTTAAAAAAATATTTACGTATTTAATATTATAGCTAAATTTAAAAAAATTATTTTTGGCCTAGACCGGAAATCCTCACCAGAACAAGAATGGGGGAAATTTTCCTCCGTAATTCTACCGAAAACGGTAAAGGAAGTTAATTTCATGTATAGTTATTTAACTTATACATAAACTATATAAAAATAATAAAAAAATATTTTGCAAAAATTAATGAACTTAGTACATTTATACACAAAAATAATTTTAAATGATTTTTAGTAAATATTAATATCAAAAAGTACAAATGATACGTCAATTCAGCACTGTAAGCATATATGAACTAGTACCTATTGCAATGTACAGTATCTGACATGTCACATCTAGTGTCAAATGGATATATAAAAAGTGAATTTTATCATATCTGATGTAACATTAGGTGCAAATTCATATGTGCATAAAATTCTGACTTATCATGCTAGCTAAACTTTTCAACATGAATATTTACAGGAAACCGATCAAAATTATTGTTGTGTGAAAGTAGTAAATTCAATAATTTTTGTAAAAAGAATTTTTTTCACTATTTTTATGCGTAATTTAATTAAAATTCAATGATTATGAATGAAAATGGGACAACTGATAAAAAGCCAAATAAAAATATTCCTATTTTATTAATTTGGATATAAAAATTTTCCAAAATCGAATGTAAGTAAATATTTGGCATGA
Organism: Excoecaria agallocha; assembly: GCA_037975025.1. NCBI lineage: Eukaryota > Viridiplantae > Streptophyta > Magnoliopsida > Malpighiales > Euphorbiaceae > Excoecaria > Excoecaria agallocha. The sequence goes on along the minus strand of JBBPFJ010000033.1, from coordinate 911,847 downwards.
TGGAACAAGCCCTGCTATCATGAACCAATCCCACATGCGTGCGCAGCCACTGTCATTAACTTTGGAGCACCTGCTGAAGAGCCACAACATTTTTTTACAGTGCTACGTTTAGAAAGTCAAATAACCCGTAGAAAAGTTTCCAAACGGTAATAAACGATTTTAGTTTTTACTTTTTATCTTATCAAAAGCTGAAAAATGTCATTGAAATTAACTGGAAAACGAAAAATAAGCTTAACAGCAACCTACTTTAACATTACCAATACCATACCTTATACCTGCAAAATAGAGGTCATCGGAAAGTTTCATTTAAGTTGAGAAAATCATGTGTTCAGTGTTCGGTTAGTCCCATGCTTCTATATATTATGATTTTTATATGAAAACAATTCTATTGAAATTGAATCTCGAAACTCTCTATTTTCTACTGTAGGTACTGTAATTACTAATGAAGAAGCTATGATATTCATTTTAGTTTAACATGCATGATCTAGAAAATACTTTCAGGAATATGCTGAGAGAGATCAAGGAACGAAGAAGCTGGAAAAAGTAAATTTTCCATTTATATTACTAGCAAAGAGAATTAAAGAAATATAAATAAGAGATAGAATTATTGGAGAAGAAGCATATATACCTTCATTCGGATCAGTAGTAGCATTAGTTTGATTCTGCGCATGAGCCAAACCGATTATGCAGATAGCATATACAGCAAACACAAGAACCGATGATGAAGATGAATATCTCAACATTGAAATCTTTTAATTTCAATCCTTGTGTGTGTGTGTGTGTGTGTGTGTGTGTGTGTGTGTTGGGGATCAAATTCAAGAACTAATAAAGAGCTCTAGAGCAACACCAACACCAACACCAGTTCTATTGATTTAATTAAACGTTATTTTAGAACTAAATTCAATTTTTAATGTTCACTGATCCTAAAAGGATAAGTGACAGAGGAAGAGGAGAGGGGTAGAGAGAGTTGCCGGCTATAATTTTTATGTTTGCATACATTCAGATTGAAGCATGAATTTATAAATGAGAAAAGGCTACGATAAATTTGAAAAGTCTTATTATATCAAAAATATTAAAGGGATTTTTTTGTAAATAATATTTTTTGAATTTTTATTTAAGAAAATGTGGTGTTTTAATTAATAAGTAGTGGAGCCACATTGAAGCGACCGTGTGCATCAAATTTAGAATTTCTTTATATATATATATATATATATATTAGAAAATCCCTAATTTATTTTAAATACACCATCTTAAATTTTAATCCAATAATAGTTACATAATTTTTTTAATTAAATTATAAAAATTAAAATGCAATAATCCTTTAAATAGAAAATTAAATAAATATTAAAATTCAAATACTCTATATTTTGCCCAAAAATAAAATTACAATCTTTTTAAAAAAATAGAAAAATAAATGTCAATTTGTTTAACAATTTAAGTTTACAGCAAAGAGTTAGATATGCTTTATATTTTTTATTTTCCCTTTCATGCACTTTTTTTTTTCCTTTTTGCTTTTTTTTTTATTACAACTTCTGAACTCTTTCAAATTTAAAATAGGATCAACAAATATTTTTTATCATCTCAATTAGCACTCGACAAGAAATTTTCATTTTTTCTTGTAATTTTTAATATTGTGTTTATTAATTTTTGCTTTAATTGATTTTTTAGTATTTTATAGATTATTTAGATTTTGATAAATTAAATTTATATTTTAACACTGATCTCAAATAAAATAAAATAGGTAATTTAAATGATAATTAATTAAAATAAAATTTTTTTGTTAATTTTAAGATATTAAACTAATTATTCAACGGTTTCAAAATAAAAAACTACGTCGAAAATAATTATGAAAATTATATTTTTATTTAATTTTAAATATTATTTTTTTAATTTTAAATAAAATATATTATTATGGTATAATTTATATATTTATAATTTTTATATAAAAATTATAATATCTGTTCTTGTTGATCCTAAAGTACTGGATTCGTCGTTGGTTTTAAAAGTTATTTAAAGGATTGAGGTATTTTTAAATCCCGTAAAAGAGAGTTGCAAAGTTTGATGATTATTAGATGTAACAATGAAGCAAGCAGAATCTTATGATTAGTAGGCATAACAATGACGCAAGGATGCGTTGCAGAATTGGAACAATAGGGCTCACTATATAGTTTATAAAATGGAATAAAATGCAGCGAAGTGCAACACACAAAAACTAAAATAAAATAATTGCAATTTCTTTGTTTTGTGGTCCTTTATATCCGGTAAGAGCTTTGATTTATTAGTTTTATTGGATTGCTCTAACAATCAATGTGCATCAGCTTTCAACACCTGTCTCCTTTCCTTTTCTCATTCATTTCGTCTCTATCATGTGAAATAATATTGACAATAATAGATCTGTCACATCACGACAATACAAAATCATAATTAGTATTGATAAAAAAAATAGTGGATCCATTAAACCGATTTAAAAGTTGAATTTAATTTTATTTTAGCAGTTAACCAATTTAATTGGACGTGAACATAAATTTTAATTTTTAAAATTATAATTAAATGATTTAGACTTAGACTTGGACCTGAACTTCAATATTTGGTTTAACCAGTTGGTTAAGATTATTTGGGTTTCTATATAATTTTAAACATATATATGAATATAAAAATAATTTTCATATGTGATTTATATTTTGTCCTAATTTTGAAAGCTGTATAACTGAAAAATTAATATTTATGTAATTTTATTTTAATGCATCGATATTAAATGTAAATAACTTGTATTTTATATTTAAAATTTGGAGAATTTATATTTTAATTTGATGAATGAATGATTTTTTTCATAAAATTTATGTTTTTTTTAAACGGTTAACCAACCGTATTTAGTGATTAATTGATTATTAATATACTAAAATTGAATTTTAATTTAAAAAATCAATATTAATAGACCATATTTAAAAAATAAATTACGAACCAGTAAGTTTGATTTAAAAAATAATAATAAATTTACATCATCTATTTTGTTATCTATGAGATTTTTTTATATTTGGTGTGATTTTTGAAAAAAAAAATTAAAATTTTAGAATAACAGTAAAAGAATTTGACAAATTAGGGTATTAAAAAAGGGTAAGTGCAGGTGCGGTTTTCTGAAAACGTAGACCCTATAGACAGAGTTGAATTTTTTTTGCATAAAAAAGGGCAGTTACAACTGCCGTTTTTTGCACAGGGCCAGATCAAAATGACCTTTCTGCCCCTCCATGGTGTTAGGTTGCTGTAGCCTAATCTTCTCACGTTTCCCCTGTTGATTTTCTGCGCCTTCATGTAGTTTTCCAGCAGTGGCGGGCCCCACTCAATGACAGCTTTTTCTCTGACTGTGATTGGATTTGGCAGTGGGTAATTGCTACACGTATGTAATCCTTTTCTTTGGGTTCAAGATATAATAATTATTATTATTACACTGTTCCTTTGGGGATTTATTACAAAATGCTTGGACTTCTGCCACAATTTTCTTGATAGAAATTTGTCCACAGTAATTAAAATAAAATCAAACTTGCTGTTCTTTTCTCTAAATAAGAAGAAGATTACAAACATATTTATTTTTTAAAAATTTAATTAAAATATAAGATTACAAACATATTTTATCTGAAATATATTTCATATTTTTTTAATAATTACATTTTTAAAGATGAATGGAGTTCAACGTTCAATTGATTGGTAAGAGAAGTTTGAGGTGAATTATTATTTTCTTTGATGTGCTTTTTAAATAATCCGACGCATTAATTATTTCACCACGGACAATAAGGTTAATAACGCAGCCGTTGGCTGCATCCTCGTTAGTGGTGGCCCACAATACACAACTCTCTGTTGCATTTTCAAGAGTTGCAGGGTGGATCCGTCCTACGACGATAACTCAATAATTCATTGCATTTTTATAAAAAATTTCAAATTTAAAATATTTTTTAATAAATTTCAAAAATTAAAATTTTTTATTAAAAAATATTATTTAAAAAATTCTCTCTTTTGTGCATACAAATTAATTGTTATAGATAACAAGAAATTTTTAAAAAATTCAAAATTAGGAATATATCAAAAAATATTTGAAATTTTAGGATAGTTTGGTCAAAGACGCAACATGAGGTTGTGTCATTCTATGAAGTCTATAGAGAATAAAGACACAACATGTGGCTGCATTTTTAAAGTTGTTTTCTAAAGACGCAGCCAGTGTTCCAAACAGGGGTACTTGTTCCAGCACAGCTTATATGCACCGAGTATTGGACCGTGCAGAAAAACATGTTAGTTTGTTACTTTGTGGTTATTAACGAAACTACTGCTCTGCGTTTTTCATGAGCTTGTCCTTTCTGCCAATATTTTTATGGGCAAGAGGAAAAAAACTTTAGTACTGAAAATAATTCAAGTATCACATGTTTTGATTCAATAGTATGAGAACCTTTTGAACCAGGAAAATCATTCACGCACTCCACAGCGGATCTGCGAAGGTAGTACAGGAAAAAAAATCAGGTTATATGACAAGAGAAAGAAAGACAGAAACATCATCTCAAATCTTAAGAATTTTTCTTCAAGGAAAAACAAAAATTTGAAGCTCACTTGTTCCCTCCAGAAGAGCTTTCGAACAATTACTGATGACCCATTAAAGAAGTCAAGTTTTGAAATATAAGCAATGCAACATTCTAGAAATGAGTTGTTGGTCTTACAGCTAGTGTTTCTCGACATGCAGAGGGCAAAGAACTAGGAGTAAAATTATTGCAAGAAAGATCTATTGCACTGCACACAAACATTAACTTTTTTCAGATTGGAAGGTATTGAAAGCAAAACAAACCCTTTTATAAGAACTCTTCAGCATAAGCAGACTTTGTACAGCACATAGGTATTTTAGCTAAAAAGTTTAACAGTTCAGCAGAATAATGTTGGATGAACACAAATCTTTTTCATATGGGAATAGACGTTGATGTATCTTGGAATGATCACAAGTATGCGCAGACACTAGTTATATCATTATATACAAATATGCATACTAAAAGGAATATATTAAGCTATTAAAAATAAAAAAGATGCACGACCTTCATGTACAAATTATAAAATAAAAGTCAACAGAACTTTCTTGCATAAAATAAATTTCCAAATCATTTCTTTCCAGCATATTTATCGTGAAGCAAACTGTGCAGCTGACTGGATCGCGCATATTGGGCATGGCTTTCCTCCAGGCTATTATCCCTTGTCATCTCTGTTGGTCCCGAAAAACACTCAAGAGGGGGGGTGAATTGGGTGTCTTAAAAATTTTCTGGCCAAATTTTTAAGGAACAGAATTGTATGCAAGTGCAGATTTCTAATGACTTTTCTAACAGATAATATAAAAAATGCAAGATAACAATAATAATAGATTTTGCAAGTTATTTTTAAACTTCAATTATTTTTCTGAAAAAGTGTGTTAAACTTGTAGTGAATGTTTCAGAAATTCGTTTTACAGAAATTTAAAAACTCAGATTTTCAGAATATAAAACAGAATTGTAGAAGATAGAAAATAGAGCAGAAAAGTAAAGCACACACAAAATTTATAGTGGTTCGGCCAACCCGCCTATCTCCACTCCTCAAGAATCACTCTTGAGCTTTTCTCTCCACTCTTAACTCTTTTAAGGGCAAGAGTTCAAGTCAATATACAATCCTATGTATATCTACCCACAATATTTTTCCCAAGTAAAATATTGAAACACTTACTAGAATTTCACTTAGGTTCTAGCCAACCCAAACTTACAATCTTTCACAATAGAAATTTCTCACTAATTAATTACAACACAAGCTATAATCAATTGAGGATGATATGTAAAGATGAAGTGCAAAATGAAAAGTGAGATTTAAAACAAGTAGCCTTTCTCTTAAGAGTTAGAAAATCTTTCCAATATTTTATCTCTAACATTCTAAATGTTCTCACAACTCATATTTATACCCAAAAACATGGTTTGAAGTGAGAAAATAGAAAACTAGTCGTTTATGAACGTTAGAAAACGGAACAGACAAATCTGTCCCTTACTAGCCGTTTTATTACCGTTATTTTGTCTTTTACCGCAAGGCAGATTTTCGATCAGAAATTTGTTCAGATTTCTAATCCAATTTCTAATGTAAAATTCTGACAGACCAATTTCTAAAGCATTTTCTGAAAGAAACCAGTTTTAACTAAAAACGAGATTTATGACTTAAAATCATTTTTATGCAATTTTAAAACTTAGAATATGTATGTATGAATGTCAATTTGATCCTCAAATTGATCTTACATTTTAATAACTTAATTTTCCTTAGACTAAAATATTCTTCAACTTTGATCTTCAAGAATCCATTCTTTAATCTTCATTTTTGATAATTTCATCAGAATAATAAATAGAAATGCCTGCAAAACATAGCTTAGAACAAATTTCCTAATAGAGTTTATATAAGGTTTGATTATCATCAAAATTGGATATGGCCTTAGGCCAACAATCTCCTCCTGCTGGAATAGGGCAGTGGCTCACCCATGACTCTATGGAAGTTGCTCTTGTGAGTTAGTTTTGAGCAGAGCTCACCATCTTGTACCAAAAAAAAAATATATGATAGCAGAAACAAACGTGCGTGCGAGCATTTTGTTGCTTAATCGAGTTTGGGATTGTTCGAGTAAATGAGTTGTCTGTCGAATGCCTGAGAAAGGAGCATCATCATTTTATTTTATTAAAAACCAAATAAACATTGAAAAAAGTATAGAACGCAGCAGAGCATTGCTTCTTCGTTCTCTGCATGCTTGACATCATGACGTAGTCACGTGTTGCGTCTTTGACCTGACTAATCCAATTCTATAAATAATTTCTGACATGTCCCATAAACTTATTTTTTTAAAAAAAACATTATTTAAAGAAATTCCCCTAAATTTTTATACAAATAGCTACTAAATTTTTAAATTAAAATTTTTTTAGTATTGAATACTTGATTTTTAGTTTTTTTTTATATAGATTTGCTAACAATTATTTCTGTTAAAAAAGACGGAAAGCTTGATTTGCTAAAATAAAATAAAAAATAATCCCACCCCCCCCAAAAAAAAAAAAAGAAAGGAGAGAGTGGCATAGGAGAAGCAATGCTTCTTATCTATCCCTTACCGGTTTAGAATTCTATTATTTTTAGGGTAAACTTTGAAAATAATTAGATTTTTGGTGTCAGAGTAAAAATATTTACGGTTTTAGTCTGTTAAAAAACGGCAACTTATTTGTTATTTTGTGTGAGTGTGAGATCCATGTAAAAATGTGGAAAAAATATCAGAAAAACGGCAGAATCTGCATAACAGGGTGAGTGTGGTTCCCGCATGGCAAAAAACGTCAACCATAGTCGACGTTTTTCATCTAGTATTTGGTTGACTTACATTTTCTCTCTTTGAGAAGATTTGCAGCAGAGTGCGCTCGAGTTGTTTTACAGATAGCCGGAAAACTGAAACCAAATAGGCCAAGAAGCACAATAATAGGGTACTGTGCATTCAGTTCATTAAAAATTCATTTATTTTACTAAAAACAAATAAAATAAGACATTACTTTTAAGATAAATAACCTTAAAAAATGTGTCCGGGACAGAGAGAACTGAGAAGAAAACACAGTTAAAGAAGAAGAAGAAGAAGATACAAAACGACAAAGTTTTGAGCTAAGCTAAATTGCTGAAAAGCGTAATCCAAGAAAAGGGCAACAGAAGAATACAGACAAAACAATCTTCAATCTCTTAATTAATTAATTAATTTTGTAATCAAACAAAGAAAAAAAGATACAAACTTTAATTGATAAAAACACAGAATTTTACTTTTATCGTTCAAGTTCCCAACTTTCGATTTTGGAGTTGAAAGTTATGAAGAAAGAGTTGTTTGGTAACTGGAAGTAGCTAGCTTATATAAGATTTGGTTTCCTGTTTTAGAGAGAGAAAATTTGCAGAGACTAGACAGAGAAAGTGGAAGGAGAGACTATGAGAGCGTGTGTGGGGGTGACAGCACCCTATCATCATCGCTACATACACGGTTATTCATTACCTCATTTTATACATAATACTTGAGAAATAATCAGATATTCCTAAACCAATATACACAGTTGCTTACTACCTCATTTTATACATAACTCTCTGCTGCAAATCTTCTCAAAGAGAAAAAATGTAAATCAACCAAATACCAGACCCACACTCACCTGTTATGCAGATTCTGTCGTTTTGAAGCTGAAGTTGCCGTTTTTCTGATATTTTTTCCACATTTTTACATGGGCCCCATACTGACACAAAACGGCAAGTAAGGTGCCGCTCTTTAACACACCAAAATCATAAATATTTTTACCGTAACACCAAAAATTTAATTATTTTCAAAGTTTACCCTAAAAATAAAAAAAAACCCTGATTTTCAGCTATCCATCCCTGCGATTATATATGTTATCTCTCATAAAGCTCATAACCACTACTCTTGACATTTGATGTGCTTATCAATGATTTTAAGCCTTGAACTTACTGTGATCACTTCACTATCGCCACATGGTATGGCCATTAACCGCCACTCTTGACATTGGTGGCCGAAGACTTGACGTTGACGAAGTTTGCATGCACAAAAGAGGAACCCTCATCAGCGGTTTTACTTTCTTTTTCCCCAAATTCTGATAATTTGGAGACGACCAATTCCACTTCTCGATTGTTTTCGTTCCTAAAATTTACTGAATATTAACGAACCCAACCATTTTGAACGCAACGTCTCATCAATCATGATCTCAATCATGGTTACTCAATATTAATGAATCCAACCATTTTGAACGCAACATCTCAATAATGGAACACAAAGTTCCAAACGTCTTCACTAAGTTGGAAACTTTCTTAAACAAGAGACAAGGCTGTCAAGCTTAATTAATGGGTCACTTGCAATCGATATCATCCCTCTCCTCCTCCTCCTCCTTCTTCTTCTTTCCTTTTCATCAAATTAGTTTGTAATGTGTTACACATAATTAAATGTTTTTGTAGACACATTGTCTTTTTTTTTTTTTTGAAATTTTGAATGAAAACATATTAAAAATTATAGTCTTAAAAAATTAAGGGTGAACACAAAACAGTTAACCGGTTCATTAATAAAAAAATCAATTTATACTAATATCAATAAAAAAAATTAACCAATCTACTAATATAATTTTTTTTAAAATCATTAACTATTAACTAGCCTATTACATTAGGTTAAAATTAGATAAAATTCAATTTAATTTCAAAATTTTAAAGTAATTAAAAATAAAAATTACAAAATAAATATAATATATTAGCTTAAATTTATGTTTCACTTTCATCATTTTTCACTACTTATAGTTAAATATTTTAACTAATTAATAGCTAATTTTAAGTGAATTTGATATTTTTTGGAAATTAGCATGTTTAACCTTAGGTCAAAAAATTTTTTCGATAAAATTAAATGTTAAAAGATAGACTCTAAAACATAAAAAATATAATTAAATACTCTCAAGTAAGATATGGACACCAATATATATAATAACATACATAAAAGGTTAATAGGATATTGCATATAATTATTACTCTATATAATTAAGAAAAATGATATAATTTAAATATACTTTAAAATATTATATAAATTTTATAGAGAAATAAAAAAATTTAAGGTATAAAAATAAAATTATAATCTATATATATTTTAAAGTATTATTCTATGTAAGTTTTTAAAGAAAAAAATAAAAGAATTCTTAAAATATAATATATATATATAAACCGGTTAAATATGGCTTAATAGTTAATCAGTATTCAAAAATCGAAATCAGTAACCGAAAATATTAAAAATAAAAATAAAACTGAATCTATCAGACCGATTAACTGAAAAATCGATTCACTTTTAGACCTTTTTAAGCGGTTAAGCAAATTTTGATTATTTTTTTTCCCAACCTTACTAAGAAGTAATAATTTTAAAGTGAACATTTCACTACAAATAGAAACAGAAAGGGATAAGACTTGAAATGCTGATATTTGCCATGCAGTTTGGTTCATTTATCTTATTTAAATCTTAAATCAAATAATTAACAATATTTAATTCAAATGATAAAATCATTGACAGTCATAATTATCAATTTCTGTAAAATTGATTTAATTAAAAATACAAATATATTTAAATTTTAAAATTAAAGTTATAAAAAAATTAATACTTACGGCTATATATATTATGAAATATATATTTAGTTTCAAAAAAAAGAAATATATGTTTTTCTATTTTTGAGGCATTGTGAAATATACTTTTTAGGAAGATTATAATCCTAATCCTATATTTCTTAATATAAAAACTTTGCCATGAAAATCGCAGCTAAAATTAGTACCAGTTATTGTCGACATTTCTGTTAAAAAAAAAAAAAAAAAACAAAGTTATTGTTTACATTGTTTTTGCGCCAAAATTAACGAATTCATAAATTTGTCTATATCTAATAATAGCTATAAATCCGCATCTAATTATTGCTTTTTCCATCTCATTTCAAGTGGTCACTATTATTTTAACACGAAAATTAAAAAAAATAATTAAAAAATTTTATTAAAAATATATTTAAAATAAAATAAAGTAAAATAAAGAAATTAAGTATTTAAACCGGAAGAGAATAATTAACATAAATTTATTTCCATTGCTTTTTTTTTTTGCAGTGTCTGAAAATTTAAATATTTAACAAGCACAAATCAGAATGACATAGTGTTGTACCTCGCCATTGCATTAATATTTTTTTGTCCTCTAATACTAATAAGTTTAGGGTGTGTTTGTTTGATGGTAGACTTCGATTCACTAATGTACAGTAATGCATGATACAGTAGAGATAATTTCATCGGTGGTCACTAAAGTTTTATAGTTATAACGATGTGGTCATTAAACTTTTATTTGTAACGAAAAAATCACCCAACTTTTATTTCATAACAAAGAAATCACAATGATCGGAAAACTGCTCTTCCGGCCACCGACGCGTGTATCCACGCGAGCCTTATGTACACATTAGCCGTTTTTGACACGTCATTATCGACACATCAACAAATTTTGACACATCAACGTTCTATGTGTCAATGAAAAAAATGAATAAAAATAATGGATTTTTACTTCACTCTTCCCCTCCTCACCTTCTCTCCCTCCTTAACATTCTCTCTCAGATCTGCAAATCCAAAGAAAGTCGTCTTGAATCCAGATGAATCCTGAACTGGAGTGAAGGGGCTTGAAGGTGAAGGTGGAGGTGGAGTTAAGGGGCGCCTCCTTTCTGCTGATTTGGCTCTTTTGGAAACCACGATCTCCTTCAAAAAAAGTACATTTTTCCGAACACCCAGATCTGATAGAGGATGAATTTGAGAAATACAACCACTGAATGCAAACGGGTGCTGATTTTTCATCAAGGAAAAACCCAAATTCAAGCAGATGAGGCCATTGTACACAATGGGTTTTGATCCCCGTTGCTGCTTAAGCTGGGCAGCAGAACATTTACCATGTATATATTTTTTCCAGCTAATGCTTGAGGAGATAAATTTAATGCAATGTTTGTTCTAAATTCTACAGGTCAAGTATTTTTGATGCCAAAGCGGGAATGGCTTTGAATGAAAACTTTGCCAAGCTTGTCGCCTGGTACGACAATGAGTGGGGCTACAGGTAATTTTCGATCGACTATAGTTATGTACTTGGTTTATTTATTTGTAATTTTCCCAGAGGTACAAGAAGCCTCGTGCGGGGATGCTAAATCATTTTGTTTTGTGAAATTTTGCAGCTCACGTGTTGCTGACTTGATTGTGCATATGGCATGTGCCAAGTAAAGTAGCAGTTTGTGCTATTATAAAAGCTCCCCCGAAATTTGAGTTGGTTCTATGTTGATGTTAATGTGAGGCTACAATCAAAAATAAATTTGTAAGGAGACGGCAATGTATTGAGAGCTGTATCTGTATATCAGCATGATTGTCTGGTTTTTGTTTTTTAGGCATAAATTGTGGCACTTGAGGACGTTGAAGCTCCTCAAACTGGACTCGGATATTTTGTGGTGCTAGTAGTATGAATCGGGTGTTTCAAATCATAGATTTTTATCATTCCCACTCCTCCCTTTTTCTCATATTATATCCCTGCTGTACCAGTGATGGCTGCAATGGATCTTCAGTTCATTAACGTTATTATATCATTGATGGTAAATAACCTGAGAAATTACATAGCATCTTCGAAAGAGAGAAATTGCAGCAGAGCAGAATATCTCCCAAGAGAATTAAAGCTAAGAGCAGCCGGGAGCAGATGGCGCTGAATGTGGAGGGGTAGTGTTGATATTGTTATATTGAAAGCGAGTTGGGGGATCTTTCTCGTGATCTTATTTAAATTGCAGCAGAGCAGAATATAGACATGGAGGACCACGTGCAATCGAGATCATTGTCCATCCCCATTAATTAAGCAGTGAAAATTCATATCATAAATTTGCAGTAAAAAAAACGTAACAGACATCAAAATCACAGATAAAAATTATTGGTTTCTCTATAGACACGTGCAGAGCTTGTTATAAAAATTATATTTTACGGTTTGACCGAATAGAAATTTAAATTTTCTCATTTAGGAACAAAAATCGATAGCCTGTTGGAAAACCCAAAACCTAAAAAAATTGAATTTAAAGTTCGAAAAAGAAAGTGGGTGTTTTTAATTAAGAATCCATTCACATAATAATGGCTGTTTTAGACAGGTTCACGTCTCTGGTTTTGAAGACATTAATCAAACACTTCTCATGTAAATCTCTCTGTAAATATGGCAGAGAAGGCGAGAGCGAGAGCGAGAGCAAGAGCGAGAGAAGGGTTCAATGAATCAAATTTATATATTTATATACAGATCTGGGAGAAGAGGCAAAGAAGGAAACTTTCAGGAAGTATCTTGAATCCAGCGGAGTTCTTGATGATAGAAGGAAGAGAAGGAGATCGTGGTTTCCAAAAGAGCCAAATCAGCAGAAAGGAGGCGCCCCTTAACTCCACCTTCACCTTCACCTTCACCTTCAAGCCCCTCCACTCCAGTTCAGGATTCATCTGGATTCAAGACGACTTTCTTTGGATTTGCAGATCTGGGAGAGAACGTTAAGGAGGGAGAGACGGTGAGGAGGGGAAGAGTGAAGTAAAAATTCATTATTTTTATTCATTTTTTTCATTGACACATAGAACATTGATGTGTCAAAATTTGCTGATGTGTCGATAATGACGTGTCAAAACAGCTGATGTGTACATAAGGCTCGCGTGGATACACGCGTTGGTGGCCGGAAGAGCAGTTTTCCGTTCATTGTGATTTTTTTGTTATGAAATAAAAGTTGAGTGATTTTTTCGTTACAAATAAAAGTTTAGTGACCACATCGTTACAACTGTAAAACTTTAGTGACCACCGATGAAATTATCTCTGATACAGTATGATATAGTATAATTTTAATAATATCATATTTGAAAAATTATATGATATTTTATAATTTTATAATATTTTTTGTTTGGTTTAACTATATAGTATTATACAGTTATATTATAAAAATTGTTAATTATTCTCTAATTTTTAAAAAAATATTAATTATTTCTATAGCATTTAATATTTTTCAGATAATTAGTTAGTTTTATATCATAAAATGATATTAATATTTTTATAATAATTAAATAAATATTTAATTTAGCATAATATATATTAATTTAAAAATTAAATAAATAATTCAAACATATTATTACATAAATAGGTCAATTATCATAATACCTGTCATAATAAATATTGGGTTCAAAATATTCAAACATGCTAAATTTAAGTTACAAAGATTATGGTTAATGAATGTAGCTCAAGGTAAGTGTAAAGTAAGTAGTTTAATTAAAAATGGTTGTTGAAAATTAAATAATATGGTAAAAAGATAAAAAGTTAGAGAATTATGGTGTGATTCTCAAAATAAGACATTTCCATAATTTAAAAATCATGGATTACAATTTCATGCACTGAATTATCATTCCAAACACTATTTTTTACATAACAATACATTAATAAATTAAATCATAGCACTAAACAAGCACACGCTTATGGGGCGTACATTATGTTCCAAAATTGTATACATCTCTCAAAAAAAAAAAAAAAGTCGCATAGGAGAAGCAATGATTCTTATCTACCCTCTCCGATGATCTCCTGTAGCATGGGTTTGGAACTTTGTCGATTATACTCAGCATCGGCTACCATGCCTGTGCTTGTAGATGAATTGAAATAGCTATAAGTTCCTCCGATTACATTATCACTCATAAAGCTGCTTGTACTCACTTCCATATCACCAGATAGCATAGCAACCACTCTTGACATTGATGGCCGAAGATTAGGTGAAGTTTGAGTGCACAAAAGAGCAATTCCCATCAACCGTTTTACTTCCTCCTCGCTGAATTCTAATAATCTGGAGTCTACCAATTCTAATTCTCGGTTGCTTTCATGCAGGTTCCAGGCCTAAAAAGACAAAAAAAAAAAAAAAGTACATATATTATTGTAAGATAAAGATCAATAAATCTAGGGAAGCACTACAAGCGTTATATGATACCCATTCAAGAAGGTATATTTGTTCTTCTTCCCGTGTTGAGTCTGAATTTGGCCTCCCACTTATGACTTCCAGAGCCATTACTCCGAAGGCAAACACATCAGCTTTTTCTGTAAGGTGTCCACGCATAGCATACTCCGGTGCAAGGTACCCTCTACATTAGTAATGATGTAATTGCAAGATAAGTTAATGAAGTCCCACAATTTATTGTTTTTATTTATTGAATAAATAAACTGGTCTAGAAAGAAATATGGGGGAATTAGTAAGCAGGATCTTATATTGTGCCTGCAACACGGGTGCTTATATGGGTCTTCTTATCGTCATAAAGTTTTGCCAAACCAAAATCTGAAATTTTGGGAATGAGTTCAGAATCAAGCAGTATGTTGCTGGCTTTCACATCTCTGTGTACAATTCGAAGCCTTGACTCCTCATGAAGATAAGCTAGACCTCTGGCTACTCCTAAGCAGATATCATAACGTGTCGGCCAGTCGAGATTCAAACTTCTTTCTCCTGCATCATCCAATCCACATTTACAATTCGTCTTTTACAGAAACATTGTGTGTGTGTGCGTGTGCGCGTGTGTGGGTGTGTATGCATCTATCAACATATAGCAAATATCGTACCAAACAATGCTTGATCAAGACTTTTGTTCTCTAGGTACTCATAAACGAGGAGCCGATTATTTCCTTCAATGCTGCATCCATACAATTTCACGAGGTTACGGTGTTGCACAGCAGATATAGTAGCAATCTCTGTTAGAAACTGGGTCTTTCCCTGGTTGGATGCCACAGAAAGTTGCTTAACAGCAATCACTCTCCCATCTAGTTTTCCCTGTTAAGGACAACATCAAGAGAAGAGAAGGACAATCAGAAAAAAAACGTATGCTCGAAATAGAAATAGTTCTTATTCAATTATCCAACTTTTCCTACTACCGGAATGGAAGATTAAAAATTCCATTGACAGTGAATTTAGGCAATGCGGATCTATACGAATTAGGTTTAATGCAACTTTTTACATCTAAACTTGTAACAAAAAAAAAAGTGTATTTAATATCTGAACTTTTTAAGTGTACAATTTTACCATTCAAACTTGTTTTAACTGTACAAAATAAATACCTAAAATGCTGACCAGCAAAGAGTAAATGCTGACTAGGACAAGAGAATGAAATACACGCTCTTAGATAGCATGAAATTCCAATTTCAGTCATCTTCAACCTTCTGCCTCATTGAACTTAATTCCAGTGGTAAATATTTCAGACACCTCAACCCTATTTTTGTGTTTATGGCACAATTAAACCACCTACTTTTTTTTTTTTAAATCAACATGACACTAGACATACATTCACCGAACCGCTTTTCATGTCAGCCGTGCGAATCTTACACACTCTAATCTCAAAATGGGGCCCCAATTATTAAGTGGTTATTTTATACAGTTAAAATAAGTTTTGAGTGGTAACATTTTACACTTAGAAGTTTAATACCTTATTAAACGTTTTTTTTTTATTTTTTACAACGGCATTAAGCCTACGAATTATACTTCCTATTAGTTGAATAGCTCCATCGTATAAAAAGGGGATCCTGGTGCATAGGACATCTTGTATATTTTATTTTAATCGGAAGTTAAATCCTTGCATATCCTTCCCCTTTCACTACAAGGAGGCTACTTATAGCTCTAAGTCCGTTTTCTTCACAGAACCCATGGTCACAATAAAGCACTTTATTTTAATTAATATGTATTACTAAAATACACATGCATAATTGCTCACACTATGTCAGAACATAGTATAGATCCTGAGGACCCAACTCAGAGTAAGCTGCCCATATTTACGGCTGGCTGATGGTAGCATATCCTGATAATAGCTGTTCTTGGTTGATTCAACGTTATTGCTTATAGGAGAAATTTTACACGGAAAAACAAGAATATTAGTCTGCAACTTGTGCTCAATGATTTTCTTATCCTAGATTTCAAAGATAACCATACCTTATAAACCGGTCCAAATCCTCCCTCTCCAAGTTTATTTGCAGGAGTCAAGTCCCCTGTAGCAGCCTTCAGTTCAGCAAAGCTGAAAATGCAAGCATCTATGCCCAGGAGCTCTGCAATTTCAACATATTTATCGGTCATTAGAAGAAAATTCTTCTCTATAGATGACTGATATTTTGAGGTTTGGACCAAAGGAAAATAGCAAGATGCACATGAACTTGATTATCCTTGGCCTGATATGTTTCTTAGATGTCATTACCAATAAAAGACCTAAATCATGGTAACCTATTGAAGCATCTACGCATACATGAAAAATACAAAGTTATTCAAATAGCTACAACATTATGCAAACGCATCGCTTCTTAGTTTACCTTCATCATCATAGGTGCTATGCCTTCTTCTTCTTTGAATAACAAAGAAAGTGGCAACAACGAGCAGAAAGCTTACTACAACACCAACAACAATTCCTACAATTAGACCAGTCCTATCCTTTTAACTGGTTGGAGGTTTGTTGCTAACAGTTGGTTCGAAATCTGCATATGTAAGTTCAGAACTCAGTGACCAGCTATCTAAAAGATTAAAATTAGAAAAAAGTTGCACTAGTTGTAATACCTGGGGTAGCGCTGATTGCTGAAATAGAAGGTCCATAAGTACCTTGGAAAGGAATGCAACAAGTTCCCTTTCCAGCCCAAAACAAATGGATTTCAATGTAATTTTCAGATACCTGAACCTTGAAATCCCTTTGGACAGCTCGTTTAGACACTCCACCTGCCTCCTTTTTTATGTCAAAATCCTTTAACACAAGATTCCCCTGAAATGACCAACTCCAGGAATTTCAATTAAATTACACAAACAAATATAATCTTTCAATAGAAAACAACAGTTGGATATCAGTAAAACTACATGAAATCAGCTAACTAAGAAGTTCTATGGTATGCATTGCCCAGGGCTATTTATGATTTGCAAATTCCATTGGAACATTAAAATTACAGATTTCAAGAAAGCACATCATATTAGGTCTTAGAATCAAATTAAAATGCATAAACAATTCAATTGCAAGAAGTGAATTCATTTTCCTTGATCAGTCATGCAGCAATTCTTGGTAACTGCCATCATACTCGTGGTGCTTGGAAGTAATCCTAAAGCCATGAAATCATGCATATAAAATTCATCCACAAGTTCTCAAAATATGCATATTGTTTAAAATTAGTTAAAACAATTGAAGATAACTTTTTCATCACACTCCTAGCTCCTAAACATGCGACACACACTCCTAACTTAACAATAAAAGGACATTATTAATACTAAGACTCTGAAAAAACAGAAAAAGATTAAAAATTGTACAAAAAAAAAAAAACAAGAATCATGGAATGAGACAGACCTGGATATAAACATCAAACACGCGTCTCCCAAGACTCCTCCAGGTTTCACCATCCTCAATTACTATTTCTGCAAACTGAAGATTGACTGGTAATTGCCATTCTCAAGACCCAAACCGTAGTATCTTAATGATGAAGCAGAAACCCTTGCTGTCTGGAATAACTCAGGGTCTAGAGTATTTGTGGCTTGAGACGAAGTGAAAACTTTATACTGAGGATTGTTGTTTTCAGTAAAATATCCAACATTACCGACACCCCACCTGTTTGTGCCAGTAACATAATATGTTGCTGGACCAAGAGGCTCATTATCCCTCTCATATGCAATACCACTGGAGGAAGTGATCTCTGGACCACCACATTTTATTGCAAACTGAGAATCTGTGCGCAAAGACAAAATAGGGAGCTCAAGAAGGAGAAATATCTTAATTTCAAAGTTCAAAAATTCTACACATTCTCTCATTTGGAGCGCAACAATTGAATCTATCCTTCTGACTATCCAAAGGAATGCTACATGGAAATAAAAACAACAGACAAAGAAGATGAATTTACTTACAGACTGGAGCACCCCGACTACAAGGAAAGTTACGTTGAAGACAGTCGAGGCCATCTGGCAAACCACTGAAACCAAAGAGGAACATTATTGGGCAACTAATAAAAGACCTTACTGCAGCTATCGAATGTTGGTTATTCAAGCAGATAATGTTTATTGAACTTTGTTTTCCTGAAACGAACACCATTGGCATAGAGACAATCAAGCATTTCAGAGAAAGAGGAATGCTTGTAGTTTAATGAAAAGATGGCTAAGATGACTATATCATGGGTTATATTTTCTTCCATTCTCTCCTTCCACCACCAGAGGAATTGAAGGAATAATTTCACACACTATGTACCAGGAAAAATTAGATATTGCAGTTACTCGTGGAAATTAACATGGTCTGTTACATTATAATTCAATAGGGAAAAAAAAGGGATGCTAAAGAAATTTTAACAGAAAAAGCAGGTAACAAAATTCTTCTCTTATTTCATTTATGAGATTGATCTCAAGCAATTTTCTTACATTATTAGAGTTTGGTGATTAATAAATACTGTGATTCAATTTTATTTTGCCATCTCAATGTCACTATCACTCATAAATTTTGTTGTATCCCCCTGCTTAGAATTCACGGTTTATTGCAGGACTTAGTAAGACAATGGGGAATAAAAAAACAAAAAACAAAAAGGGCACACATGAATTCAGCAATGCAGGGAAGAGGAAAATCTTTTCTTTTCCTTTTTTTTTTTTTTGGGTGACAATAAGGAAAGAGGACAATTTGGAACAACTTTTTGAAAATGGGACAAGCAGAAATTAACCGTGCATAAATACACATATACGCAATTATCTTTTAAGTGAAAAAAAAAATGGTCAAACTTTCATAAATGTTATATTCTATGAGTTTATTTTTTTCAAGTTACTTTAGAGGGCATGCGATCTCTGTAAAAAGCCTTATAGCGGCCGACCAATAGCTGGCTGGCTGATGGTTACAATATGACAAGAAAGATAGCTATCATTTAATTATCAGCCTCATTACTAAGATTTTCAAGCCTTAAAGTGAAAATGAAATCAAAAGAATTACCTGCTGTTAGAAACATCTATTGTGAAGTTGTTGGCAACCAAATTACTGCACAGACACCACAAAGAATTAAAGACCTTGATCAGTCCATAAGAAACCAAGCCCCACACTTCAGGAACTGTAGAAAAATATTCATTCGGAAAAGCAAATACTAGTAGAACCTAGAACTTACACTTGTAAGTTTCGATCACTGACCCAGGAAGGAAGGTTCCCTTCTAAATTATTGTAAGAAAGATCTCTGCAATTATAAAATGAAAAAATTTGTAACCAGGCCGGGCAAATTTCGAATTAAAGTAGTCAGGAACTAGTTGGCAACAAGCAACGAACCAATGGAAAATTACACTCATAAGTTAGATATGCTTACATATTTAGCAGTAATGAACTTCTTTGTGCAGGAAGAGGACCATCTAACTTGTTATTTCCAAGAAACCTGATCACAAAGGAAGCAACACATGTTTCAGTACAAAATACATGTAAAACTTATGACCGACTTATGACATAATTAAAAAGAGATGACATATTACAAGAAAGAGAGCTGGCTTAAATTAAAAAGCGTCCCTGGTAGCTGTCCAGTTATGTTGTTGAAGCTCAAATCCCTGAGAAAAAATCATTACAAACATATAATTAACTACAAAACAAAGGTAACAATCACAGCATGAAAAATGGTAAAAGATAATGCAATGATCACATATACAAATGGAGGTGCAGAATGAAGACAGATCCAGGACTTCATACAAAGAGGTTAACATTTTGTCTAAGCAGCTATTTAAAATGATCCACAATCAAATGCCCCCAGCCAAATTGCTATTCTCGATAATGCATATCCACAATCATATAGAGATTGCATAATGCATATCCATGTGATAAAAGAATAAATATAGCAACATGGCAACATGTAAAACCAAAAAATCTTATCCTCTTCCCACATCATATTTATTTAAAAAAAAAAAAAACATTAATCAGCTCTAACCTCTACCCTTCCAGTCCTCCTATGGCTCAGTCTCCCCCTCTTTCCTTGGCCTCTCTATATCTGTCAAACATATCTCTGTTTTACCCCCTGGGTTAAGTCCATCCATGCAGTCCCTTGAATTTTACATCATGGCATATAACTAGAGGTATCTTTTCATGGCTCAATCAAGCAGCATATATGCAAACTACATTTAACTTTTTGTTATATAATTGCCTCATGGGATTCTAGACTTTATTAAAACCACAACTGAGTTTATCAATGCTGTGAAAGGAGCCATTTCTGCAAACCAGATGTTTCATACCATGAGTACTGCATCTCTTCGAACATAATTTGCCTTTTTTCACTTTAAAATTGTGAACTTTTTCATCAAGTGTTTTTGTTTTTGGCCAAGGCAAGTTTCATGATTGATTTTGAAAGTGTACTATTTTCACACTTAAAAATACTCAGCGACCTTTTTCTGTCAACTGATATGGTTTGGCTTATTTGAGCCTTTATTTGACACCATAGAGCATGTGTTATGCATTACTCACACTTCTGATAAAAAGTTTAAGATTCGCGAACTTCATGGGAAAACAACTAGTTTCATTGAAGTTTTTGCAAGGTCACTACAAAAAGTGACGCAACCAAATAATATTCATCAGATGAGTTACAGAATATTTACGTCAACACAAGTTAGGCTATATGTACATCTAAGGAGACCCATTAGTAGAAATAACTTACAAAGTTGTCAAATTCTGGTATTCTCCAATATTAGATGGAATTGAATCAGAAATATTGTCATTCCTTAGCACTCTGCAGAGCATCAGCTGAAATGTCATTTACATTCTAGAATATCACTAGGGAGAAAAACAACAATGATAATCAGAAGACATGGTTTTCTTTTTTTGCCTTACAATTGAGTTAGAGATTTCATGTCCTTAATAAATTCCAATGAAGAGCTCCCATTTGACAAATCGCTTATTCTCCTACATTTTTTTTCTTGCATTAGGTTTTCAGTATTGCACATTTGTAAAATTTAATAAAACCAAGTATATATGCAATAACTCACAGCTCTGTCAAAGAAGTTAAGTTGGATAGGGAAGATGGAATTGGACCTTCAAAGGAATTCCCTTCAAACCTTCTGCATTCACAGTTATGAGTAGCTGATATAATCTAAAAGCATTTGTCATTAAAGCAGCTATAGAAAATGAACTATTAAATCTCATTTATTAAATTTCCTAAAATACAAATTTGAGCACTAAAGTATATGATCTTGGCTGGCAATAACTAAATTTTATTTGAAGAAAAATTATAAAAATATTTCAAATTGTCTTACAAGGTGACAAGATTTGACCAATTCGCAATGAAGTCGGGTATCCTGCCTGTAAGTGCATTGTCTGATGCCCACCTAAGACCACAGTAGTAATTTATCAGGAAAAAGAAATACCAGCATTACTTATTTATATGTATGATAACGAAATGGTATCAGTGGGTAGTTTTTTTTTTTTAATGTTCTTACATAGTATTCATGTTCCGCAGGCTACCAAATGTTGATGGAATCTCACCACTAACTCCAGAGCTGTCAAAATACCTGTCAAGCTAAAGTATTAAGTTCTCTGATATCTGAAATCTTTTCCCCGGAATGTGTAAAACTTTTATTATTCATAAACCAGAACTCAAAAATTGTTTCCCCATTGAAGAAAAGCAGGCATGTGTAAGTGACGTGATATTTGTTAATGATATTTACTTTCACTTTTACAACCCAAAGTCTAGTTTCTACATGTCATTCTGCTTTTTTGACATTTTTCTGAATCCATTTAGTACCTTATTCCCAGATCAACAAGATACCATAAAGGCTAAAAATTGAACAAAAAACAATTTTTAAAGTCCAAATTCTATTTCAGTGCACTGTATGGTTTGGAAGGGAATATAAGCAGTTTCCAATCCAGAATATAATTTCAAACAGGAAGTAAACATTTAAACATTTAATATGCTCAATACTTTCCTTTTGCAGTGTTATATATAGAAATTTCCCCATAGTAGAACCAGCCGAATAATTTTCAGAGTCAAGTTGATTGCTAGATCTATCATTCGATGTAGTTGCATATAATTTCTCAACATATATTTCTTCTCCGGCTATTACTCACTCTTCATGAAGAAGACAATTATTGCATTCTTTATCTTATGTTCCGTTATCAAATTATTTATTTTGTATCAGTTAAAAATTTAAAACCAAGGAATCAAGAATTTGTCGCTATTAATTATATGGCCTAGTGTATGACTACTACAATATTTTAAGTCATTTCAACACCCAAATGTAAAAGTGGCTTATATCTGTAAAATCAACTTGTACAAAATCCAATTTGACAAGACATAAAGAGTATACAAGACAGATTAGAACTGAAAGAGTAGAACAGAACTTACATTTGCTCTAGCTTGATACAATTCCCTAGTTCAGCCGGAAGAGGACCCGAGAAGTTGTTAGATCCAAAACCGCTGCAACATTAAGAAGTAAAACCAAAAATGAATTCAATTGAGATTTAAATAATCCACTATAGAAGATTGATGCCCTTATACTACTGATATATACTTGAAGAATGACTAAATTGCAATTATGCAGAACCAGAAGCCAACATTATCACCACTAAACACTTAAAAGAATGCGGAGAAAACAATGCAGTAGATTTCTGTCATCATCTATTGAAGTAGCAAACCTCATCAGGCTTACATTGATCTTAAATCAGCGAGCAACCCGAGTTCCTTAGGGAGTTCCCCGGACAGAGAATTAATGCCAAAGGTCCTACAACAATTATATTTTCATATAAGCAAATAATATACAACGTTATCCACCTGTCCTATGAAGAGATTCTAATTTCACCCAGCTTACATGTACTGCATTCTAGTTAAATTACCAATGGCTGGAGACAAATTACCAGTCAAGTAATTTTGACGCAAATCCCTGTAAGAAGTGAAAACATGTCAAGTAAATCTAACAGCACAATGTAGCATCTATATGCATACATTTATGTGACATTACGAAATTCAAATTCCAAAGTATGTTAAGCAATAAAAGTCTAAAACTTCATTCCAAGGATGTTCCGAAAGGGTGCAAATCAAAAGGAATGAACATTTTGGAGGAAACTTTCAAAAGACTCCACTTTTCATTTGTCTGTGGAAGGGGCGAAAGAAAGGAGAACGGAATGGACAAATTAGCCCAGACCCATTCCATGTTTTTATTTACTTACAAGTCAATAATACGCTGCTATGTAAGAATATTAGCTTTCAATATCCTTGAATGAAAATGTATTTATTGGCTCGCACCATGCATAAAAAGTACAGATTTTCTCATAATGTAATTCTATCCAGAAAACATAAAAAGGATTAAGGAATGCTTGAACAAGCCTCTCTTTGTGCCCCCAATGATAAAGGTATTTGAACAGCCATTTGATTCCCATCAAAGTCCGCATTTGAATCCCTCTCAAACTAATGGATGCAGTTTTGCTATTTATATATAGAATGTAAATATTTTCAGTCCCTCCATATTCATTCCGCTAGAAAAGAAAATGTTTTATTTATTCTTTTTTTCTCTACTTTCCACCTCAAAAAAACAAAAAGGAAAGAGAAACACACATACAGATTGGTAAGAAAAGTCAAAGCCAAAGTCAGGAATCACACCCAGCACATCGATTGCATAAACTTTCCTGCAAATCATATGAAAAATGAATCAAAGATTAAGCTTTCTAACAAATAGTTAAATTCACTCATTTTGGTTAAAAAGATTGTTAGCACTGTGAAATAAAATCAAACACACAGATACAAACTCAAAAGTGAATTCCGAAACAAAATATGAACAAAGAGAACATACAGAGCAGTGATATGACAAATGGTGGCGTTGGCGGCGGAGCAATCGCATTTGATAAAAGGATTGTAACTCTGATCGTCAATGATAGGACTTGAGCCGAGAGCTGCTCCGCTGCACAGCTCTCCACTTATGTTCCACTGTCCTTGTTTAGCTGATATTCCCCATTGTTGAAAAATGGAGTTCAATGCTCTTGCTGCAATACAGTTTTAACATTTTTAACACTTCCAAACTGAGGTAAAGCCTCCATTTTTAACTATGTATATCAGGCATTATGAATTCGGCTAATCGGAAAAAATAAAATAAAATAAAAATTTGTCCAATATTTAAAAGGTTGTTTTTACTTGAAAAATTTATCCAATATTTAAAAGCTTGTTAAATTTATAGTTTTATTTTTTATTAAATATTTTTTATTGATATATTTGAATTTCTCAGCTCAAAAAAACATTTGATTTTCAAAATCTAAATAAAACATATCCTGCTAGTTTTTTGCCAGGAAATATAAGTTATATTAAAAAAAGTTTAAGTGACTTCTGGTTTTTAGTTCAACTTTTTTTTTTTTTAAGTTTATGATATGGATTGATTTAAAATTTAACATCAGATGCAGTTGACAACAGCATGTTATGATTATCTGACTCGCACGAGATTTGTAAATAGTTTCCACGGTTTCCTAACGTGTACTATGTCAAAGTTAGCAGGGCATTTTTTTTTTAAACATAAAGTCAATGATAGCTAAATAAAAAAATTCCTATTTTATTAATTTTGATATAAAAATTTTCTAAAATCGAATGTAAGTAAATAATTTTGGCACGATCAAACAAGGCCGGCCATCATTAACTAATCCCACTTGCGTACGCCGCCATTGGAGCATTTGAAGAGCCACAACATTTTTACTACTGCGTTTAAAAAGTCAAATAACCCGTATGGTAATGAACAATTTTAGTTTTTGATTTTTATCTTCTCAAAAGCTGAAAAATGTCGTTGAAATTAACTGGAAAACGAAAAATAAGCTTAACAGCAACCTACTTCAACATTACCATTTCTTATACCTGCAACAATGATGTCATCGGAAAGTTTCATTTACGTTGAGCAAATCATATATGTTTAGTGTTCGGTTTATCCCATGCTTCTATACATTATGATTTTTATATTAAAACAATTCTGCTGAAATTCAATCTCGAAACTCTCTATTTTCTGCTGTAAGTACTAATGAAGAAGCTATGATTCATTTTTATTAGTTTCAATTTGTTTGAAAGATATGTGAAAATAGAGACTTTACAAGAAACCATATAAATCATCTGTGGAAACATATATAGAAATGAGAGAAGTTGGCTTCGTTTCATAAAAAGAAAAAATAAAAGATTAATTTTGGTTGTTCTTTTTAACATGCATGATCTAGAAAATCCTTCCAGGAATATGCTGAGAGAGATCAAGGAATGAAGAAGCTGGAAAAGTAAATTTTCCATTTAAATTACTAACAAAGAGAATTAAATAAATATAAAAAAGAGATAGAATTATTGGAGAAGAAGCATACCTTCATTAGGATCAGTAGTAGCATTAGTTTGATTCTGCGCATCAGCCAAACCGATCATGCAGATAGCATATACAGCAAACGCAAGAACTGATGATGAAGATAAATATCTCAACATTGAAATCATTTAATTTCAATCTTTTTTTTTTTTTGTTGTTGGAGATCAAATTCAAGAACTAATAAAGAGCTCTAAAGCAACACCAACACCAGTTCTATTGATTTAATTAAACGTTATTTTAGAACTAAATTCAATTTTTAATGTTCACCGATCCTAAAAGGATAACTGACAGAGGAAGAGGAGAGGGGTAGAGAGAGTTGCCGGCTATAATTTTTATGTTTGCATACATTCAGATTGAAGCATGAATTTATAAATGAGAAAAGGCTACGATAAATTTGAAAAGTCTTATTATATCAAAAATATTAAAGGGATTTTTCTCTTTATTTTTTAATGCATTATTTTGTTTCTTTATAAATTATATGAAATAACACTTTTAATTATATATATATATTTTTTATTCAAGAATATATATTTTGATAATATTTAATAGACTATTATATACTACATTTCGTATTTTTATTGTTAAGTTTAGTTTTATAAATTTATAATATTATATATGCTGCCTAAAAATTTTAATGCTAATTTTCATATAGACCGACACTATTTCTTTAGAAATTAGAATTTTTGTCACTAAAAGTGAGAACCTAACGGCGTTAGCGTACAAATAATAATAATTAACATTATTATGATTGAATTGAAACTAAATTTAATCAATAAACTTTATATACTTATAAGAAATATGATTTATTTTATATTATTGGAATACCTGAATTCTTATTATTTGTACTTTTAACAATTGAAACGAAGTTTGCATATTTTTAGTAGTTTATCTATATGTCAAACACTTAAATGGTTAAAAATAAAAAAATAATAATAATAATCGTTAACCGAACCGGTGAAAGTGAAAACAATGGTTCAATTAATTAAAGTAAACTTAATATTTTTCAAAAACTCAATCCTTTCAGGCTGACTCTAGATAATTTTAGAAATAATAATAAATGAATAAAGTCAAATGTGCTATGAGGTAATGATCCGCGAAGGGTGACATACTCTGAATGGTGTTTGCAATGCACGCCTTCTTATGAGACTGAAAATAGAAATTAAAATACAAAAATGACGATTAATTTTGTACTTGTGATTAGAATGGGTCAAGTTGCAATTAGTAATCTCTTTTTTTGTTGTTGTTGAAATTGTATTAATCAATTTTAATAGCTTTTGAGAATACAATATACAGTTCAATAATGTCGACTAGGAGCCCACATTAACAAGTTCAACGTAAATGTCAACTTCAAAAACAAACCAAGGTGACTGCGTCTCCCTATTTTGCTATTTGTTCACATTACTGCTCATTTGCATAATGAAACCTCGCCAATAATATCTAAGGATGGATAACCACTTGTCTTTTTGTAAATATTAATATCTTTATCGTGTATATACATATAATTATATATATATGAGCACTACCGTTTTCATAGATGGTACGATAGATAAAAATAATACTTTTAATTAAATCCTCCCCTAAGCTAGAAATCTGATGGAGGCACGAGCCTATTAACAAATCAATTTTAACATTGAATTAACAACTTTCTTCCTACCCATCTATGATGGGACCTTCCAAGGGCTTCGTGAATGAATTACATATCACTCTAAACCTTCTAAGGGCCGCACTCGGAGGAGACTGAGAAAGAGCACAGGTCGTGCTTTGGGAGAGTGGTAGACAGAGAAGAGGTAGAAAAAAGAGAAAAAAAATATTAATGGTGGGACCAACAATGATGTGGCGTTGTTTATGTGGCATCAAATTCATTACATGTCCATCACGTCATCAATTTTCATATCTACACGTCTAACATATCATGCAGTTAACTCTTCGAAATTAAAGAATATTTTTATTTAAAAAAAATTAGGGGCATTTTAATTTTTTAAACAGCATAACATACATTTTAGTATCTTTTTCCGTAATTCTATCCATGAACCTAATTCACAGAACATCATACTCCAAGAACAAAATGTCAGAGAATACAATACCCAGTGTTGTATGCCTCCAGAATAATAGCTGTCTAGTAAAATTTCAATTTTAAAAATTTCTCAGGTAACAAACCTACTGGCCATTTTTCAAGAAATAAAATTTGGGAGATTTCTCTGGCCCAGAACTAAGTAAATTATCCACTATCCAAAGTATTAAAGAGGTAGATTCGCCATTTAATTTCTTAAAATCTTCCATAAGTTAAATTGCATTTCAAAGTTTTAAAAAAAAAAAAAAAACTAAAGGAGCACTTAGATTACACTAGAAAAATAGAGACCAAAAAACATTAAGGTGACAACTGCTGCACTTTCAGCTACAACTTGATCTTGGAGTTTTTTTTTCATATGTTTTTGTTGGCAGAAAGGTTTAACTCGTGTCAGAAATTCACCACGCAAATGAGGGCAGGGAAAGAGAAGAAACTTCCATCAATGAGATTGAAATGCCTTTATGAATTTGAGAAGTGATATAAGAAATACACTGAAAAACTCAGGTCATCCAATATCTCCCAAGTGTTGTATCTACAGGGTTCCAAAGAAACTACGCAAGGTAAATGAGTCGGCTCCCTTGCCCACCCGAAGGTACCCGAAGTCAGAGCTGCTTCTTAAGTTGTTACAACCACACACATAATTTCTTGACAAAGGTGCTATAAACCATCAAACCTCTAAGAGCTTTATTAGTACTTCCGTTATCCCAAAAGTGCTGTGTGAGCTTTACTAGTACTTCCATCAAAGGTACTCAACAGCTATAGAGTGCAACTGAGCTACATGAAGCAGGTGTGAACTTCAAGGTGAGCCATAGCAAATGCCTGCTCGACATAAAATTTATTGATGGGAATTTGGAGATGCCATGCTTCAGATTATATGACACCACAGAAACTTTGATCTGAAAACTCATGGTCTTAGAGCAGTGTCGCTACCCATTGGAAGCTAAAATATGCAAATATAAACAACTGATGGACTATCTCATCAACACTTTTAAGGATGTGGAATTACTTGTTCAAAAGAAAATTATGGTCAATTGGCTAGGGGACCATCATACAGCTAGTTAACAAACTTGGGATGCAAATTATTAAAATGAGAAATCATTACTCAAATCTTATCAGAGAGCTGAATGCTTACTATGAAGTGCCTCGTCATAGTTGGAAAGCAAACCTGGAACTTGAGTATTTCGGAACATCATGGAGGGGTGATTCTACAATAGCATACATCTGAACTCAGGAGCATGCTTGTATGTATTGATTTGGGTTTTTGTTAATTATAATTCCTATGATAATCCTATTTCTACTCTTCGATCTATGAACTTGTTATGCAGCTTTTTCAAATTTTGTGTTGCTTCCAAATTCTTGTGCTATTTTTGAGGTTCTGAAGTCTCGTTTATGTTTAGAGGGGCTGTTTTGGTTTTATCATGATTATAGGTTTTGTTTTATATTCTCTTGTTTTGCTCTGTGGATGCTGATTTGTATACAGCTTGGTTTAGTTTTTCACTCTCTCTTTTTGCTCTGTGGATGCTGGTTTGTATACAGCTTGGTTTTGTTTTTCATTCTCTTGTTTTGCTCTATGGAAAATTAGCAAATTCCGTTAGCTAGAGAGCTACTTTTCTAAACTAGCACTGAAAATGTGCGAGTATCCGGGAAGAAAGTGAATGAAAGCTTAAAGAAGGAATATAAATGAGAAAAAGAGGGAACAGAAATAAATAAAATTAAAAAAAAAAGGAGTGAAAACACCATCAAATGAAGTATTAAGACTTGGTGATGGAAAATGTTGAATTAGTAAAAAAACACATTAATTTACCTTGACATGGAACCTGATCTATAGAAAATAGTAGAATAATGTGCTTGTAAATCTAAATTAACAAAAAAGAGAGACTATGCGGACTGGATCTTTTGATTTCCAAGAAAGTGAAAATTAATGTCATTAAATTATTCATTGTGGATAATAAGTAGAAGTCTTCTTCTTGGGCATAAATGGTGGCTGATCCAAAGAGGGAGAGAGAGAGAGAATACAGGGATACAATGGCATGAAAATATTGTAGCGTATTATCTTAAAAGGCTTTACTTTTTGACAATTGAATAATATATATTAATCTGGTTCATAGAGCTTTAACTTTTGTTCATGCTGACTATATAAATGAGGATTTAAGTATCATGTTGATTGTTATTTTCATAAATTATTTATATCCTTCCATGTTTATTGAGCATTGAAGAGATGACATGCCGGTCTAGGGACCTTGATTGCTTTATCAACATTTCTGACTTGATACATTTATTAAAAGCTTTATCATGCAGCTATTGAACATTGAGTTGTCACTGAACATGAAATTGAAATTATATTATGTTTCACATACTAGTACAGGGAAATAGTAATGATCTCTTGATGTCAGCAATTTTGGTTTTGTTGTTGCAATGCATTGTGCATCAGTGATGAGGGATTGCTTCTATTTCCATTTTAAGTTTGTGAAACATAATATAATGTAATACAAGGAAATAGCCACTCTCTGAATGGTTTCGCTCTTTTTTTTTAAGCCTGCATGGTTTTACTTATTCATTAGTTTTTTAATTATTGGAGCTGCATCTTTGACTTCAATGTTGTAGTGCAAAATGTTTCTCTAATTTTGCTTTTCATTTTTCTTAGCTTGTTGATTTATCTTGGGAGAGTTATCCATGGCAAGAGAATTTTCAACTATACTCTAAAATGATGAGCTTGGCTTCGTTATAGCAAAAAAAGGGAAAAAGGTTCTATCTTCTATATGAGCTCTTTTATTTTACTCAATATGCTTTGTTGCTTGCAACCTTCCAATATATCTGTAAAAATATTTTTAATTTATTATATTTTCACATGGATTGAGAAATTTTAGTTGACATGTTTAAAACTATTTAATTTCTTTAATATGATTTTTGATAACAAGTCATACTAAATAAAATTATATTTAAGAATTTAATAATTTCACTATGATAAATATTTTAATAAGTAAATAATGTGTTTAACATCTCATAAATACACCAAACAAAATCCCCATATTTAACAAGTGGACATTGTGGTGTGACACTGAGCTTAAATATGTAAATGTTAGGAGAGATTTATCATTTACTGGTCAAGGCCAAAATAGTGTGCATTTATTATCATATTTTTTTAATATGCTGGAACATTTAATTGCAATTAACAAATTAGTCGTGCTAGCTGAGGGATATGTTAAAACAATCTATATCCAAAATTCAAGTCCAGGATTTCGAAATCCATACCATCCCATCATCCTGTGAGTTCATATTGTCATTTCTTTTCCATAATAAATTGAACATGGAAGCATTTTTTTTAGTCCAACTGTGCCCGCTGCCAACCCTGCTCATATGCTGGAGATCCTCTTAAATCACATAATAGAATGATTTTATTATTAGTATTGATCAATTTCGTGAGTGGATAGTTGTACATCTATGTACGAGTCTCCTTTTTATTTATTTATTAGTACAACCCAAGAGACTATTAGGAAACAATTATAATAATAATAATAATAATAATAATAATAGCTATGGATGCGTTTACTTATACAAAATAATTTTTTAATATCTATTTTCTGTTTTTTTTAAAAATTTGAGTATTTATTTTCTGTAAAAAATTTATAAAATACAGTCACCTGTCAACAAATGAAAAATTATTTTTCTGAAAATAGAAAATGAAAAAATAAATAATAGAAAATAAAAATGGTAGAAATGGGCCACCATAGTCCAGTAAATATAGGCCCATAAACCAGAAGACTAAAGAATACGACATATCATGTAGTAGGCCCACGGGGAATGGGCAGTGGGCCTTTTTCTTCAAGTGAAAAGAAAATTATTGCCTTTTTTTTTTTTTTTTGGATGGAAAATTATAGAAGTTATTGCTTAAGGTCGCGTTTGTATTAAAGTTGAGAAAACGACAGCATTATAAGAACTAAAACATAGACCACAATTTTCCTCAAAACTATTAAAAGAAGATGTTCAAAATCAACATCTAACTGTACGATACGAACCTTACTCCACTCATTCTCAAGGACTAAAATTGAGAAGATAATTAATGGAAGAGGGAGGACATTATGCATCGCACGGGCACAACGTGGACCGATCCTGTTGGTCGATGGCCGAGTCAGTCAAGCAGAACAGCTGTACTGTAGCATGCCCCTCTGAAAGTCTTGACTCCATTGAAGTCCATAACATTAAGTGCAGGACAGGTTTTTGTGGGACATGTACTGCTCTATTGTTGGCCCACTTAATTAAGTATAGGTATACGCCCCAAGCCCACATTTTATTTTTCTTCTCTCCTTTTTCTATTTCTCTTTACTACTATTTTTTATTTTTATAAATGCCTAAAGGTTATAATTTACGAATTTTGCTATCCACAATTATTGGATACAAAAAAATCTCTTGTGAATCATCAGAAGTGGCATATTCTTTGTTTTTTGGTCAAATGCTGAGAGCTTCCATTGGTAATGGCGAAAAAAAAAACTAAAATTGGTAAGATTTATGGCATATATATTCGGTTCGAAAATTTTGAAATATATGATGCAAATTTACAGAAATAACTAAAAAAAAAAAAATTCCATACTGAGAAGCTTCCTTACGGTAGCCAGTTGGTTAGTAGAGCAGAACACAGCCTTTGCCAAAAATTCAAGATATTATAACAATTATACATACGTAATTCAAACACGTGGACCTGGTTATAATTAATACATGTGTGTATGTGTATATTACAAAACAGAATATATATTATTTCAAATATCGCCATATAACTTATAAATGGGTCCAATTTCTGAATACTTTTTTTGTTTTCGAGCATGTGTTGTGATAACATTTAAAATAAAATTAACTATAAGGCTGACAAATTTCTTTTTTTGTAGGTCATTAAAGCCTCCTTTATTATGACCGACAATCTCTCATTCTATGATAAAAATTTTGTGTTTTATCATGTTGGACTTTTGAGGGCATATGTTCCATGCATTTCAAGTTGATAGATATGTATAGTCGATGCGATGCTTGCTTTAACTTTAATTCTTTCTCAAAAAAAAAAATTTGTTAAAGCTACTTTTTTTTAAAAAATGAAAATAAGAAAGCCGGAATATTTAACAAATGTCGGCATAAAAATATTCACTACTTAATTGAGAAATTAGCTAGCTAAGAGATTATCCACCATTAATTTTTGGGATAGGGCCATTTTTTATCGATGAAAAGAAGATGAAGTGTCTTAAAATACAGATATATATATATATATATATATATATATATATATATATATATATATATATATATATATATATATATATATATATATATATATATATATATATATATATATATATATATATATATATATATTCATCCTAAATTAATAATAAATTGTGACATGGTTGCAAATTCTTCGCCAATGTACTAATTAAATCCAAAAAAAAAAAACAAAAGTGCGTGGGGTAGGCCCTTAGAATAACAATTTCTATATGGCTAACTTGCCTATTTATTATACCATGTTTATCATAAACTCAAAAATTATTCATAACAATTTTTTTGTTTTAGCCCTCTCATAATTACTTAATTCTATATCAACACGATAATATTTAATTTTTTTAATCTAATATGATAATTTTTAAAATTTAGAAAATATTAATTTTGAAAAAATTAAATTAATGAAGGAAAATGTAAAATCTCTTAAGTAAAAATCTAATATTAAAATATTTTAAATGTTTCAACTCCTCGTGAGGCTCGCTAATGGTAATAAGACTAATTGTGATTTGTTTATGTTTATTGTTGACTACTTACTTACTTAGCAGCCTCTAGTCATTCTTAGTGGCGCAGACTAAGTGAACAAAACAAAACCAAATTATGTGAACATTCACATAGAGCAAACAAAACTGATCCTCAGCATCTCTGAATTTATACGTTTTTTTGCTATTTAATTCTTGACATATTATTTTATCATGTCGGATTTTTAAATTATAATTTTTTTCCATATTATTTTATTTTATTAAATTTTTCTTTGAATCTAATTTATACTACTAAATAAAAATTTAAATATTTAATTTAAAAAAAAAAGCATAAGTTGAGTAACGTGAGAATACGTTTTTACCGAAAGCATCCACAATTTTAAGTGGATGATAAGCAAGACCATAATAAATTAAATTATGGGTTGTGCCTTGTGAAAGAGGCAAATAAAAGCCCACTTGTAGATGACTAGGCTGGCTTATTAGCCGACCAGTGGGCCTAAATAAAATAGACATTGCCTTCGTCAAAGAAAAATTTTGACTATTTAATATACATATAAATTTTCCAAAAGGCATAAAGACAACTACGGGGAGGACTGGGGACTTGTATGGTTGCACTACCAAGTAATTAAGTCCTTAATTTATTTTTAATACATTATGAGTCAAAAGCTTAGACCACAGTTTTATTCCTTTCTTCAATTTATGATTACAAATATTGCGTCTTATTTGACCAATTTTTCATTTTCCAGAAGGAAAGATAAAAATGTGTGTGTGTGATAGGCTCTTTCAATAAAAACAGAAAAAAAAAAGTTGAAAAAGATGACTTAGATTAGACGAGATGGATTAAACTAATGCATCTTTATCTGTGGATATTTTTTATAAAAAGAATATATATTATTCTTGCTATCCAGTCAGGTTTTTAGCAGCCGAAAATCTTTTTATCATATCAAGGCGTATCATCTAAAATATTTGTAGATAGAAAACATTAGCTTTAGAAACATTTCTTTCTCACTTACTTGAATATCTATAATTAAAATACTTAGAAAATTCTTTCCCTTTTAAATTGAAATTATGAAAATATGTAACAAAATTTGAACTCAGAAAAAAACATGTTTTTAAGCCATTAAATTTTGTTAAAATTGATAACTGAATTCTTACATTTATAGTATATAAAATGAAAGGATTTAGTGTATATTTTTAATGTACTGAATACATTAAGATAAACAATTAATTATTTTTTTAAGAGAAAAGGAGAAATTGAAGAGGCGTAACCGACGGGGAACATGCGGGGGTCTTTCCACCGAAGAGAGTTGTATGAAATGGAGCCCACACATGACAGCATTTCGTGGATTTCCATGTCAAAAAATGTACATATGGTACGTGTCCACTCTCTTTATTACCTCACTATGCCCCTTGCTGTTTCTGTACGGCCAAATTTAAAAAAAACAAAAAGTTAAAGTAGTTGAAACAGACAATAGAGTTGGCTTGGCCGGTGAGGTTTGGTCCCTCGGTACGATTGACTGTACGGCATTTTTCTTTTCTCTATTTTTCAAATCTGAAAAGGTCAAATGCTGAGGTGTAAATTCGTGGCAGTGTATGCTTTCCTTATTGGACCTCACTATACACCCATTTTACTAAAACAGGCCCCACAAACCACTACTCACCCACTCCATGGAGCAATTTTTAATTTTTATTATTAATAGATTTGGACTTAAATTTTATCGTTGGATTAATTGATTGGTCAACAATAAATTGATCTTATATATATATATATATAGATTTTAGTACGTAAATCTATAGATGTTAAGATAATATATGCATTCTAAAAAAAATACTCTAAATAATATTATTTTAATCGGATGAGATGGTGATCATCTTTATAGATTTATCAATTAAGTTAAAGTCCGGTGATAACATTAATTATTAATGTTAAGCAATAATTTGGCTTTAGGAGAAAAATAAAAATGTTTAATAATATATCGGATATTCGATCCTTTCTCGAAATAAATGAATAATGTCAATGTTAGCCATAAAAAATTTTGACAATGAAATCTACTTTCACTACTTCTTGTATGGAAATTGTTATTAATTAAAATTCCTTGTCGTTATAGGATTTTGTCTTGAAAACTATCAATATAATTATTAACAATTATGGTTAGGAAGAAAAGAACAAGGGTTATACTGTAATACTAATTAAGAAAAGAATTTTAGTCTCATTGGATGCTTTTGCTGTTGTTATAATCGTTGGATAATGAATACAAATTTACATTTGTTTTTGAAAAACTCTATCATTATTTTGGACTTCGTCCTGTTTATAATTGCTGGTAAAAAACGAAAGATAAATAAATAAAATTTAATGTTAGAATTTACGAATTTAATTGGACTAGTTCAGTTATTAGATAAATTATTTCGTTACATTTCTTTTTTATGTCCCAAGGCATAAGTTACTTAAACTCTCGAGACTTGTTGCATTCCCTTTTCGCGATGGAGTACATAATCTTACATCATTAGCCAATTTTAATGCATGCAGCCTAGGTATTTGTTAATATTCTATTATTTAAAATCTTACGAGCAAAGTTAATAATCGCCATGGCCAACACCAATTGAATAAAAAAAATAAATGATAAAACGGATAAACCGACAGTTTAAGTAGATCAGAAATGTCTGTAACAAAGAAGAAAGACAATGTTGTTGGTGCTCCAAAGAATTCTCAACTTGCAAGGATAAAATTCATGTTACTTTCATGCATGACCTAACAAGAAATCATTCTTCTCAAACAAGTAATTAATTTACATGACATAAATATCAAGAGAGGGGTACCATTCTATTTATTCCTTAAAATACAATATAATTGGTTTAGTCCCTTTGAAGTTACTAGTAAAGTAAAATACAAATAAAATACTTTGAATTTCGTTTAGATTCACATTAATCCTACTTAACCATCAACAATTGGTGGCTTTGGAAGCTTTTTCCATATAATTAATGCAATTATAGAAAAATCCGAAGCATTGAACAAATGGAAGCTCTTAACTTTGGTTTACTGCCACTTACAAACTTTAATATAAGAAGAAAGTTCACATGATAAGAAATTAAATAATCAAATGAGTTCATACATCGATATCAACTATTAACAGATATTATTTTGGTTCAAACCTTTTTTTTTTCCCTTATTAAGCAATATTGGTTATATTAAAAATCAAATAGTGATTTTAATTTTATAATTGACAAACGCTGGCTATGTAATCAAGTATATTAATTATAATATATAGTTTTAGCTCACGAGTCATTATATAATTGTGATTAGTCTGTATGTATATATTGAGAAGCTAAAGATTAGTATTAAATTGAGTTCATTGCTAGATCGGGACATAGATTAATTAAGAATTGGCCGAAAGATGATTTTTCTTTGTCATCTTTTATTATTATTATTATTGTTATTATTATTGCTTTGCTGCCAGGTCTTAAATTCTCCATCATGGGAAGTAAGATTTGTGGAAGGCTGGGATCAATAAGGCCGTGTTGACTTTTTTTCTCGCACTGAGTTTGACAGCTGCGGTAGCAATCATATGCAGTTGAGGAGCACCGCTAACTCTCTACGCGTTATATAACTGAGAAAATATTGAACTCCAATCATTGAATCGAACTCTGAGACTGTGGAATTGGAACTGTAGACCAGATAAATTGAATTAAATCATTGCTTGAATTTAATATGTTATAATTTTTAAAAAGTATGGTCACAGAATAATAAGATTTTGCGCAAAATTTTTCAGAGTTCATTCTCGGAATATTCAATACAATAATTCCACAGTTAGTTTCTTGCAAGATACATATAGCATACAGTGTGTGAAAGCATATATAAAAATATGGTTGAGGAGACATTTTAATAAATATATAATATTTGCTTTCACATTTCAATAGTTAAAGGTATTTTAGAAATGTTTAGTCAATTTTATCTGTGGATATGTGAACAATATATTCCATTTTTTATTTAATCAGTTGCATTTCTTTCATAATTTACTGAATTTTCGAATTTTATTATTTGATGAACAGCTACCTCATATATATATATATATATATATATATATATATATATATATATATATCGAAAATTACTTATTAAATAGGAAATCGTATAAAATGGATTTAAACATTATTGAGATTTGGCATGTTCTGTAAATCTTCTTTACTTCTCTGTTTCTTAGCAAGAGTCTGATCCAATTTCTAGGCACATGGCAAGAAAATTGGCACTTTGAAGAGCAAAATAAGAAAAAATTAAGTCAACATAAGAATGGTCGTAGAAGCTTAAAATTCCAATCGATTACGCCATATATTCCCATAATTTTTATGATAAATTACTCGATTTCATTAATAAATAAATATACTCTCATTAAACTTCTTTGATTTGAATTGTCAAAATTTGTAGACTAGTATGAACTTGATTTAGTGAAGAAAATAATTTGAAAGTGTGAATCCGAATAGAAATCCTTGGTAATTACCATGTAATTTAATATTAAATGCTTTATTTGATTATATATGGACAATATAAGGTGTGAAAAGAATAATAAACTTGATAAAATTGAAAAATGATAAGGGTATGTGAATATGTATATAAGTACATAATGATGGAAGTGGTGATACTTTGAGAAATATTTTGCAAATTAAGCATATTATGCTATAATGATGTTTAAATAAATAATAAAATAAATATAGTATAAAAATGAATTATTAAAAGTTATGAATGTGAAAATTTTCATTGTGGCCGAATGGCTAATATGAGTAAAAATTTTGATTTGGCTATATTTTGATGATATTCTGCATATCTCTGAAAAATGTATAGCTGATAAGTTTAAATGATTGAAAAATTAATTTTGTGTATATTATTATAAGACAGTTATTATGAAAAATAATATAATAATGATATAAAATATGAAAATGAAATAAAAAGTTATGCTCTTAGTGTCGGTGGGTAGCCCAGGACCTTAGAATAGTATGGCTAGTCATACGAACACTTACCTTACGGTGTTCTATCTCTGTATTATTATACTCTGTTATTGCTCTGAAAAATATTGATTATTCTGCTTCTGTTAGCTGGCTTATTATATTGATAGTCCGAGGAGTATTCGCATACTTTTAAGCAATGTGGACACTCCCAGTAACTGGATTTGCTTATTCGCTTATCCGATTCATGAATTTTTCTATTGTCAATAACTAAGGGCAAAATAAAAATTTTATATAAAATTGTGTGAAATAGAGAATTTTGGCTTTAGAGATATTGAAAATGTGAACAATAATGATATAAGATGAAAAATAAAGTATATATGCTTAATAAGAGTAAAATTAAAATTTTACATCCAATGAAGGGCAAAATTATCAATTGCCAGTAAAAATATAATTAAAAGAATTAAAATAGTCTATTTGACTAAAAAGAAAAAAATTGTAATTAATAAGGAGTATAGAGACCAAACGGTAATTTTACACTTAAGAAAAATTTTCAGGAACTAAATGATAATTTATGAAATTAAAGTTAAATCGGTGTCGGAAGAAATTTACTGAGTCAAAATCGGAGTTAAAATGAATAAAAATGAAAAAAAAATCAACCAAAAGTCAAAATCGATCAACATAACAGAAAAAGTCAACTGTAAAAATAAAATGATAAATTTCTACTATGACTGATAAATTATTGAAATTAAATAAGAAAGAAAAATTTTGAGACTATCTAACGAGTAATTGGATATGAAATGAATAAATTATAAATTTATGAAATTATAAGAATTTAATAAAATAATAGTGATTAAATTAAAATAAATAAACAAATTAAATTAGTTGAAATTCTTTCTAAGTGTATCAATCACTAAACAATTATATTTGCTTAGCGTGTAATTTTATAATTGAGTACGGGAACATATGCCAAAAAATGAGAATTAAAGGAAGAAATGGCATGTACATAGAAGTTCATATTTTTGAACTTTTATCTTGTAGTTATATGTAAATTATTATGTCAAGAATAAGAATTATTGACATGTAATATTAATATAATTTATGAGTTTGATGGATACAAATGAATATAGTATGGATTAGATGTGCGTGATGTGTATGATGAACTGTAATTATAGAAGTGTTGTGAATTGTTGATTGAAGTCTGGAAGTAGGAGAAATATTATTGGGAGTACAATTTAACTTTTTACAGGTTTGAAAACTAAAAAATTAAGCCGTTATATTATAAATTTTCCGTTAAAATTAAAATAATAATTTATTATTTATAAAAATATTAATGAACAGTATAGATTTAATTTAGTTAAGAATTCGTTACATGGACTCTACAGTAAAATTAAAGAAATACTTTAGCTTTTCATAATCAAAATATATCTTTTAAATATCAGTAGCCATAGAAAAAAAAAAAGATTTAGGTACATTTAATATTCTTAATGACAATAAATGCAGTTTAGACTGCTCTAAAACAAAATTGTCTCGGTTAGACAGGCCAAAGATCTCTCTGCCATTTGTCCCATTTTTGCTGTTCATGAGCTCGGCATTACGTATTGAGGCTGCCAATAACCCCACAGATTATGTGATTTAATGGTAAAGATGACAAAGGGAAAATCCATAATTAGCTTGTTTATCTCCGATATCAATAAATTATTAGCCAAAGATGTCCCTTCATTATCACCAAAATTATTCCATATTATTTCAGTTGATTGTGTCCCTTCATTATCACCAAAATTATTACATATTATTTCAGTTGACACAAATTGAAAAGAGGCTACAGTTTCGAGGTTATCGGCAAATAATTAAGAAAATATAAATTTTCGTTTGTTTAATTGGATCGGTATATTATATTTCTAAATAAAATTTTGAATTTCAATTTTATAAATGGCGACTTTTTATCATATTGTAATATACATAAATAAGAAGATGAATCAATAATCACTACTGCTTTCACTTTTAATCCTTCGTTATCCTTAAAGGACGAAACACTACTATCGTTTCTTATGCCCCTGATAATGCAAGTATTCCCCGCCAACATATTTTCTGGTGCAATGCACGCAATATCCTATAACTGATGTTATTGGACATGCAGTGTGTAAGACGCGCATAGAGGCAACGTAAATTAAGAGCGTAGACAAGGGTAAAAAAGAGACACGTAGATAAAGAAGGAATTAAAAAAGACAAAGGGCTTTTTTTAGAAAAAGGCAGAGAATCAGAGTTAGGGGTTTGTAAAAACCGAACCGATTCGGTTAATTCAATCAATTTGAACCGAACCAATCAATTCGGATGAGATTAATCGGTTTAATAAGGTCGGCTCGGTTTTTAATATTATGTATACTTTAGGGTATGGTTGGGTGAAACCCGACTAATTTGAACCCAACCGAACTATCCGATTTTTTAAATATATAAATAAAAAAAAAACTAATTTATCTACAATATTAATTAATATATAATATATATTTAATGTAAATTTGAAATTATTTGTTTGTTGTATTTTTAAAATATTTTTTATGACATTTAATATTATTTATTTGAATTAATTTAGAATTTTAATTTAAATATGTAAATTAAAAAATAAATTTCATATTAATCGGATTATTCAGGTCGAGCCCGAAAAAATGGGTTAATCGGGTAAGGACCCGATATTTATATAGGGTAGGATTGGATGAGGAAAATATAAGAATTTCAGGTTTTGGATTCAGGTCAGGTTCCCCGAACCCAATCGATGCACACCCCTGATCGGAGTCACGGAACTGTACTGCAACAGACTATGAAAATTGACTACCTTCCAGTAATTACGCTTTTTTTTAGTAATTTTATTATGATTTTATAGGATAAAAATGTTTTTAGTAATTTTATTTTTAGAATTATATACTTTTTCAAAAAAAAACAGTCATATTAAAAAGATTAAAAATTGGCGTGGTAAGAAATGTTAGCAAAGCACCTAATCGCCTTACGTTGTCTAATCAAAGTTGGTGGGTTATTTTTAATGGCTATTCCCGTCTACGCCTTACAAATTATGATTTTTTCGAAATCCGTATGTAACAAAATATAAGCTCTATGTCGAGATTTTTTATGGGATTTCTGCTCCGACAAAAAAAAATACATCTAGTCAATTGGAACATGATCTGCAGTAATAAAGATAAAGGAAGTCTTAGTTTGCGAAAGATTGCAGATCTGAATCAGGCCTTCATAGCTAAATGGATTTGGAGGATGATTAAAAATCCCAGTTCTCTTTGGGTTCAGGTTCTAGGGGGAAAATATGGGATTTTCGATGGCAAGGAATCAACTAATGCAGATAATAAGAAATGCACTCCAGTCTGGCAAGCTATTGTTCGCGTGTGGCCCTTTATCATGGACAATACCAACTGTTGTGTTCGAGATGGAAATCTCATTGATTTCTGGTTCGATAAATGGTGCGAAAACTTTAGAATTGCGGATCATACGCTCAACGCCATTTTAGATGAAATGATTAGATGGAAAGTTCGCGATGCAGTAACAGATGCAGGCATTTGGAAAACTGGTAAATTCGAGCATCTGATAACAGAAGACATAATGGGTAAAATAATAGCTTCTAACCCCCCATCCAATAGTTTGGGAGCTGATATGATTGTTTGGAATGCTTCTCCCTCTGGCATCTTCACAATT
Source organism: Excoecaria agallocha (assembly GCA_037975025.1). NCBI lineage: Eukaryota > Viridiplantae > Streptophyta > Magnoliopsida > Malpighiales > Euphorbiaceae > Excoecaria > Excoecaria agallocha. Next base: position 869,569 of record JBBPFJ010000033.1, on the reverse strand, counting down.
AAATTAGCTTACAATCTCTTAAAAAATCCATCATTTACTGGTGGCCGTAAAAACTGAAAGCTGATTTGGAAATGGCCAGGTCCCCAGCGCATACGCACATTCTTGTGGCTTTGCTTCCACAACAAACCGATGACCAATGTAGAATGAGTTAAACGACATCTCTCTCCATCAAGCGACTGCAAAATGTGTTTGCACTGGAAGGAAGATCTGATGCATGTGCTTCGTGACTGTCCAAAAGCCAGAACATTTTGGTTAGACCTTCTCAATCCTTAAGACGTTCCCTCATTTTTTACCTTAGCAAGAAACTCTTGGTTAACGGTGAATCTGCAAGGTAAATTCAAAGGGCGTTTTTTGATTGACTGGAACATTATCTTCGATTTCGTGGCCTGGAGAATCTGAAAGTGGAGAAATGATGAGGTGTTCAATAATATCGAGGTCAATTTCAAGTTCAAAGTGCAAATGATCTTATCTGAAATAAAGGCAGACTTACAAGCCCTATCTTCCTCTCATTCCCTTGCTTATGGTAGAAGTAGGGATAACGTGGTCTCCTCCAGTTGGACTCCTCCAAAAGTGGGGTGGGTTGCCCTTAATTGGATATTATTATTATTATTATTTTCAGCTTTTTTGGATCCTTAATTGTAGCTTTGAATTGAACGGTACAATTTCGTTTCACGTTTCGGAAATTTGGTCGAAACAAGAAAAATCAGTACATAGCAAATGGAAACAAAAAAAAATTCAAAGACACAAAATCGTAGCAAATGGAGACAAAGAAAATTCACAGACACAAAATTCATAGGAACAAAAAACAAACGATAGAAAAATCAGTAATTGAAATAATCAAAACAAAAGCATCTTCTTTGTCACGCATTTTATAATTGAGCTTTAAAAAATATTGCTATTGCTGTGAAAAATGCGCATCTATGCCAAAAAAAAAAAAAAAACAAATGAAAAAAATAAAAATAAAAAATCACTAGAAATGTACCTGGCAAGTACTCGTACCTGTACCTTTTAACCTCCTCTTCATCCTCCTCTCTCTCCTCCATCATCACCTTTCCATGTCTCGCTCTTTATATATATATTCCTCCCTTTCCTTCTTCATACCCACCATTTCTTCTCTCTCTCTCTTTCACTGCTTTTGGTTTTTAACTCGTAATGCTTCTAAATTCTGTTTCTTCTACTCTTTTCTTTCTCTAGTTACGCTTCCTGCAACCATATTTCAGCTCTCTATCTCCAAAATTGAAGCTACAATAGCGAATCTTCACTCTCTTAAGCAATCCATGAAGCAATTGATTCGCCGTCTCTCACGAGTCGCTGACTCATCTCAGTACAGTCTTCTCCATTCCGATTCTCAAACTCGCAGATGCTCTGGTTCTAGATCGGCGCGCCGACCTCAGTCGTTTCGGTGTTTGGTCAGACCAGCCAGGAGAGCCGGCGGCGGAAAGCCGGCTCCTGAAGGTCATGTTCCAGTTTACGTCGGCGATGAGATGGAGCGGTTTGTGGTTAGCGCCGAGCTGTTGAATCATCCGATCTTCATCGGTTTGCTCAATAAGTCTGCTCAAGAGTACGGATACGATCAAAAAGGGGTGCTTAGGATTCCTTGTCACGTGCTGGTTTTTGAGCGAGTCATGGAAGCGCTTCGCCTCGGCCTTGGCTCACGTGACCTTGAGGATCTTCTTGGTTCGTTGCTTACGGAGGATTTCTTATGAATTAGACTTCTTCTTCTTCTTCTTCTTCCTTTTTTCCTGGATCCTTGAGATATACAGAGAAGATCAAGAGATCTCTTTAGTTTAGTTTTCTTTTTTCTCTGTAAATAGCCGAGTCACTCGAAACTTAAACAGTTTTAGTTTCTTTTCGTTTCATTTTTTTTTAATTTTAGGGCTTTTGTTTTTCTTGAATGTCCTCTGTAAACCAGGGACTGAAGCTTTAATGGAGATATACATATTACTTCTTTTTAGCCCTAACCTCTTTGTACAAGTTTATGCGGATAATGTTGCTTTTTATGTGGATTCATATTCCAGCAATAGCAAGACAAAGAGAATGTAAATGACACAGAATTATAGAATTTGTTAATTTTTGTTTCGGAAAAGAAGAAATTCTGCCATCCGCCGTCTGCGGTGGCTGCAGGTTCATATTCCTCTGAAAACGGTGGTGCTGCTGGCTGGAAATGCATGAAGGTGAGGGAATCTGAGGTACATGAGTAATATGAAAGTTTGTAGGAGGATGGAATGGGTACTTGACTTATGTTCAATTAGTACCAGAATATTCGGAGTATATGCTCTTATTTTGAGCTATCTCAAGTTTTGCTCCAACATTTTTCAATTTTATAAATAATAAATATAAATTAACATCATTTTAAAAAAAATTAAAGTATTAGACATTTAATAAATTGAATTATTTTTAAATTAATTTTAATATTATGTAATGTTGTATCATTTATGAACCGCTTTTGTGCAGACTATATTTTACTTATTTCGTTTTTTTTATTTATTATTTTTATTAGAATTAAAAAATAATAAATAGATTTAAATTACGTAATTAAAATTAAATTATTAAATTTAATTGATTATAAATTTTAAAAAAATAAATTAAATTATATTAAAAGTTTAAAAGTGACAGATAAATAAAATTTAAATTTTACTTAAAAGTAATAGATAAAATAGAATGGAGATAGTAGTTATCATATTACTTTAAAATTTAAAAGTTATTTATGACTGATTTAAAAATATTTTAAAATGAATATTTTTAGCATATTTTGAATTCTTTTTTTTTTTTAATTATAGTGCTATTTTAACGATGTGAGGAATAGTTTTTTTCAAAAAAAGTAGAATGTAAAATATATTTCAAAATAAACATAGAAAGTAAAATAATATATTTCGTTTAAGGTAATATCACCACTATATATATCAACATTAAATATTTGTTATATCTATTCTCTTATCGATAATCAAATGGCTAATAGTTTGAAAAGAAAAGAAAAGTCGTGGGTAATAGAATCAAAATTGCCTTAAAATTAGCAAAAAAGATGGGGTATAGATTACCAGATTTGGCGTGACTCATGCATCAAATTGTGCTTTTATATGTTTAACTTTATTGCCTTCAATTACGAGGACCCGCTAATCAAATAAATAATAAGATATTTGAACTAGTTAATTTTAATAGTCTTATTGCATAAATTTTATTGAAAATTGCCATTATTTAACAAATTATCTTTTTAATTAATCGAATAATATATTTTCTCTTGAATTTATTAAAATTGTAAGTGATATATTAGTTTTTTTAATATGAAATATTTCTTGAATTTTATAATGAAAATAATTTTTTTTATTTGTGGATTCTTTCCACTTTTTTCAAAAAAAAATTATATGAAATATTTTTTAAATTTATTAAAAATGTCAAAATATCTCGTAATTCAGATGTCACATGTGATTGATTTTTACGCACTTATTGTGATGTGTTATGTGTCTATATATGAAACAATTTGACTTTTTTAATAAGTGATAAGTCTGAAATTATCATACAGACAGGTGTCTCCACTTTATGCCGTGTGAGATGCAGATATGAGAAGCAAGGGCCAGCGCCAATCAGATCCTTTGGCCGCGATACCTACAATGATACCTAGCTCGATAGTCCCGGACTTCAGTACTCCAACGCTCAAGTTAGCTATCGGAATAAGAGATATAGAGAGTTAACTTTACTAAGAAATAGAGAGTTAGAAAGGGATCCCCTTTTTAAAGATGAACTTGTTATTTATAGTTTCGGTAGAGTTTAGAGCAGTGTGTACAACAGTATCCCTATTATGTGACAGGTATGGCCTATTTCTATAGGCAGCGGTGATTGGACATTGGCGTGTAGCAGTTTCTGTCAGTGAGACATCCAATCTGATCGGACAGCCTCGATTGTTGGACTTTTCCTCTCCGATGGAAGAGTCTTCAATAGGCTTTTTCTTGGGCCTTTTCTTGTGATATTGGGCTGTTGATTTATTTTTTTCGAGTATTTTCACATGTCCCCCTTCTGACAGTTCAATGGGAGATCGAAGTAGCAATTATGTGGCCAGTTTGCCTATGGGATTTTGTAGTCGACGTTGCTCCTAACGTTTTATCTTTAAACTTTGAGCGAGGCACTCAAGGTGGCTTGCTGATTTATAAGAGGACACGCTCTTTTCGGAATCAGTGAGGTGCGAGAGTGCTGAAGAAACATCATCCTTGGGCTAAATTGTTTAGTCTTGAGAGGCATTTTTGGAACATCGATCGGGATGGTTCATCGATCGAAATTAAAGAGAAATCAGCTTTTGGCTGGAATTATTTAGCCTTGAAAGGCATTTTGTCACACTCTTCTCGGAACAGTCCTTTTCGATGAGAAATTTAGCCGAAAATGGTAATTTTTTTTCCACCGAACAGTTTGAAACACTTAAAATACTTTTAAGTTAATTCACGAATCATTCAACAATCTTGTAAACAATTAAAACATATACAAAATAACTTCATGCCAAGAACTTACGCTAACCACTCAATCATCGATAATCATAAATACAATCAAATTACAGTTCAATCTTTTACCTTAATGGTTTAAGTATATACATGCCAAAATACAACTCAGTCTAGTACTAGTTCTTCTCTTCCGATTTGGCTCCACCGTGTACTATGCTCCCGGAACACTTCGTAACTTGCACGCAGTAAACACTACGTGCTGAGTACTAAATATGTCCAGTGGTGACTACTAATCCAAGAATTTTTCAAAGAAAAACATAATTACATAGATTATGCTACTCTGATACTTATTTCATTAAACATTTTCTTTTATTTAAGTTAACATAAATTTTATTATTAATTCATACTTTATTAATCATTGTTCTTTGGTTTTTCAATCTTTTAACTTTACTTTACCCTATTCTCTTAGGCGAATCGATATCAGATTTACTTTTACCTTTACGTTATTCTTTACTATAACTTTTACTTTTACCTTAACTTTCGTCTTATCTTTTTAGCCACAGCGATATAATTATCATTTCATTTAGCAATGTATATTGGTACTCATGTCTTTAATGGTATCAATCTAAACTATTTTATTTCTCAATTTATTGTTCAATTATTAAAAATGTATTTCAATTACACTTCTCGCTATTTATTCTTTTATTTTACTTTAACTTTTAACTAATAAATACTTTATTATTTAAAGGCTTTTAAGTTTTATTATAAAGTGATATAGTTATTTTGGAGCATTTTACAGTCAGAACTTTCTTTCCTTCTTTTATACATTTACCTATGTTCAATTATTTGTTTAAGACTTATATCTTTTACTTTTTCTTCATTGAACAATTTTATGTCTTTTTATCGTTTTACTTTTTATTTAACTTTTCTTTCAGAAATACATTACTAAAGCATCAAATTTTACTTAATGTTATAGCCATCAATTTTAACTTTAAATAGAAAATTAATATTATTTCCAAACTTGTCACTTTTCACAACAGTAATTGGTAAGAAAATACCAATTAATTAAATTTATCTTTTTCATATAAAATAAAATACATTTTAAATTGTTTTTCATTATAAAAACTTAACTTAATCTTTATTTATTATTTTATTCTTATAAAACCTTTCTTTTTCTTTTTTCTTATTAATCACACTTTTTGGAAAATTTTACAGATTTATTTCAACTTTACATTTTCTTCCAAACGAAACATTTTTCGTTATAACTTTTTATATTCAATTCATTTAAACAATACCGATTTATTCATTTCGATGCGCCCATAGTGTAATATAATAGGATTCTAAAAAAAATATACTGGATATGGACCCAAATGTCCCACTGAACAGATAGAGAAATGATCTCGAAAGATCAAGTCTTACAGAGCAGAAAACAGATATACTTTCACTTTCACTTTACACTGAAGCTGTGAAGATCAAATATCCTACCCATAGCAAAGCAAGTCGCCATAACTTGCACCGCAGTACGGAAGTGTCCCTATCGTTAGCCAATTATATCCTAAAAAAGAAAAACATTACCTGCTTATCACTAAGGACAAAATAATCAATTATATTTGCAATAATTTTTAAATATTTAAAAATCTTTAATTTCTTTTATTTATTTATTGCTACACTTTATTTCTGATCGAATACGCTCTTTTAGTGCTTTTTACTAATCAATAATTTTTTGTCCTTTTATTTAGTTTATCTTTTCAGGTCACTTTTGTGAATTATTCTTCAATAATTCACTCAGACACTTAGGTTTTCAGTATTTTATACAAATTATGAATTATGACATTATAATTCACAGTTTTTTTTTATTTTTTTTATAATTTTTTGCGAATTATTTTTCAATAATTCAATGCTTGACTTTTTTACAATTTTTTCCTTTCCTTTTACTGTCCAAAGTTTTCAATCATTTGCTATGTCAACTTTTATTTTGTCGGCGAATTATTTTATAATTATTCACTTTTCTAATACTTTTAATTGACTAATTTATTTTGATAAATTAGTCACACATTATTTTACAACTTTTTATGCAATTATGATTTCTATTAGTATAATTCATTATTTTATGCTTCGAAAATGCATAATTTGACTTTTTCATTCCTTTTTATACTGAAATAATTTACTTCGCATTCGTTTATAATTACATACTTATTTATTGAATTATTTTTTAATAACTCAATATTTTAGTTAAACTTAATCAATAATTTATTTCAAAAATATTCTAACAAAGCATATAAATTCCATAAAAATTCATATACACATTATTTTATGATTTTCATCATTTTCACTCATTTTATGAATTATTTATCAATAATTTATTATTCTTATTATTTTCATGATTTAATAATTACTTCGAAAAAAATTTATTGGTTGACTTTTTACTTCTTTTTGTTGACATTAATTTAATTTCATATAAATTCATCATTTTCAACATTTTTATGCAATTATTAACTAATAATTCAATTATTTTTAATATACATATTAACATTAAATTCTAAATAAAATTAAAATAATTTCAATAAATGCCAATAAAATTTATTTATACATTATTTATTATTTAGCATCATTTTTCACTACAATAATCAATTATTTCCCATTATTTCACAATTTTCACTATAACATAATCAATACATAGGCTTTAAAATTCCAAAATAAATTTCAATAATTCAATAAAAATTCAAGGGCACCAATTAACATCTCTATATTCAATTTAGGCTAATATATTTTATTTTTATGCAAAAATACCTTCCTTTTTCCTTTAGAAGAAAATTCGGCCCTCACTATAACACTACCCTAAAATTTTTTATTTCTTCCATTTAAACTTTCCTTTCATCTTTTCTAATATCCACTTTCATTTTTTCTAAACCAATTTCATCAATTAACAACTTTAATAATTTTTAACCTAATTACATAAATGGAATTAATTCAAAATAAAAGGAAAATCAAAGGATTTTGTAGTCACTTACATTTTTTTCTTGCTTAAGCATGCCAAACACCTCTTTTTCTTTGCTCTACACTTACAAACTTTTCTTCCTCCTTGACCATCAACCATGGCCGGCCCATCAAGCTCTTCAAACCTTATTTTTTTTGTCCTTAATTGCAAAATACAAGCTCATAATTAGCTTCTACACCTCAAAAACTATAAGAAAATATCAAAGAACCAATTAAAATCACTTAATTTCTTAAGTTCCATTTTACCTCTTTTTCTTTCTTTACTTGATTTCTTGTCTTCTCTTGCTCAAATCACTTGATTGAGGCCAAAAGGGTGACCTAGAGAGATAGAACTTCATCTTTTATGTTGGAGTTTATGGGAAATTTGAAGTAGAATTGAAGAGAAATTAAGAGAGAGAGAGAGGGAGGTGGTTCGACCACCATAAGAGAGGGAGAGAGCTGGAGAATTCTGGAGTAATCTTCAAATTTTTAGCTCTGTTTATACCCTCTTAATGGGCCAAAAATGGGGCTAAATTAATGGACTTAGCCCATTCTTTTCTTAAGGCCCATTTAGGCCTTTTTAAAGCCCAATCAAAATTCTCTCTCTTTTCTACTTCAAATTACTTCAAAAATAATTCCATCATTTTTATCACCTCAAAAATAGGTAGTACATAAATTTGACAACTACCAATGTTACTGAAAAATTCAATTCTTATCACCAAAATATTCTACATAAAAATTCATGTAGTCACGCAAAATTTGATAATTTTTGGAGTTTGTTTATTATTTTTAATTATTTATGAAAAATCAAGTTTCCTTCCCTACCAGAAAAATTAACTCGTTACTTTTTTTGTATTTTTAACTTTTGGAGGCACATTTGACCTCAATTTCACTTCAAATTTCAACTCCTAGCTCACTATGACCATGACTTTCCAATGGTCTAATAAAATATTTTTGACTTTTGGTTGTCCTTTCGGATCCAAAAAATACTATTCACTATCGAAAAATACTATTCATGGCTGATCCAGTGTCGAGGCCATTACACATTTTTAGAACGTCTATCTGGATGGTTCGTCGATCGAAATTATAGAGACATCACCCTTGGGCTATATTTGTTTAACCTTGAGAGGCGTTTTTAGAATGTCGATCGGAATTATAGAGCCATCAACCTTGGGCTGGAATTGTTTAGCCTTGAGAGGCATTTTTGGAACGTCAATCAGGATGGTTCGTCGATCGAAATTATAGAGATATCAGCCTTGGGCTGGAATTGTTTAACCTTGATAGGCATTTTTGGAACATCGATCAGGATGGTTTGTCGATCAAAATTATAGAAACATCAGCTTTAGGCTAAAATTATATAGCATTGAGAGGCTTTTTGGAATATCGATCGGGATGATTTGTCAATCAGAATTATAAAGACATCAGCCTTGGGCTGAAATTATTTAGTCTTGAGAGACGTTTTTGGAACATTGATTGGGATGGTTCGTCGATCAGATTTATAGAGACATCAACCTTGGGTTGGAATTGTTTCTGCAAAATGCATTTTATTTATCATATATTCTATATTTTGATTTTTGACCTATTTAAGGAGTTTTATTAGCTTATCTTTGTCAATGGCCCTTTGGATTTCAATCGATACTTCTTTCCTTTCCTCAGGGGGCTCAACAACCGATGAATTAAGGGTCTTTGCTTTCCTGGCTGTTCTCCTTGTATCTGCTGTAGGCATATATTTGTAAACATTAGTATTTTGAGGAGGATGTGCAGTTTACCTGACGAGGCCATTATCTGCCTCGTATTTGCCTAACGTGCTTCTTTTGAGGGGTATTGTAATGCCACTCAGTATACCCTAGAAGAATTATTCTTAATTATTATGAATGTCTATGTTTAATTAAGTATAAATGTATGTATAAGGACTTAATTGAAAAGCTAAAGAGTAAGTTTTGGGATAAATTTTGAAATAAAGGAAAGTTAAAGGACCTATTTGTAAATAATGTAGTTTTGTGACATTTGGACCAATTGAAAACTGAGGAGAAGAGATATTTTGGGTTATATGGGCGGCTAACTCATGGCCTTCAATCTTCATCTTCATCCTCTTAAACTCTCTCTCTCTCTCATTTTCTCTCTCTAGAGTTCTTGGAATTTTGATAAAAAGGAACAAAGATTTACTTGGATTTTTGGGGTTAAGGTAACTTTTTTCTCCTTTGATGTAAGTGTTTCTTTGAATAGCTATATGGGTTTTCATGGAGGTGTCTTATGTTTTATAGAAGGAGAATCAAGCAAAAGAAAAGGGAAAGAAGCTCTCTAAGGTTGTTGAAGACTTGGAGCTAAGTAAGGTATGGAAACTTAGATTTTGTATATGTGTATTTTATGATTAGTCATGAGAGAGATCTTGAGTGCCTCTCTCATGTGTTTTATGGATGACTTGTAGCTTAGAAGGGTTTAGAGTTGATAATATGCAAGTCTTGGTTGAAAATATGAAAATCTGTTTTAAAGATTATGTGACCAGTCTGTATACTTTTGCTCTTATCTTGAGCTATAGTTGTCTAAATGATGAATTTTACTTGGTATACAAACTAGACTTGCATGCCTTGATTTTGTTAGAAGAGACTGAAATCTGATTTTCACTGCTTGATAGTGAAAATCGGTATTGAAATCTGACTGTTACTTGTATTTCGTTTTCATGAACAGTCTATGGTTTTTCTTGAATAACTAAAGTTTTACAGGTCCTATTGAAATGATTTTTGGTGTTTTGAAAACTAGAAACATAGGCCTACAACTTTGTTGAAGGCCATTTTGGCTAAAACTGTTGTTTTTAAGGTCAAAAATGGTATAGAAATCGAGACTGAAAATCGGTCTCGTGACGGTTTAGGGCTCACGGTTACCATGAATTTCATAGTAACCGTGAGGTGCCTAAGTTTTCAGTCCAGACCAAAAGTATTTACTGGACCACGATTATTAAAGTTTCATGGTAACCGTGACCCAGTCTCGTAGCATTACTTCACGGTTACTACCCTGAGCTTAGTAACCGTGAGGTAATGAGCTTTTGGTCCAGAAATAAAACCCGAATTATCTCACAGTTACTAAGGAATTCTTAGTAACCGTGACCCGAGTTCACAACCCTACGTCACGGTTACTACAAAAATGTTGATAACCGTGAGGTAGTTCGTTGTTTAGTCCAGAACTAAAGTGCATCTTGGCTCACAGTTACTAGAAATTTGATAGTAACCGTGACCCTTATTACAAGTCAAGTCTCATGGTTACCAAGAATTTTATAGTAATCGTGACCCTCCCCTATGTTTTGAAAACTATATTTTCTTCTATTTCTTTTGAGGTACAGACTTGTCTAAGCCCTTCCTAAGCTTATAAATCATCCTAAATTACAGTTATGTAACAAAATGTATTCTCTATAAATGCAAGGTTGCTTATTGATTGAAAGGTGAGTTTCTATTACTCAAATAGAAACATACATGAATTTATTTCAAAGAAGTTACAGTATATGATTATTAATTATGCTATGAAAAGGAGAATGCATACTGTTATAAGAATTAGGATTTGTTAATGCTATATGGAATGATAGTGATGAAACTTTACGATATATGAAATATGATATGTTATGCCTGCACTTAGAGACTTGGTTGTGGATAGATAGGCATGCCTATAGGGTTTCTGTCGCAGCTGCTTCTGTTTGACTCTTATGAGTCTTCTGTTTGTCTCTACGTGAGACTTCTGCTTAGATACCTACGGGTATCCTTCTGTTTAGATACCTACGGGTATCCTTCTGTTTTGATACCTTCGGGTATCCATTGCACCCATTATCCACACCCACAAGAAATTACGTAGGCCATTAATGCAAATAATGATATGCATATACAGTTTAAAATTTGTTACTGTTCTGATGAATGAAGAATGTTAGCACGGGTGTTTATCCGTGTAGGTTCGCAGGGTAGAAGTTTTATTCAGGGACAAAGCCAATAATCTCCCAAGCCGACATCAGAATAGAAGTAGCATTTTGATGTATGAGATTGATTTTGCATCTCTTTTGGTTACATCCAAATATTTGTATGTAAAGGCATGTAATTATAAAGTTATGTGAAGAATAATCAATAACATATGATAGTATGTATGTATGCTCATATAGGCATCATCAACAGACAAGTCATAGGATCAATGGTATTAATGAATGTAATTAGTAATAGTAATTAGGATTATCTAGTATAGTCCTTACATTTTTGGTATCAGAGCGCCTTGGTTTAGGCAGTTCTGGCCGATAGGAATTTCAAGAGTTATAGATATAGAATTTTGTTGATGTTGGCTGATTGTGGTTGTCCATATGTCTCTTTGATATAGCTAGAGATGGAAAGTCATCGTGACGTGGTAGATGAGTTGGCTGAGAGCAATCTACCAGGTCAATCGAATCCTTCTTAGTCGAAATCTTCTGCATCCACTAGAGGTGGTGCAGTTGCTATTGAGTATGGGGAAGCCTTAGTGAAGATTTTCCATGATATGGCACAGATTTTGCAAAGGATGACTACACCAAAGGCTCTGATTTCTGAGATCAGAAAGCATGGTGCAGAAGAGTTTCTAGGCTCTACTTGGGAAGAGTCTGAGAAAGCTGAGTTATGGCTTGAAAGGTTGGAGCAGGTTTTTAAAGAAGTTCAATGCCCCGCCAGTAAAAAGGTGACTTGTGCTGTGTCCTTGCTTCAGGGAGCGGCCTATGACTGGTGGAAATTAGTTCAGACACAACCTCAGCTACCCGATTTCCTCTCTTAGGAATTCTTTGTAGCCGAGTTTAAAAGGAGGTATGTGACCGAAGCTTATAAAGATGAAAGATTAAAGCAGTTTCTGAATCTTAAGCAGAGAGGTATGTCAGTGGCTGAATATGAGGCAGAATTCAGTCGCTTGAGCAAGTATGCACCAAAACCAATGCTGACTGGGACTTTCAAGTGTCGCCAGTTCGAAGATGGATTAAATGATCAGATTCGGGATCACTTGATAGGGCCTATTTCTTTGCACCCTGTAGATTATCATCAACTGGTTCAAGCAGCTATCCGGGTTAAGAAAGAAGAGAATGTGAAAAGAGAAAGAGAGCAAAGAAGAAGAAGTTTTTCTCGGGGTGGTTCCTCATCTGGGAAAAGATCGAGGTTGACTAAAGGAGAGCAAATAATGTCATCTGACAATCGCCCTGCATCTAGAGGTAGACAGCAGGGGTTTTTTCTTCAGCTGGATCTGGTAGAGGTACTGCATCAGGACAAGGTAGAGGCTAAGCTACAGAATGTACCTATTGTTTTAGGCGACATTGGGGCACTTGTAGAATGCTCACAGGTGGTTACTTCAGATGTGGCAGCACGGAGCATTTTATAGCCAATTATCCTATGCCGCAGGATCAAGCCTCGAGTCAACAGAGTAACCGAGGATCTTATAATGCACCCTCTTCAGGTAGAGGTCGTGGTAGAGGCAGAGGTGGATCGGGCCAGTTTAGAGCCCAGTCCAGGAATGTTTCTGAGACTGTGGATCGACCTTTTGCTCCGACACCTCCTATTCGAGCTTATGCTATGAAAGGTCGAGAAGATGCTGATGCTCCTGAGGTCATAGTTGGTACATTCTCCCTCTTTGATACTGATGTGCATGTGCTTATAGACCCAGGATCTACACATTCATATATTTGTAATGGGGAGCTGGGTAGAAATGTATCTATTGTTGATTATATGAATTATGATATATGTGTAATCAGTCCTTTGGGCCATAGTATTCATGTGAATGAAGTTTATAGAAATTGTCCTATTAGAATTCAAGAGAGAGAGTTCCTAGCTGACCTAATTGTTTTACCTTTTCATGAATTTGATGTAATCCTGGGTATGGATTGGTTGTCTATATATCATGCCATAGTGAACTGTAAAGCTAAAACAGTATTAGTTAAGAATGATGGGAAAGTAGAGACATTGATTTAGGGTATTAAGTCAAAACCTTTAACCAATGTTATCTCTGCTATGAAAGCGAAAAGATTCCTTAGAAAAGGATGTGAAGCATATCTGGCTTTGGTTCTTGATTCTAAGAGGGAGAAAGTCAATCTTCAATATGTTTCTGTGATTAATGAGTTTTCTGATGTTTTTTCTGAGGAACTCCCGGGTTTGCCACCAGAAAGGAAAGTCGAGTTATCTATTGAGACTTTGCCTGGAACTGCTCCTATCTCTAGAGCATCTTACAGAATGGCACCAACAGAACTAAAAGAGTTAAAGGTTCAGTTACAAGAATTATTTGATAAAGGCTTCATTAAGCCCCGTGTGTCACCTTGAGGCGCACCGGTGTTAGTTGTTAAAAAGAAGGATGGCACTTTGAGAATGTGCATCGACTACAAACAGCTTAACAAAGTGACAGTGAAGAACAAGTATCCTTTACCTCGGATTGAGGATCTTTTTGATTAGTTATGGGGTGTAGGAGTGTTTTCTAAAATTGACCTGAGGTTGGGATACTATCAACTTCGGGTCAAAGACATGGATGTGTAGAAGACTGCCTTTAAAACTCGATATGGTCATTACGAATTCTTAGTAATGCCTTTCGAGTTGACTAATGCACCTGCAACCTTTATAGATTTGATGAATAGGGTGTTCAGACCCGAATGAGGGATGTTTCGCCTCCTTTTAGTCTTAGTACTTGGTTTTTCGCCTTATTTTAGTCTTAGAGTTTTGTTCTTACTTAACTCAGTGTTCGCATGCTCTATGAGACCTCTACAGAGTCTGCGCATCTTCTTCTTCTTTGTGGTATTTTATACTTTCCATTTGATGATTTTTTGTGTAGTCTCAAGGAATTTCATAAAAACCTTGTGTCTTTGTGATGCGATGGTGAGTTTGCATGTTACTCTCAAGTTGCAGAACCTAGGCTTTTTTGCTCAGCCGTTGTCTCTCAACAAAAACACCAAATGATAAGTTTGAAATTATCATAGAGACAGGTGTCTCCACTTTATGCCGTGCGGTAGGTAGGTTTGAGAAGCAAGGGCTAGCATCGATCGGATCCTTTGACAGCGATACCTGCAATGATACCTAGCTCGGTGGTCCTGGGTTTCAGCACTCTGACGCTCAGATTAGCTATCGAGATAATAGATATAAAGAGTTAACTTTACAAAGAGAGAGAAAGAGTTAGAAGGGGATCCCCTTTTTAGAGAGAAACCTGTTATTTATAATTTCAGTAGAGCTTGGAGCAGTGTGCACAACAGTGTCCCTGCTCTGTGACAGGTATGGTCTATTTCTGTAGGCAGCAGTGATTGGACAATGGTGTGTAGCAGTTTCTATCAGTGAGACGTCCAATCTGATCAGACAGCCTCGATTATTGGACTTTTCCTCTCAAATGGGAGAGTCTTCAATGGGCTTTTTTTGGGACCTTTTCTTGTGATATTGGGCTGTTGGTTTTATTTTTTTCGAGTGTTATCAATAAGTTTAATAATATAATATGACATTCGATTAATTCATATAATAATATATAAAATTTTAATATTTTAGAGGGAATTCATATATTATTTATACTAAAAAGTATTTTAATTATGATTAAACATACACTTAAATAGATTTAATTGATTAGTTTTATTGATTGATTTACGGATCAAAAAAATCGTAAGGATTATCAAAAAGATTAAATATGAAAGTGATACATTTCATGCTTTTTAAGTAATAAAAAAATAATAATGAAAGTGTTTAATGACAAAATTGATATATGATCTCTTAGTAGAAATTTTACTGAATGAATGGAAGCAAGCAAGTGTTCTAATTGGTCCCCTGCATGTAATTAAATATGTCCTCACTTCCACATATATATACTAGGTAATATTTGATAAAATCGGTAATGATATTTTATTGAATGATTCTCAAACCTTAATATTAATTGAAAAACTGAGTAGATTCATTAAAATACACAGTAATTGCTCCATTTGCTTTGTCCAGTGCAAATATAGATTAACAAGACAAATGGAATTAATTGAATGACCGGGATAATATATAAAATTTCTCCTAAACTATGGTTATTTATTAGATTTCTCCCTCAATTACTTGTATATTAAATTATTTTCTTAAATTTATTTAAAATATCATATTAATTACTCGAACTTACTTAAAATGTTAAAAATACAATGTATATTATTAAACTATTAAATTATCCTCCTAAAACTTATTAAAAAACCAAATTATCTTCCTATTATTGTTTGAAGCGTGTTTTTTAAGTATTTTCTTTTAACTGACAAGTGTCCATACAGAAGATAATATAACATTTTCAATAAGTTTAAGTGAGCAATCTAATATTCAATTAGTTTAGGGATAAAATCTGATAAATAATAATAATTTAAATGGGAATTTATATATTAACACGTAAATGAATTATATAAAAAAATAAATGGTGGGAATTAAACTCCTCAAAGCAGTTGAAAAGTAAAAAGAAATAGTTGGAAACCAATAACCAAACAGCAACAAGCAGACAACGAAGAGTAAAGCAAGCACATGATAACTGCCGAAACAAAATGATTAAAGAAACTGTAGAAACCGTTTCAGTTCAAACAGAAAAACAGTACGAAATAATTAAAAAAAAAAAAAAAGAAGCAAATTTCAAGCTTTAACTTTTAAGGCATGCATGGACTCTTTCTCCCCACCTAAAACAATTTATCGGAGCCATTAATTATATAGTTATAATAATTCATTCTAATTAATTATACATCTCCCTCGACCTAATCTTTATTAGGTAAATTGCAGTTATGAATCTTGTGCATTATGCTAACCATGGCTAAATTTTATAATATAAACTTTCTTTTTTCTAATAAGAAACTGATGAAATTAAACTTTGGTAGGATTTATCAGTTTATAAATCATTATCATGATATACATATATATTTAATCTACAAGGTATAATTAGACTTATATATATTATCAAGTATTTGATCTGTATGGGATCGTAAACTTGAAAAGAAAGTTTGGTTGGTGGGATAAGACTTTGATTAAGTACAATTATATTTCTAAGCAATCTCTTTGATTTTCGCATTTGGTTAAGTACAAATATAATTACATCGTACGACCAACAAATAATTCTATGTAGCTTTTGAAAAGAAATACATAAGCAAGAACTGTATTAAGTCATAAGAAAGAAATGTAATCAGTAATAAATCACATAATTTATGATAAATAGGTTAATTAAACTATCAAAGCTCAAATCTTTCATATCATTTTAAAGAAAATTCAGCTTATCATTTTATAAATGGATAAATTGGGGGAAAAAAAAAGATGGTATGCATAAATATAATATAAGAATATAAATTAAATGAATAATACAAAAGGGATTAGGTTAGAGAATTTTTGGAGAATACAATACATGGCCATGGGTGGTGGGAGAATCGCCCTTTTCAGTTTCACTGTACAATGATGTTGGTTTTCTGGTCCCACATATGTTGATTTTAAGCATAAACAGACAATAATTTGATCAGTAATTAACAAATTTAAATAACAATTTAATTATTTAATTTTCAAGGAGCCAATAAATCAACGAAAACATAACTCGCGTTCAAGATACGGTTCTTCTATATGACAAACACAATCGATAATTATCTTTGCGGCCATAAAGATAAGGACATATATCAAACATATATACCTCTTTTTTTCATTTTCTTTTCTTTGTATAATTATTCGATATTATAAATTTATTAATTTCATTAATTCGAATTTATATCTCTATTTAATTAAAAAAAACATTTTTAATTACTACAAGTGCAAGTGTGAATTGATATATATTATTTGTTTGGTTTATAAATAAAATTATAATATATTAATAAGGGTTTGGTAATATGTGAATTAATTAATTAGAGGATTATTATTAACTTGTAAAATTCAACGGGTCAGCACAAGAATCTACCAAAATATTAGACCATCAGCTTTTTCTTGACTTTCTAAACTAGAAGTACAAATATATACTCAATTACTTAATTACTTGACTTAATTAATATTATTGGGAACTATAAAAGTTTTCTTCGTTGAATTGAATTATTATCTATCATTATCTTTTCAAAAATGAACCCTTAGAAAATACTGCTGCTTTATTAACATGAAGAAATTTATGCAGTTAAAGCTAATTTTCATTATCATCTCTTAACTTCGTATCAAATGAAACTATTTTTTTTTTGTTCAATTTAATTATAAATTTAACGAAGAAATCCATAGATTTTAAAGAGCATTTGAGTGTTAATTTCCATTGTTTACTAAGTGCAATTTCACAAACAATGAGTAAAAAAGATCACCATTTCGACAAAAAGGTCGCAGTTGAAAATAAATTAAAGAATTCTCTGGAAATGAACTTCAAGATAAATGTGCAGTATACTTTTATATATTCGTGTGGGTGCATATATCTTAGTGACGTGCACGAAATATATTAAATGGGAACAAAAATTTTATTTTAATTAGGTAAATGAAAAGATTGGATATGACAAATATAAATCAAATTGGGTTGGTGAAATTATTTGCAAAAAGATAGGTATCTTTTATTTTTCCTATTAATTTGGTAGCTCATCTTTTAATACAAAACGATGAATAAGAAAGGGATTGTGGTCTTCCAAGAAGTCTTTGTGCATGTAAGTTGAATATACGCAAAGACTTATGCTAAGATTAAGTAAAGATTAATTTAAAATATTAATCTAGAGTTGATAGGTTGCTTAATTAGTGGATTAAGTTGTGATTTTTCTTCTCTATTTGAGTATTTTTGGGGGTGCAAAACCACTAATTACAGTTGTTGGACTTCAATGGCATGACCATCACAAATTAAGAAAGCCTTTGTCTCTATTTTGGCTGTTAATTAAGAAGTTAAGTTCCTACAAACTAATCAATGTATAGAATCATTCTTTTAATTTTATATACTGAAAGCAATCATTTCCCTAATAGCAAAGCCAGCTCAAGTTTGGTACTGTATAAATCTGAACATATGCTCCTCTAAAAAGAGGACAATCACCTTTAAAAGGATGCCAGAGAATATTTATATAAGCTGTGTACAGGCTATCAGAATATTTATATATTATATTTAAGTAAATAATTATGACTTGAATCGAAATTTCAAGAAATTGCATGGCCTCAGTCGCCGTGCTGGTACAGTACCAAAATGCATGCCCCTAATTTGCGGTTAAAGGCACATGGATTAGCATGCTAATGCCACATTGATTCTCGTTGATTATACCCATAATCTTAGAAAATGTAGGCACGGATTTTTGTAATTACATTTCGAGAAACCAACGAATTTTTGCTCTGGTTTTATTTATAATGAAGACTATTATATTTCAATAATAATAATAATAATAATTTTAAGCATCCTAGTTCCTACAGAGATTAACATGTGAGGGAGATATGATTCACATGGGATGGGGTTTAATGATTGAGATCTGATGCAATAAATTAATAGTTCAGAGTTTAAAGATCTTCTACAGCAAAGGATGACTATGGTTCTATGAACCAATTAACAATGATTTCAAACTTTAATTTTTTTTTTCCTTATTTGCTGCTAAGAAGCGTAGCTTTAATTCAGACACATGTTCCTATCATCAATGCTTTCCCATCAGCATCTATAACCGAGTTCAGTTCACATGTCCTGTGAAGTCTGGTTTTTGCAACTGGACATAGAAATATTCTTGATGGAATTAATCAAAAGTTAATAGTCAATACTTCAATCAAAAGTGCTAAATGTATAATTGATACCTAACTAATAATTTTAATATGTAGTAGGTTGCAAGAAGGGGACGTACCCGACCTTCTACCCGCACTGACTCGCCGGTATATTTATTCATTTTGGCTTCATGTAACCCCAAAAAAAGCCCAAATTTATCTAAAGGGGTTCAGGCATACGCATTTTGACCGCGGCCAATGTACAGGTTACAGCCTCTCGTACTGGCAGAATAGCGCCCGACTCAATAGAAAACAGGAAAATTCTGTCCCCGAGGCAGTTCATAAATTTTTGATAGACAAAGCCAGTAATTAAATGCCATCTACTCACCAGTCTATACTTTTTCGACCAACTTACGTTATCTAGAAATTTTTTTATCGGTCTGACATGAAATTTTCATTGTACTGCAGGAGAGAACTAGGTCCCCAACTTCCAATAGCAACTATGCAGTCACGATTAACAATAAATCTCAAAAGTAGAAATAGCCCCACGTCTAAACCTCAAAATTGAATGATCTGTAACACATGGAAAAAGCTGACCTAAACAAATAAGGCATCAAGCTCAAATAATATGTAAGCTAATCACATTTGGCTCAACTGCATTATAATCCAAAAGAAAAAAACAAAACTGCTGCAACACTTACCGTACACTCTTACACCCATAAATATCATTATCTGCTCTAGAACTTCTTCGTACCTCTTGATATTACGCCTTCCTACTTTTTTTCCTTTGCTTCTTATACTCATCGTGCAATTGCAGGGCAAGTGCGGTACGGTCTAATTTACCTCTTAATTTCTCATTCTCCTTCAAATCATGGAGGAGCGTGAAATGATCTGAAAGTTTCTTTCTCAACTCATCTTCGTCAGTTAAACCTGTTTCTATAGTTCTTTCCGTGTTAGGCGCCTTGGAGGATCCTTTTTTTCTCTTGTTAGTTGATTTTATGATGTCATATTTTGGTTGAGCAAATCGCGTTCAAGCTTCAAGTCTGTAAAAGCCTGTTGAGGAGTTACAGATGATAGATATACTTGGTTATGTGAAGTGCTCATGCTTGAAGCCATTGTAGAAACAGCAGGATGATAATGCTTGGAGAGAAGATTGAGCTCCCATAGGACTGAAGCCAGTGCACCACTTAAATTAGGGTCTGAAGCGTATGGTTGATATTTCTGCCCAGAAATCACGGAATCAGATAAGTGTTATATTGGTTATTGACATCAAATACGGAGCTTCAAATTTATGGAAGTAATTTTAGAAAAGGGGCTTTGTTAGATGCTCCTTGCAATCACGATTAAGAATAAAATATCATAAAAGAATTCTAAATACATAGACCCACAGTGGTACATAATCAAATATCTTTGAACTTATCAAGAATTAAAGGAAGGCTTGCAGCAATCGAACCAGATACTGAGCCTCCTCCAGCATCATTCTCCAATAGATTCCGGCATTTGACATTCTTCTGAAGAAGATACTTCATAGTTACCAAAGCTGCAAAGCACATAAGGTCATAAGTAATATTTAAGCAAACATAACCAAATAATTTATAGCCAGATAGTGATAGCAGCAACAGCATACCAGCCATGGATTCTGCAGATCCAAAGCACAATTAAAATGTGGCTAAATGTTTCACAAATGCAGCTGCCTTTTGCATGTCATGCTGTCTATCTTCACGTAACATAATCTTCAAAGCTTCTGCCAGTATTTCACCGTGATCTCTGCATAACAATATACGAAAGAAATATTATTTTTCAAGGATAAAGAATGAAAGCATATCCATATGCAGCACAGGCAGTGCAAACCTTCCAGGCCTGTACTCAAGAATGAGATTGTACAGCAGCACAAAAGAACCCTGTAGATCAACATTCAAGGCATCTAGATTGCTCTTCATCACCTTAAAAGCAATAATGCAGCATTGAAGTCGTTCAGATACACTCAAGCTCTTCAAACATTTTTCTGAGGAATTGTTGGAGTTGCCACCACCGCTGGCAAGTTTTTTCAGATAGTTCATAAGATCCCTGATGTAATCAAGATCTATTAGATGAGAGAACTTTCCCAATCCATTCAGACAAGAAGCAAGCAGTGGGTAGCCAGGTGCATATGAAATCACATTACCGTTGGCATCAGAACTGGAACAGCAAATTAAACAACGTAAAAAGTAAAGCAATTTTTTTGTCTCATCAAATATTAACCAAAAGTGGAGGAAAAAGCACGTCTGACAATTAGACAAACATAAATGAAGTTAAGGTGCAGAAATGAAACAGCCATTCCATCTTAAATTAAAAATTCCCAGCCTTTCTGAAGCACCCTCTATTTAATGTTCTAAATGAGATAAAGAGTTGCACAAAGTTGTACGATGCCATTTCTTTCATGTCATAAAACCACGCCATAACACATTCAATTCCCCCCCTTCCCCCAACCCCTTAACAGCCTTTTACGTGATATAGCAACAGACCTGGCCTTGGTTGACTGCATGGTATGCTTCAAGATACGGAAGTAAGTCTCAAAGACAGCAGATAGCGTTTCTGATTGCATTCTTCTCTGTTCCTTCACATCTGGGGCAAATGCAGCAGCCTTATAATCAGAAGTAACCTGTAGAGAGCTAATAAGATGACCATTATACACTGAAGACAAAAAACCTCAAGAATCCATTGGCATAATGAACAGCATATACCTCCTCCCTCATTTTTGATATCAGCTCTTTTCTGCTTTTTTTCCTATCTTGTTCTTGTAATTGATTAGGCTCCTGAACATTCTTTCTTTTTTTTGTTTTCTTGTTTTTAACTTTATTTTCCTTCTCTTCTGCTTCCTGCTTCCCGAGATCTTCATCAAATGACAATGACAAGAACACCTGATTGGTTATTAACGAAATTAAATAATTAATACATAGAAGGTTGAAGAGAAACAGAGAAAGAAGAGGAGAGAGAGCAAGATGAGCAACGTAAAGCTTTTTGTTTAAATGATTGGAACTAGTCCGCAATATATTTTATTCAAAACTATTATTCTTAGAGCATGAAGAATTTTATATAAATATTGAATCACGTATACTTTTTCTTTTTCTTTCATCATTTCCAGGGAACAGGCAGATGCTCAATACACCAACATCTTTTCATGCATGAGGCAACACCTTATACAACAATGCTTGGTTGATGTTAAGACTTTTTGTGTCTATTGGATGATAAACAACTCTAAGTTGATTTTACCAAAGTCACAAATTTAAAGTGTCAAAGAATATTCCAACAGTCAAACCAGTATCAAGAGTACATAATATGTCAAATCAGAATACTCGGTTTGAACCTCTGGAAGTAAGTGGACAGTCTTTTCATTTACATCAACATTTTAGGTCGCATATTTGCTGTAAAGAGGATTGAAACAATGGATTTCAATGAGACCATCATTAAGAAATCCCATGCTACACCAAAATATATCAACTACTACTACATAAATAGGTAACACAGGCAATTCTGGATTAGACAGCATTGAAGAATCAAACTGGTTATACCGTAATTGAATCTGGATGCAGTTGACAACCATGAGCTTTAACATGATCAGCAATCAACCGGACAGCCTCCACAGTAAGTTGACCACCATGCTTTCCCTCATTAGTAAAAAGTGACTTGATACTAGCACAACAAAGTTTCCTGCAAAAACATAACAGTGGCCACAACAGGTTAACCACAAATACATTCATATAATTACTGATGCACAACCGTAGAAGACTGATGCACGGAAACCATTAATGATCCAGGCAGTTATAATAATTTCCTCCACAGAGCTGATATATAAAGACACCATAAAACATCATAAACTTCTACAGAAATTTTTCATGCTGCTTTCTTTGCAGCCATCTACCTGAAACCCAAATTCCCCAAAAATCCATATGAAATTTTGGAAACCTGCACGAAAGAAAAGCAAAAAAGAATAAAGCTGCAGAAAAACCTTATGACATCATCTGAGGAGCCTATATTTTCAACTACAGAAGATAGCAAGCTCTCACGGAAGTTGAAGTGTGGAACTGCTTCAAGTAGAGTACAAATACAGCGAACAGCCACATGCTGGAACTTGGACTGTTTTTCTACAGCAATCAGCTTCTGCAAGTATGCCTGTCAATTTGATTTAAATAACGAAAATAAATATTGTAACATTTAATGCTAAAAAAATAAAATTGAGTAAGCCCAAGTTTATGATTATGCAAAATAAAATGGAAAAAAAAATTAGAAAATCAAGATAAACCATTAATTATATATCTGAAACTGTACGAAGTTTTTATAAGTCAAAAATAATTCCAAGCTATTAAACCTTGTATACAGACAGAAGTGTTGATTCATAGTACCGCATCTTTTTAACTTCCTTCGAAACCTTCATTTCTAGCACCTTCTCAGTAGGAAGCCTAATTCGGTAGCTGTTGTATACATTTAACATAAGCACAAGTAAAGATTTCTTGTTAGGCACAAAAGAGAAAAGAAATTGCCATGATTAGAGAGTAGGAGCACTTTAAAATGAATGCAAGAATCCAACCCTGTGATAATAGCTTTAAAAACAGCCAGCAATGATAAGAGTCCAAGTCTAACAATAGCAGGATCACTATCTTTACAGAATTCCAGCATCTCTTTCAGAGATTTTATGTTTGACTATGGATCTGCCAACAATGCTATGCCCAGCTCTGCAAGTTTACTTTCTTCTTTTCAAAAGCTTCTTCTGCTGATATATCCTCTTGCACCTCAGCCTAAACAAAAGAACAATGTTGAAGGCTAAATGATATGAGCTAAATAAAAAATTCAAATACTGTGCATAACACTCAAACAAAAAAAAAAAAGAAGTACTGATTGAACAGAATAGAAAATTAAGGCGAAGTGCCTTGAGAACACATTACACATAGTCTGAGTCATTGTTCTTGTTTTGATAATAAAATCACCAATCCAGCTGACTTGCATTCTCATATCCGGAAACCAAATCAGCAACCAAATCTAAATCTAAAGCCATTGAACAAAAATAGAAAAGCATATGGTTTGCAATTCTAGCTTGAAATTTTCATATAGATAACAAGGGTAACAATAAATTTGATACTAATGCACTCACTTAAAAAAAAAAAGAAGGTTTAGCAATTCCAATCAGACAAAATACCAGAACAGCTGCTTGCGGATTTTGTTGCACGTCTTCTATGTTCTCAAGCTGTTTTCCCTGTTTCTTGGTTTTTTTTTAGCTTAGCCCTCCTTCCTGCTTTTGTCACCCTCACTGTACCTTTATCAGCAGCAGGATCATCCTTTTCATCTTCTCTGCCTTCAACATTTTCAGATTTCCTGGATACTGCTATAACAGTAACAATAACAACAACAATAACCCTCATAATCAAAGAAATGTCACCTAAAACCAGAGAGCTAAGTAAAAAAAAAGAAATTACATGTCCGGTAGTGAAGTTTTCCATCTAAAGTCTTAACAGGAAGAGCATCAACAGGATCAGCTTCGAGCTGCTTCTCCTCCTCTTGTTTCGTCTGCGACTTCTTCCGCAGCCGCTTCTGGTACGCAGCTTCCAATTCATCTCCGTCCACATCAGCTACACGAGTAACATGCCTTGGGACGAATTACAAAGAATATACACTGAGTGCAAATTATCAACAAATTACAAGGAATAATAACACATTGAATCAGCTCAAAAAATTTCACTGATCTGTTTTCTAAAACAGGCCTTGCGGCCTCAACTGCCTTGGGCCTATAGTTCGATCTCCATACAATTATCTTTTAGAGTTTCCATTGAAGCCCATTCCATTAAAAAAAAAAAAAGGAACTTTTAACTTCGACCGTCGGATTGCGTGCAGATGCCATATCTCAAATCCGTTTGAAAATATTCGATTAGAACTTTTATTTAAAAAAAAAAAAACTTTATAAAAGATTTAAAAAATTTAATTACAACTTTTTAAAAATTCGAAAAGATAAGATGTAATCAATCTTGATTTTTACTTTTTAATTATAATGACTTCTATAAATTCTTAAAAATCTTCCAGTTAACATACAAGCTTTCACTCATAAACTTTAATATCTGATTAAATATCTAATTAGTTAATTTAATTTTCTATAGATATACAAATATTTAACTAATCAAATGTTTGGGGTATTTTATAAATGTTATATTTTTTTGGATTAGAAAATTTATATTTCATCAAATCAAATAAGCATGTTTTTTTTTTTTTTTAAGTTGAGTAAGTTTACATCTAAAAACATTTACGTTGAGAATATAAAATAATAGTATATCAGAGAATCGAATTTGTTATTCCAAATATTATTTTTTAAAAAAAGTTAATGAATTTTCAATTATGATATTATCATATCATTGAGTTTTGAAATCTGCACTTAATGGTCATGCGCACGTGTTGTTTTCCTTTTTTCTTTTCCCATCTCTCTTTTTCCCGAATATATGATATATAGAAGAAGACATTGAATAAAATATATATATATATATAATGAGGCCCACAATTAGAAGTTATTTTTGACCCAAGTGGGAAGGGGCTCCAAAATTCAACATATTAAAAATATTTGGCATATTAATATTAAATTGAATGATAAAATAATGCTAGAAGTTTGTTTAGTTGAACTAACATAGTGAAGATGATGTTGACTATACCCGTACGTACATAATTGCCTGGGTTTCTTATACGATAAATGCCATTCAATTCAGTCAATATTATACATTAAATTTAAAAAAAAAAAAACTTTGAACATGCTATGTAAATTTTTTATTACACATTAAATTTTGACAAAAATGCACGTATTTTCTCTAATTAAATAATATTTGCTACATATAAATCTTAAAATACACATACTATTTTTAATCGGTTACTAAATTTATTTTTATTAACAAAAAGAGTAAAAAATGTAGAATGAAAAGGGATAGGATTAACGAAGAAAAAAATGGAAAGAAGTCTAAAAGCATGATAAACAAATAAAATATATATATATATATATATATTTGGTGTCTTTGACATGTATTTCATAAATCGACATTAAAATAATTTTATTTGATTAATGGAAAAGGAATCTAAATATTAAATTAAGAATACCGTAAGTCTAAATATATAGTTGGAACTAATTTTGTTGCCAAGTTGGGTTCTTTTTAAATGAAAAAAGTGATCGACTTGAGCTAATTAACTTTCATTTCACACCTCATTGAGAGGCCAACTTCGAAAGATGTCGGTGCCGAAAAGAGAAAAAACACAGCATAGTCGGCCCACAAGATATATATATATAGACAATAGATTTTATTTAATTTGCTGGTATTTGCTGGTGCAGAGGACTGTTCCACCGATATTTAAACAGCGGTTTTATTACGCATATAAATTATTAGACATGTACGATGATTCATGAATGCTTTTACGGGTTTTTCACGGAACACAAAACAGAATCTTCCATTGCGTTCACACATTTAACTAAAATTGATAATTAATTCTTTTTCTTTTTTTACCTTTATTTGACAAAATGTTGGGAATTAATTCACATTCCGAAATAGAAATAGCTAATTGTTACAGTTAGGTCAATTCAAATATAACTGAAAACAAATTAATATTTTTATTGTTTTCACTAAAATTAATAAATAATAAATAAACTTAAATTTAATATTAAATTATATGATTAAACTAAATTATAAAATCTAATTTGTTTTAATTTTATTGAAAAAAATAAATTGAAAAAATAAAATAAATTAAAAATTTAAAAGCTTAAAAGTCGCAGATAAATAAAATTTAAATTTTACTTTAAAATGATATATAAAAAAACGAAAGGAGTAAAAATTAAAGTAAAATATAATGCACCATCGGATACAGATTCTTAGATTCAATAAAGGGATTAATTTTGGAGATTGATCAAAGAAAGACACATCTAAGCGAAAATTAATCCCCATCATTATAACTAATAAATAAAGAATTTGATATTTTTATTATAACAGGTATTTAGGGAGGAAAGAGAGTAAAACTGAAATAATAGTAATTAGAAATATAGTCAAATTGGCAACTATTTCAATTACCTTTACAATTACATGTAAAGATAGCAAATAGTTGGATTAGACGGATTTGAATTACATAATTAATGGATTAAAAAATATGTATCAATATTCAAATGGGTTGGATGAATTTGGATCGATCCATAGATTTAATATAAATTATTATAAAATTTGTTATTAATTAATTAATTGATCTTGTAATACCCTTACTAAATAATTTTTCAATTTAGTCCTTTAATTTTTATTTATTTTCAAAATTGCACTTTTTACTTAATATTTACAAAATTATCATTATTCTCATTTATTTTCATTTCTAACATATAAATTTGCATACAAATTAACAATTGGTCCTCATTACTAAAATTTTGGTTCAATCGGAATCCGTTACTGGTCCGATTCAATTAAATTTGTCCGATTCTATAATTACCGGTGTCATCGAAAATTTTAATTTTTATTACCAAAATAATCTATAAGAAATTTTAGTAAGATATGCAAATTTTGGCAATTTTAGGGTTTGTTTGCTATTTTTAAAAATTCAGTCAAATTCAAGTCAACCTCTCTATTATTAAAATTAGCTCGCTACCTTTTTCGTATTTTTGACTTTTAGAAATCTATTTGACCTCGCTTTTACTTCAAATTTCAACTCCAAACTCACCACGATCAATATTCTCCGATTGTCAATTAAAATATTTTTCGCTTTCAGATGCATTTTTCAGCTCGAAAATACTATTCACAATCGAAAATTATTGTTTTTGATTGACCTGATATTATTAATCGTTGCTGCTGGCACCTATAGTGAAGTGGTTGAAATCGTAGTGGAGATGTTAGGGTTTTGGAAAGAGGATAAAATGAGGAAAAAAGAATGATTTTGTAAGAAATCCATTGGGTATAAATTCAATGGGTTGAAGAATGAAATATATCAGTTTTGGGTTGATCCAGTGGGTATTGAATTGGGTTGGATTAGGTTGAAAAATAAAATGGGTTGGTTTTGAGTTGACCCAATTGGTATTTGATTGGATTGGGTTGATTTAGGTAATTTTTTGGATGAATTTAGATCGACTCATTGGTTTGAGTTAATTTTGCCAGGTCTATTTACATGTAATTCAAAAAATTTTGAATTTAATTGTCAATTAATTTTGGTTTTATTGATATCTAAATTGATTTTTAGCACAATAGGATCACGAGTACAAATTTAGACGTTGACAATTAAAATATAAATAAATTATTCCATATGTTCATAAAAAATTGTATACCTTTCTAAAAATAATTAAGTGTTTAATTACTTAAAATATGGTATATTTGGTTATTTTATTTATATTATTTCCTTACTACAATAAATACTTGTTTAATGTTTTTCAAATTTCAATCAACTTGCTCATTAGTCACTCCTTATTTTAGAAGGACATATTAGTAAAATATTAGAGTAATTAGTGAATTTCTTGGAAAGTTGTTATTTATTTGTGAAATGAAAAAAATAATATATGATTTTGTCCATCCAAGTTAGGAATACTTAATTCAATACCTTTTTAGTAGGATGGATTTGTGTAGTTTTTAAATGAATTTGAAACGTATTTACTTTACTATTCATGTTGTATTCTCCTAATTATGTATTTAGGTATCCGTTATCCAGATCCATGTTTATAAAATTAAAACATTTATATATATATATATAATTTTAATTCATTTTATTATATTAGATTACAATTTATATCTATAAATTAGGCAATACACTATATTAATTAAAATCTATAATATACCGCTAACATTAAATATATTCAATTAAACATATCAATAATTTAGTTAAATTTATATGTTAATCGAGTTTTGGGTCAATTTCGAATATTAGTCGGAAATAGTGAACTCCTTTGGGGTGGGTATGGATTGTGTAAAAATTGAGTTTAGATTATTGGATTTGTGTATTTATATATTTGGATTTGAATTTAGAGAGGGTGTTTTTCGTGAGTACTCTATACCTATTGTCACCCCTAATTAATATCATGATAAAGTCAATTCTCTCTATTCGCAAGTTTTACAAGGCACCCAGTCGATATTCAATTTTGTGAAATTTATGTTATAAATTTTTCACATGTGTTTGGCTCTAAGCATGAAAAAATGCATATTAAATATTTTATATCGACTACTTACAAAAATATAAGGTTTAATACCTTAAATTTTCCCTGAAATTGTATTTAAGCTCATAATTGATATTTAAACTTTAATTTTGTTTAAATATTCACCTAAATTTCAAATATCATAAAAATTACCATCTAAAACTGAATATAAAAATATTGAATAGTATATGTTTTTATATTTTAATATTAATTAAAGTTTAAGTGGCAAATTATCATCGTTATTTAAGTTTAAGTAGTAATTTTTAATAATATTAAAATTCAGGTGGTAATTTAAATACAATAAAGTTCATGTATGAATTATAAAATTAACTATAATTTCATGGGAACTTTTAGATATTTAGCCAAAATATAATATTTTTCGTAAAAATTTGAATAATTTTAACCTCATAAACTAATTTTAGTAGTTGAGTTAGGCCCAACTTTATTTTTTTTTCCACAATATTCGAGCTGCCACTCTGTTTCCCCTATAACGAAAGAAATATACAATTAATTTGAAATTGATGGCTAAAAAATAAAGAATTAAATGCGGGGAAAGATTGTACATATAAACTTGCTTTTCTGTGTCTATGTTACTTTCAATTATTCCATTCGTTCTTTTTTATCTGTTATTTTTAATTAAAATTTAAATTTTATTTATCTGTCGCTTTTATTTTTAATGTAATTTAATTTACTTATTTAATTTATTTTTCTTTCCCAATAAAAGTCAGAACCAATCAGATTTGATAATTTAATCTTAATAATACAATTTAATACTAAATTTAAGTCTATTTATTATTTTTTAATCCTAGTAAAAATAACAAAAATGACTGATAAAAAAGAACTAAAGGAGTAATTAATATGGCCGAAGGTTCTTCGTCATAATGGCATTCCTAAACTGATATTAATATCATTAAAACAATGTTTGAATGGATATGTATGCATTTGGGAATGTAGTTAGAACGTTAACAAATGAATTTAATTAGTAATGGGAAGGCCAGATAAAATTAAGTGCTCATACTTCAAAATTTAAATTGTTAGTTATAATGTCACACCAATCACTCTCTATAATAAGAAGATGGAAATGAATCAGCACGAGAAGAAAAATTAAAATAATTTTTTTTTATATAAATAAAAAAATAAATAAATTTGAAAAAAGCATGAAGTTTCTATTTCGCGATAAATGGTAATGGTAGGTAAGCAACTTTAAAGACAAAATAATTCACATTAAATATAGGTTAGGTATATAAATAAATTGCTATTTAATTGCCCTTAATTAATAGTTCAATGCAACAAATTGATGAACGTGTAAGTTTCACAAAGTTTAGGTAAGTGCTATTTTCCTTGTATTAATTAAAGGAGAGAATTCTATATTATATCCCCCTTCTTCTATCTACCAAAACCTACTCTCATTATATATACTTTATCCATATTTTCTTTGGTCTATTTCAAAATTTTACATATAGTTAATCTATAAATTGCAGTACATTGTACTCCTATTTAATTTTATCTTATTAATTACAATTGAAATTTTCATAAATCAGTGATTTTTATAGTTTCAATAGTATTTAATTATTCATTCTATATTTAGGATACGTACAATAGAAAATTTACAAAAGAAAAAAAAATATCCTAACTATAATAACTGTAATTTTTTAATCCGTGTGAAAAATAAAAGTGGATAAAAATTATAGGACGAAATGTTGGTGTGTCTATATATATACACATACACTTTCTTTATTTAGAGAATTGCTTTTTATTTTTATTTTTTGGTTTAACAGTGAGATGTCAAAACTCGGCCTATACCAACAGAAAAGAGATACCTTTAAGCCATATCACATCTGAAATAATTTCCATTCGAGCCAGACAAGACCACAAAGGCGGTAAAATTCTACCACAAAGTATTTAACACATCTGCATTTTCAGGATTTAAACTCGAGATCACTAGTTAAGTTAGTAGAGACCACTGCCATCTCAGCTACATATTCGGTATTTTTCATAAATTATATTTTAATTAAAATTAAATTATTAACAATGCACATAAGTAGGATTTTTTGTACTTTAATTTTTTAACATGGACTCGTGTTGCTCTAATTTTTTTTGGGCATTTTTTATACTTAACTATTTAAAATAAGATAAATTGGTTTTCATCTGGAATGACAATCAATCACATAAAAGTGTTAAAATATGTTTATTTTAATAGGTTCAGCTGTCAAAATTACATATTTTAAAAAATATAAGTGTAAAATCTCTTTATTTTTAATTGTTCAATGGTAAAAAAACCGACTAAAAAAGTTTATGTAAAAAATTTACCCTGTTTTCAATAGTCGAGAGTCAAAAAAACCCATATCCATTTTCGTTTTGATTTCGTAAAAAGTTAAATGGAATATTTAAAATTAAAAAAATTGCAATTTATTCAATTGGTAAAAATGTATAAAATTACAGTTTGTTAATATATATATATATATATATTTTTAATTTTCGTATTAAATTGAGATTTACCCCCTTAAAGAGGAGTGGATTAATTATTATTACTACTATGACATCATGGGTACTAGAATAAGATGAAACGAGTAATTATATCTCACTTTAATTCTTCGTGCAAGTAGGCAAGTCATTAAACCCCAAGTACATTATACGAATTCATATTTTTATAATTTTTTTTGTTGAATATACGGACTGAATGAATTAATGCGAAGACACAATATTTATCTTATACATAAAATAAGTGATATTCAAAAAAAAAAAAAATTCAAGGAAACGAAGGTAGGTGAGAAACTTTAAGATCATGATATAATTAAATTCTCATTTATTATAAGTTAGGTATATTAATGAATTGGACCAATATATAGCCTTAATTAGCTTCATGCAACAGAAATAGAACTCATCATTTGACGACTGTGGGTGAATGGAGTTTTCAAACATTTATAGGACACAACCAATTTTATTTTAATATATAGTATTTATTTATTTATTTTTTAAATGTTCTTGTACATCACTATCTGTTTATGATACATTGAAAGAGTCTGTTTATGATGGACAGAAACTTGTACATGCATGGCCATGTAAAAGGTGGCTTGATTGTTGAATTTGGATACAAGTCACAATCTTAACAGTATTAATTGAGTTTCCATTAATGGCCTGGACCCATTTCCAAATTCTACTCCTTATTTAATTTTTGTTATTAGATTTTGATTTTCTCATATCTGTAAAATTCTTAGCAACTTGAGTGTTCAATAACACAGTCAGATTACTTATTTAGTACGGCTCATTTATATTTTTGTGTACTATAATCTTATTCGCTCTGTTTTTTTATTTATTATTTTTACTGAAATTAAAAATAATAAATATATTTAAATTTAATATTAAATTAAATTATTAAATTTAATTGATTTTAATTTTATTAAATAATAAATAAATTAAATTATATTAAAAATCTAAAATTTTAATGAATTTTAATATAGCCCCATGTTAGGTCCAAGATTCTTAAATGCGCACGTTACTTGTATGGCCACCATCAAATTTATGTAGGCCCATCTTATATGGTCAAATAAAATTTATAAATTAATTGCATATCTTTTTTCTTATTGAACGGGTTTCACGCCTTAATATTTGTAAAAACTTTATTTTTGAAAATCTTGACTCGAGAAAATTTCAAATTCAAATACTTTTATCTACAACAATTATATAATGAAAATTGATTTTATTTATATGGTGCGGTGCATAAGAAAATACACACGGTTAGATCATAAAAAAATATTCTCTCCTTTTTTATATTACTTTTTAATAAAATTTAAATTTTATTTATATGTTACTTTTAAATTTTTAATATAATATAATTTATTTTTTTAATTTATTATTTTTTAATAAAATTAGAACTAATTAAATTTGATAATTTAATTTTAATTATATAATTTAATACTAAATTTAAGTCTATTTATTATTTTTTAATATCAGTAAAAATAATAAAAATAACAGATAAAACAAATAAAAATATATATATATATATATATATATATATATATATATATATATATATATATATATATATATATATATATATATATATATATATATATTCTAATCAAGGGTATATATTATAGAACACAACGTATCTAAACCGAATATAATCCAAATTAGTGCAATTTGTGGGAGTAAAATACAAAAATACTTGTATTGTATATATATATATACATAGGGAGAACATGTGCATAAAATAAAAACTATAAAAATCATTAAAAATTTTAGTTTATATATTTGTCTGCCTGCATTAATTAATTTCTGTTCTCTACATCCTTTTTATAATTTACAAAGTCATGAACACTAAATTCAAACAGGTTAATTAATCAGGTTGATCTCAAATTGACATGTTGAGATCAATTCGAGGCTTCTTCACTGCAGGCATGGGAACAACAGTATTGCATCTTGGGCATTTCGGATTATTTTTCATTATTAACACATAAGATAAGCAACCTGGGCACCCCGCTGCAATCGGAGAACACACTAGTTTCTCTTCTTCTTCTTCCTGAATCTCTTTAATGGACGATGAAGATGAAGGCGACATTGATGATTTCCAAAGTGAAGTTGATCGCTTCCTAATCGGATCTCTCTCCGCTCTTTCTAGAGCAGTTTTAACCTTGTCCAAAGTGCAAACGCTCTGGCAATAGTTGGATGATGCCGATGAGGACGATGATACTAATTTCAATTCCAAATTACTTTCTTCGAAAAGATTTAATGTGATTTTGGATGGCGATGGCGGGAAATTTAAATCCTGAAGCTTCGCCGCCGTTTGATTGGTTTGTTGCCTTTGATCTGAGGATGATGACGGTGAATTCGGAGGATTGCATTTCTGTAAATATACCTTCCCTGACTGCAACCGCGAGAAACATATAAATTATTAATTAAACGAATACTTTCAAATTATATCAATAATTGATTTATTGAGTAACTGCCGGATTTATCAAGTAATCAGAAACTGAAGGG
This sequence comes from Excoecaria agallocha, assembly GCA_037975025.1. Taxonomy (NCBI): domain Eukaryota; kingdom Viridiplantae; phylum Streptophyta; class Magnoliopsida; order Malpighiales; family Euphorbiaceae; genus Excoecaria; species Excoecaria agallocha. Next base: position 835,427 of record JBBPFJ010000033.1, on the reverse strand, counting down.
ATCCACGGATTTTTCTAATGAAGATTATGGATATGAGCATTAACGAACACTATTAAATAGAATACAATTAGCAACCGTTTCTGCCATTAATTACTAATTATGGAGAACTTTCTTTCTTCAAATAAAAATAAAATCCCGGTAAACAAGCTGTTTGGTTAACGGAAAAAGAGAGGCGGACAAATTTGAATCACCATCAATCCAAACAGAACAAAAATCGATTAATCGATTATTTGATTTGTCTTTCAATTCGCTTTCTCAGAGGATTGAAGAAAACAGAGAACTTAATCCCATCGTTGAATTATTTTCCCAGGAAACAAACGAAGATAAAAATAAGAAAACGAAATGAAATTACCTTCAAGTCCAGACGCTTTTCCCAACCAGAAGGCACTTGCATATCGAGGTCCAATTCTTGAGACTCATCTCTTCCAGTATCATCACCGGCACCAAGCAAGTCTCTGGTGATCAAAGACGATGATTGACCGCCATTGAGTTCATTACCCACCGTCCGATCATCTTCGAATCCACTCAAGACCCTAAAAAGAGAGCTAACTTCAGCTGCCATAACACACTGCGGTTGTTTCTTCGTCTCCTTCTTGGAAGAATGAAAAGGGTTATTTCTAATAAATATAGACGCGTGCGGAGATTAGGATTCAAGAAGAAATTTGAATTTTCTGTTGGGCTTTGGATTTCTTGTTGGAAAATGATTTAATTAATGGAGTCATTTATTGTGGAGTTAATTAAATTATTTATGGTACGTGAATGAAGTAGAGGAAGAGTATTCAAGAAAGGAAGGCATTAAAGTAAATGGCCGCATTTAATGCTTTCAAATGGCAGTCGACATTTTTGGCTCTTCGTTTTTAATTAATTCGACATCTACCCCTCAATTTTTAATCAATTATGGCTTTTTTCATTTATATGTATAAAGTAGACTATAGATTTAAAATGTATTTTGTGACTTTCTCCATGACAATTTTTATAGATTTTTTTTTTTCCGCCGGAAGTAACAGTTTTATATTTCAAAAGATATTAATTATATATTTTGTCTTTATATAACTACTAAATAATAGGCTAATAATCTATATGTACTATCAAATTATTAATTTTTTTTTAAATTATTATATTAAATTGTCACTTCGATAAATTTGGTATGCATTTAATGCATATTTTTTAATTTTACTTTTTATATAATGTCAATAAAATATTTAATAACTTAATTAATATTTCTTTTTATACATACTTTACTGTGATAATTTAAATTAAGATAGAGCATTTAAGTTTATTTAATAATATAATTCTTCATAAAAAAATAGCAAAATGGATGATTACTATAATATTAGTGATTTGTACAAGAATTGATAATTTGGCTGGATGAAGAGAGTAATATATAATTATAGAGAAGTAATGAAAAGATATTTTATTAAATTGTAATGTAAATTCAATAAAAATAATGTTAATTAGTGATTTTTTTTAACTAAAATGTCAAATTGAATGGAAGGAATGGAGTATTAAATTTTAAAACCTTAAAAAAGTCAAAATAACAAAATAAATTACTCAATCCATTTTACTCCAACTTTTAGAATTTCAAGTACATAAAAAAATATTACTAATTCATATCAATTCTACAAAATTTGGTTGTAAATATCCTTTCATTAATTCTTTACAACTACATGTTTGAAGTCTATTAAACATATTTTGCTAGTGCACACATAACGGGAAAAACAAAAAAAAAATTGTAATTAATATTCATTAAAAATTAAAAAATGTCACGTTGAATTAAATAAAAAAATCCTCCAAAATTATCAAGTTAGGTGAGATGAATAAATTATATCCGGCTACCTATTAATGAAGAAAAAAAAAATCCAAATGAGAAATTTAAGACTTGGACATAAATGGTTTAGTTTGTATGAAATTTAAATCATAATGTGCAATATAGTCGAGGTAGTAATTGGCCCCAATGGAATTTATTTATATTTATTATTCCATTTGTTCCAATTGATAGGCATAATTTTTATTTATTTATTTATCTTTTATTATAATTCATTTTTCTTTACTGACTATACAATCGATCAATTAATTGATTAATTAATTTATAATATGCCCTTGTTTAATATTTTATATTTACTAAGTAATGTTTGATACTTTTGATGTATACCTCTCGTATATACTATAGGGATAAATTAATATAAATGCATGTAAATTATAGTATAAATTTAAGAATATTAATTATATTTTTTAATCTATGTGATATTAAAAATTTGCGTATCTTTTTTTTTTTTTTTTTAAAAAAGAAAGATTTGTGTATCTATTAAGATGGGAGGACTATCAATACAAATTCAAATTTTATATATTCATCTAATAAAAGAGATTGCGATATGACCTTCTTTTTTTTTTTCCTTTACACGATATCTATTTGATGAATTGGTCTATTAATTTTAGTTTTCTTTAACATGTTTGTAAATATACGGATTCATAAAAAATACAAGGTCCAAAAGAATGATTATCATTAGCCAGGGGATTAAATTAAATTATTTGATATTTTGAATGAAATAAAAGGCAAATTTAAAATAATAATGTGGTACTCTATCTGTTTCATTTTAAATAATTAAAGAAATGACTGAAAATTTTTAATTTTATAAAAGAATATTAACGGGGGACTAATTTTTTTTTTTTAATTTTAAGCATATCATTTAATTTTTATGCCATCAAATTTAAATTTATTATTTTATTAAATATAGTTATATATAATAAGTAAAGATAATTATGTAAATCGTTTTTTTTTAATTTAAAAGTATAATTGAAATGAGATGAAGCAAAAAATTAAAAGTAGCTATTTAAAATGAGATGGGGGAGTCACTTTTAAAAATAATATCTTTCCGCTATTTTTTATCAATCATTTTTATTGTTTTCATTAGGATTAAAAAATAATAAATATATTTAAATTTTTTATTGAATTATGTGATTAATATTAAATTATTAAATCTGATTGATTCTGATTTTATTGAAAAAGAAAAATAAATTAAAAAAATAAATTAAATTACATTAAAAGTTTAAAAGTATTTTATGGACCTCCTTCTTCTTATGTTTTTCTTTTAAAATTTTACCTTTTTTTTTGATAAATAAAAAAAACGGAAGGAGTATTTTTTGGAACGAAAAAAATCAAAAATTATAAATATGGAGCTTTAGTGCAGTCCGTTTTCATAACTGAAATAATATTAAATGACTCGAAATATGTAGTGCTCATTAATTCCGGGGAAAAAAAATTAAATTATGGTAGTTAGTCCAGAAAATAATTTATTATTTTGCTTATATTACCATGTTTTTATTCAAAGGAAGGTGTAGGCATTTAAGAGATCGCATAAAGTTTTTAATGCAACATTTAATGGTGAAACCCTTAAGAAGATGATGAGTTGATGACGGAGCCAAGAGCTAAATTTTATTTATTTATTTTTTGTTTGAAGAATTTTTTTAATAATAATAATGTTTTATGTTATAAACTTTTAATCCTGAGAATCAAGAAGACTTTTCTATAATTATTAAGTATGAAAAAATTAAAATATTTTGGGCGGTTAAATATCCACATTTATATCTTCGTTGTAGATTGTTGTAGAGCATTAAATTTAAATTTAATGTTTTTTTTTTCTCCTATTAAGCTTTTGATTTTTTTTTTTAAGATACTTGGTAGTAATTGCTTGCGTGCATAGGGAGGTGTAAGTATTTAAGATAGACCATAAAATTTAAGACCCAACATTTAATGTCAATAAAATCCAAAGTGACGGGGTCAACAAGTAGTAAGTTTGTAGCTACTTTTATCAATTCTTTAATTCTCAATTTAACTACTTTTATCCTCCCAATTTCGTGGTTCAACTTAAATCAATTAATTTTATTACTCAGCCAAACATATCATTCATAACTCCATTCAATCAAATTGTATTATCTAAAATTCTTTATAGGTTCAATTTAAATAATTACACTAACACTATTAATATATCTCTTGTTAATCGTTAAAAAGCATGCGCTACAATATAATTGATGGCAAAATCACTCTACTACTATAAAATAAGCTACAGCATTAAAATTTATATATAAAAAACAGCGATTCTATTGAAAAAGTAGCTTTTAACCCAAAAAAATAAAATAAAAGATATTATAAATAGGGTCTCTCGAGGAATAAAAGGGCCAGTGTTGCCGAGGACTGCGTCGAGAGATCCAGCATTTCATGTGACGGGCGAGACGCTTATCTATTTTGCCAAAGGGAATTGGACTCTTCCGCTACCCACCACTCGTCTTATGCAAGAAAATCTCTATTTTTCAGTTTTCACAAATTTCTTTGTATTTTCTAAATATTTGGCATGTTACATTTGTAATACTATTTTATTTTCTCTTTAGCACTCGTTTTTCACTCCAAACATGACACTATTAAAAACATAAGTAGTAAATATAGCATATAACTTATCAAATCAATGCCTAATCAAATTTATTCAATTTAATACATTTATTTTCATAATAAAAGGAAATGAAAAATAGAAGTTCAAATTTAAATTATTTTAATATACCCGAATTAATTTTTTCATTGGAATATTTTCGACCCACCTATTACAGTTAACACGCTTGATAATGCTCAAATAATCAAAACTAAGCCCAACCCATTAAATTACAATTTTTTTATGAATTTAATAGTTTAAATATGAACGTATGAAGCTACATTCCTGCATATCTGCTCTGAAATAGCAAGGAGCAAAAAAGAATAAAAGAAAAACTTCTCCAATGCAATTTATTTAATTTAAGAATAATAATTGGGGTCCACTATATTATCCTCCATATACACAACGATTCCCAGCCCACTTTCCCCATCAAAACCTTCAGAATTTCGCACTCAAATCCGAGAAACAGGATTTGGCCATTTTACGCTGCCCATTGTTTATAGAGTTAGGCTTTCGCGCTTCACTCTATATCTCTTTGTTCGGGAAGAAAGAAAGCCCTTACGGTAGCAAAAGAAAGATGCAAATCTTCGTCAAGACTCTCATTGGAAAGACCATCACCCTCGAGGTCGAGAGTAGCGACACCATCGACAATGTCAAAGCTAAGATTCAGGTACTCATTCTTGTATTTTCTGTCTGGGTATGTTTCTTTTTCGTGGAAGGTTGTTGCTTTATGATCTCTTATTGCCAATATTTGTGTTTTCATTGGTGGGTGAGTAATTATTTTGTTTGCGGCGAGAAGGCAAAGCTAGGGTTTACAGTATGAAAAATGAAGAAATTTTGGGTTTTCTGTTTGGTTTCTTATCCTTGCTCGTTATTTTAGCTATATTAGAGCTATAAATGTGAGATTAGCATTATTGACACTTCAATTTTTAATACAAACGATGAAATTCATATCCTTTACAATGAATTTGAATTGAAGAGCTTTGCTTGTCTAATTGAAATTGGGGATGGCTTTGACTTTCAAAACATCGGTGAAAGAACAGATAATATGAGTTTGATGAACTTCTTAAGTAGCTTATGTTGCTTTGAGGGTAATGTTTTGGCCTCTTGTTTGTATATTTCTGTGCTTTGGTCTGGTAATTGATGGCTTTTTCTATGGCCAGGACAAGGAAGGCATGCCCCCTGACCAGCAAAGGTTGATTTTTGCTGGTAAGCAATTGGAAGATGGCCGGACTCTCGCTGACTATAACATCCAGAAGGAATCCACACTTCATCTAGTTTTGAGGCTTAGGGGAGGAACTATGATCAAAGTGAAAACTCTTACTGGAAAAGAGATAGAAATTGACATCGAACCTACCGATACTATTGATAGGATCAAGGAACGTGTTGAGGAGAAAGAAGGCATACCCCCAGTTCAACAAAGGTAATCTCTTTTACTTATTCTATTTCTGTGTTGAACTTCTATCTCAATAGCTAGACATGCTTTTAGAATTTTCTTTATAAGATAGATTAACTTTTGTTTAAATTTCTGAATATCAATTCAATTTTGCTTAGAGTGCTCCAAAATTATCCAAAATGTTAATACAGCCATCGTTGTTGTGGTGTACAATCAAATAGCAGATGTGGTACATAAGCAAACTTAAAAGTTAGGACATTTGTTTAAAGTTTCTTGTTACATGCTTGCTTAATTAGTCATTCAGACCCTTGTTGAATTGCTCCATTTATTTAGCACCATTAGCTTAGCATATGCATATCATTGTGTAGATAGCATGTGCCTTGATAAAAGCAATTCTGATTCTGGCTCTTGCCAATGGTCGCAGGCTTATTTATGCTGGGAAGCAGCTCGGAGATGACAAGACTGCTCGTGATTACAACATCGAGGGCGGCTCTGTGCTTCATCTTGTGCTTGCTTTGAGGGGTGGATGCTTCTAAATTGTGTTTGAATTGTTCAGAAATTATGGTTACCGCTTCTTTGTTTGCGTTGTGCAGATAAACATGGAAACATTACAGGGAAGACGTTCAGTTCATTTTATGCACATGAGCTTGTATGTCATTAAGTTACCCTGTTGCTGTTTACTGTGCTGTTTTGCTGGTTATAATTACTGCATAATCTCCTCCCTCATTTTTGCCCTTGTTTCTCTTGTCTATTTGCTATAAACTAAATCTGTGATTTTACTGTTCATGTTCTACCAGAAGAAGAGGTTTAATGGGAGGAGTAACTAACAATTGTACATATTTGATTTGTGCTTAATGGGCCTAATCTATCTTGAAAATTTTCACAGCCCTTGTTCGTTTGGTAGAGAGGAAAGACTCAGTACAAATCCAAATTTATGATTTAGGGCTCGCGTGGTCTTCCCTTCTTAGTTTTCTATTTCCTGAAAAAAGGCCCAAACTCTAAATTCGGTTAAAGTGGGGGGAAAATTCTTACCAAGTTCTGGATTATCCCATTTCCTGAAAAGCAAATTGATAGTTCATAGTCACCTATGCATGTTAATTATCTCATTCTTTTAACTAATTTTGTATAAGTGATAATATATTATTAATTTGGTTCATGAAGTTTAGACAACTATATTAGGAGGATTAATGAATAAGCAGAAAAAGAAACTAATTGTTGTTCGAAAAGATTATATTAAAGAAAACATTGAACGAAGCTGCATGCTTCCTAAGCTTAAGTGCGTTTTCTTTATTAACATTAGAGAAAAAAATATTCTTATTTTTTTTAATTAGCGAATTTCTTACCGTTCATAAATAAGTGTTAATCTTTTTTATTTTAGTGTATTCATAAAAAAGTGTTTATTTTTAAAAAAATGCAGTATATTTAAGAATGATCATCCAAATATGTCTTATAATAGTCAATATTAGTTTAATTTTTAAAACACAACTAATAAATTAATTGTGTTTTTAAAAGGGAGATAATGAATAAATTTTTTAATTATTATAAAAAAAGAAAGTGAATATTTATTTATGAATTACGAAAAGAATATTATATATAAAAAATAGTAACAGAAAGCCAATTATTTGCATTTAATTTGTGTCTTGCAAAGTATAATAAGAAAAATAGGTCATAACCAAATATATACTTAGAAGATTAGAAATGTGTGACCTATATAAATAATGCTCTTCAGCCATGCAACATGCTTTTAACGAAGTCAGCCTCCCAATTGCTTTAAACAAGTACTTGTACCATAAACAAATGTCAGTTCACTACGCATTGCCTCTTTTATTTATTTTTTTTCCCCCTTGCATAAACACTTGTTTAGAAAAAAATTATGGTACTCTTTATGTACATAATTTTAAGAGTACCATATTTTTTTTTCGCATGTTAATCGTTAGATTAATATACACCATCTACGTTTACTTTTTAACTGTTCAACAGTTGACTCGGTTTGAACAATTAAAAAGTAGTTAAAAAGTAAAAAGTAGGAGGCTAACTAATGCCCTTAATTTCAATGCTACCATAATCCAAATAACACGCAATTAAACTGATAATTACTAGACAAATTAAATATGAACTGGACTTTAAATACGTATTTATAACTTTATAATAAGATCATAATTAAATTTTATAGTTTAACAATTTATTATCTGGTATCGTAATTGAGAGAGCATGTAATGCTCAGCCTTGTACAATTCAAAATTGATTTGGAGCCTTTGGTTAAGTATAAGTTGACCATCCAGAAATTTTACATATCCAAAGGACCAAAAATCAATGCAAAAGAAAATAGGGAACCAAGAGAAGTGTTTTGAAATATCTTTTTCTAGAATTCAATTTTCTTTTTTCAGTGCTGTAATTTATTGCACCCGAATTTAGGTATTGCGATGGAAAAAAAAAAAAAGTGGAATTAATCTTTCGTGTTTTGTTAAAAGTCTTCTACAGTTTGCATAGGATCAAGTTAAACAGAAGTTATTATTATTTTTTAAAAAGTTAAATAGAAAATTTCAAAATATTTTCCCCCTTTTATACTTTTCGTTTCGTTGTGTTTGAATAGAAAATAAAGCATATATAGAAAATTAGTTCAATACTAAATTATATTAATTTGGCTTTTTTTTTATTTGAAAAGTATATACATTTTAGAATTCAATTTTTGAAGTTAAAATAAGTTATTTTATAATTTTTAAAATAATATTTTTAAGAACTCAATTTGTTTAATCATGTGAGTGATTATATTAAATATGTTTTGCTTTTTTTTTTTTTTAAATATATAATTTATTGTGTTCTAAAATTGAGTTCATCCTCATAAAATTATATAAAACAATCACTTAAATTGAATTTTAACATGAAAAATTGAAACAAATGTGAAAATGAATCATTTTGCCGGCCAATATCATATGAAATTATTTTTTTAAGTAAAAAAAAATTACATGGCAATCAGCTCAGTTTGAAACCTCCTTACATTTTCTACAAAAATTCAACTATATAAAGTCCTGGACATAAAAAATTAACAAATGTCAGAAATATAGAGCATGTCAAAGCCATAATGATATATACATGTCATTTCGTTTGAAAATACTAAGGCATATATATGTTGTTTATTCATCAAAATAACTTCTAGTTAATGCTGAGAAAAAAAACCGGAAACACGATTAACTGAAGGAAAAAAAAACACGTGTTCTTTTTATATGAATCTACCGACTCTAATTTAAATTAGTCAGATCGGTGAAATATAAATTTCAATTAATTGTCATAAAATAAAAGAAAGAATGTGTCAAAACATTTATTAATAGAATGATTGTCAAACTTAAACTCTTACATATACACAGCAAAATCCAAGCACCCGTGTAATGAGTTCTTATTTCTTACCATTTGAAAATAACCGAAGAATTTGTCAAAGAAATACATAAAATATCAGCAAACCTATAATATGAAATATGACAAATCAATAAGTCACATAAGATTTGATCATTCATGGCCAAAATCAGACCACATAAGCGAGTCGTCATGCATATGTTATATAATAAAAAAATTTATTTATTCAATTTAATTGATCTCTCTAGACTTATCTTTAGACTTATTTAGTTTGGTAGTCATCAAAAGTCTTGTATGGTACGTTAGTGAGAGCTACTAACCATAAGAGACCAAAGATGTCAATATTAGGTACCAAATGGTAAAACCTTTTATTATGTTAGTTTCCCTAACAAAAGACTACGGTTGATATTATTATATATTGCAAATTGGTTGATTAATTAATTGATTAATTAACCATTAGTTGTCCTTCTCAAATACTATGACCTTTTAGCCTAGTGAGATTGCATGGGCCAAGGCTTTTGCTTTTAGATTTTATTTTTAATCTAATGTCAAACTTTATTATTAAATTAAGAAGACACTGTTTTAAATTAAGCTGGTGAACTAATTCCTAATACCTAAGCAGATAAGCCTATCTTTGGGCTTGAACATCATGAATCTCACGACATTCCAATTGTAATATATAATTTTAACAATCAGATCGCAAGCATATATATATATATATATATATATATATATAAATGATATATTTTGAAAAGTATAGAGTAAAACCAACAATCAAAAATAAAGTTGAGTGCAATTTTCTAACAATTTTTAGTTTTGACTGTGAAAAAAAATGACTAGAACCTAATTTAACCCCACAAGGTAATTTAAGTGAAAGTTGTTCAAATTATTATGAGAAGTATTGTATTTAAATAATTATTTGATTTGAAATACTTAAAACACTCTTTTACATCCAAAATTAAATACATGCGGAAAACTTGCAGCTTGAAATTTATAAAACTGGACACCTACAGTTCAAGAATCCAATACTGCCATTGCAACGAAGAAGAAGAGAAAGAAGAAACTTACCAGGCAGGGCCGAGTGCCGACGATCGGAGGGTGGATTTTTGAGGTAGCGGCAGTGATGTGGAGAGAAGATGGATTAGGGCAAAAAACGTTAGGGCAAAAATAAAATGAAAGGCTTGTCTGTCTGCTGGTTGAAACGCTTTTTTATATATTATGCAAATAATCAAAACAACGTAGTATAAGCTAAAGTTCGGTCAGTTCGGTTTTTATGCGGTTTTTGTCTCCAAAAATCGAACTGAAATAACTAAACAATCTTAAAAATATAAACAAAATCGAACCGAAAAATTAAAAAACCGAATCGAATTAAAAAATTGATCGGTTCGATTTTAACCAAAGTTTGCTTACCCTACCTACAGATGGCTTAACTTTAAAAATACCAAAACACATGCGGAAAATTTGAAGCGTGAAGTTTATAAGATTGGACACTTACAAATGGCCTAACAACGATGGTTAGTGACGCTAATATAAGAGTAATATTCAAACATCTATTATTCAAAACAATAGATGATAATTGTTCAAACTATCACAAAGAGTATTATTCAAACATCTATTTTCCTTGAAGTCCTAATAATAATTCTTAATTCTCGAAACTACTAATCGCAATTAGCTTAACGGACTAACAGGCAGCATTTTATGAGCTTTGAAAATTATGTTTAAAAATATGATGAATATGGAAATTGTCAAAATATGGGACCTTAATTTAATAAAGGGGTCTATAGGAAAAATCTGCGGATTTAGGTAAAAGGCCATTTTCAACTAAGAATATTATAACTTATTAATTTTGCTAATTCATGAAGATTTTGTTACTTAATTAGTTAACCTGCAATTAGGATTGCCACCTCGAGTTCAAGCCCCACGGTTTCATTTTCACACTTTCTCCAAATCACCAAATTAACAGCAAATATCTAAATACACCGAATAACCAATATCAATTAATATTTTTATTTTCCTGGAAAATTTGTTGCACATGTTGATTTTTTAACCTGATTAGACGGCTGATACTGCCTCAAATCTTTACCTACCTTTAATATTTTAAATGTGTAGCATTGATATATCTTAGTACAAAATAATTGACATGCTCCGTACGTGGCGGCATGAACAGCGAAACTATTTTGAATTAATCATTCAGATTGTAAGAGTTCTCAATATTTATCTGATCGAATTTCAATTTATACATCAAATTATACAGGAAAAAATAATCAGCTATGCCATTAAATTTGCTTGGTTATATGCTTTATTATGAGCTAATGATATTCGAACTTAACTTTTTTGGTATATCACCTTTTGGTATTTGGTCCGATTTTTTTAACACACGAAATTGATCGATTTAAAATAAGATATTATTGAATTCATAATTATAAATAGTTATTTATACGATTTACGTTCTATGTATGAAATAAAAATTAAAATTAGGGTTCCACTTAAAGAAATCTGATCGCATTTCTATTGCAATCAACAGCCGTTGGTATATTCCAGCTCAATTATTAAAGTAAAAAACTTTAAATGCCTTTTGTTTAAGAAATTAATGAAATAATTACCGTTGATAATTGAATAATAAACAAGAACAGCAACTTGCGCAGATAATGCTTACTCGAAGAAAAGACAGCAATTCCAACAACTTCCGCCACCGTCATAAGATTCTTAATGCGACGGATCATTCTCAATTTGGTGATTAGGGACAAAGGAGGCTAGGCTGTTCCATTTTTCTTGGCTAGCACTCCTAGGTCTAATACTCACTGAAACCCTACAATTGTTTTCCTCATATAATGTTATGTAATATTTTTTTAAACTACAAATTAAAAAAATATAACTATGTTAAAAATAAGACTGCAATCAAGTTGCAATATTTATCAATATTATTAAAATTGGATCAGATAAAAAACCAAATAGATAAAAAGTTTTTAATTTGACTGGTTTGATAGAATTCAATCGAATTTTTTACTTTTTTTCAAAATAAAATTATTTTTAAAATTTTCTATAAATATTATGAGAATATAACTACATATAACAATAAAAAAATACTTTAAAAAATACATTTATCATCAAACATTAATAATAAAACAATATTTTCAAATTATTCAATATTTATAACAAATAATTAAGATAGATATAGTAAAAAATTGTAAATATTCTAAAATATTCATCAATTATAAATTATAATTTTTATTTTATTCATAAGAAATTCATTAAAATTACTTAAATTTTAATTATTTTGTATTTATATTTATATTTTATTTTTTCCAGCAAAAAATAATATTATATAGATATTTTGGATAAAAAATAATTTTTTCTGATTCAAATCGGATTTTTCTGATTTTTGACCGGTTCATATTGGTTTCTTACGGTTTTTATCTAGTGTAGTTTTTATATATTTAACCAACCGGATAAACTGGTGATTCATGGTTAAACCGGTCTAACCAGCTGATCCGATATGGTTTAATAACACTGGTATTTATAACCTTATAATAATAATAATAATAATAATAATAATAATAATAATAATAATAATAATAATAATAAAAGAATAAAAAAGTAAGGCTATCGTTGCAATACTTTTCTTATTTTTTTTTAAATGACCGCATCTGTGTTTATTATGATTATTAAATGATATTATCAAAAAAAGATTATTAAATATTGATGCAACGGTGGAAGGAGAGATTCTAGCAAGGGAATATTAGATATATTATAAAGGTAAAAAAAAGAATAAAAAGATACACATTTACCTAATATTAATATATAGTATATTTTATATTTTAATTTAATTTAAATTATCTTAATTTTCTTTGAATACAAATTAAATATTCATTAATAATATAAAAAATACATTTGAAAAGTACAAATGAATTTATAAAATTTGAAAGTATATGAAATGTACGAAACTAATAAAATTGCTGGATATATCTCTAAAATTTTTGACGAAAATAATAGATAATGGTAATATGCAGCGTACAATTTGGTTTTTAGCTAAAAAATCAGTCAATCTGCTATCTATAGGAAAATTCATTCCAAAAAAACGAAAATTTTCCTTAAGAAAGACAATAACTTTTAAATTTGAATCACAAATTTGCACAAAAAAAATTTAAATTGCATTCAATATTAGTTAAAAGAACTGAATTTATAAAAACACAAAAAGTAGCTGAGCAAAAACAAAAATTAGATTTAAAATAAAAAATTTCAATTCTAAGTTTATTGAATCAAAATACAAAAAAATCAAAATACAAATAAAAAAACAATAAATAAAATTAAAACTTCATATCTATATTAATTTGAAAATTATTATAAAAAGATATGAAAAAAATATAAAAACACACAGAAAATTTAAAAATACAAATATAAATTTAATAAAAAACAAGATGGAAAAGAAAAAGAGAAAAGAAGAGAGACTGCCATCTGTAAATGGACGGACGGCAGCTCCAAAACTAGAAAATGAAAATGAAAGCATTTGAAAAAATTAAGGAGAAAATGAGGATAGGATTTTCAGAGGCAAGGAAGAACGTATCCTAATTAAATTGGTAAGAAATCTTGTTATTAAATTTTCCAAAGTTGCGATGGCAGTTATAGTGAGAATGGGGAAAACATATGGTCTAAATTGGCAAGAACACCCCGTAATCACTCAAGCATTTATATGCACCAAGTCTGGCTATGTACATAACATCGCTGACAAAATTATTTGAATTGTGTACCCAATTCCCCTTTTTCCTGAAATTTAATTTTTAAGAACCAGGTAATTAAAACATATATATGACGTCAACAAGATAACCCATGATATTGTTTATGTCAAAAATAATGGCCAAGATTCTGGTATTATATTTACAACTATAGGACCTATCATATTATATCCTATTTTCACTTGACTATGTCATTATATAAATGCGAGAGATAAATAAAGAATGAGCTTACTGAACAAGCAGAGAAAGAAAGTATTGTAGTGTACTGTACATGACAATGAATGATCAATTTAATATTGATTATTTTTGTTTTTGGATCTCCTACTATTTATTGATGTATTTAGCATCACCCTTTATGGCATGAACCTTGTAGCTTTGGCAATCTCTCTCTTTCTCTCTCTCAAACCTAGAAAGATATCCTTATAAAAGAGGGAAGGTGATGATACAAGATTCTCTTGGTGTGTATATACGTGAGTGAGTGAGTGCTATAATTATCAGAAAATGGGAAAAGGAAGAGCACCTTGCTGTGATAAAAGCAAAGTGAAGAAAGGTCCATGGAGTCCTGCTGAAGATTTAAGACTCATCACTTTTATTCAGAAACACGGCCATGAAAATTGGAGAGCCCTCCCTAAGCAAGCTGGTCTGTCTCTCTCTCTCTCTCTTTCTTGATTTTTCCGGCCCTGCATTCTTGATTCTTCAAAAAAAAAAAAGAACAAAAATCTGGTTCTTGATGGAATTATTACCTAATCCGCATTTGACATCTTCATTTACAAGTCGCCCATCGGTTACATTTTTTTTTTGTATCTTTATCCTATTTTCCTTAAATTTTTTCATTTTTTGTGTGCAATCTAACATTAAAATATAGTTGTCGTCTTGTCCCGGAAATAGGTTATTATTTAAAAAAAAAAAGAAAAGAAAAAAGACGGAAAAAAATATTTGTTTTTTATCGTGTGTTGACCATAATTTTGGTACTAAAATCTACAAAAGCTAGAAAGGCAAGTTTGAAACGTTTTGTGCCATAAAAAAGGTTCAAATAATGAGATATTAGGAAAGTAATTCAGTTACTTAACTATGCATAGAACACCATAATTATCAGCAGATATATATACAAACTATGGATGCACCATAATATTGCAGCGTTCAAATCCTAGTAAAACTATACCGTTTTGTCAATTTCAAAGGAACACGAAACTTATAATTGGATGTTTTGTACAAAGACACGCATGCAGGACGTAAGTTACACGAAAGGATGGTCGAATCAAAATGCCACAAAACCAGAAAAAATCAAGATTTGAAGAATGCCACTTGTAGGAAGATTGAAGTAATAGATTTTTCAACTGCGATAATTTCTTTTTTTTTTAATTATTTTATAGTATGAGTTCAATTTGTCTTCAAGAGAGAGAAATCATTGAATAACTAAACGACAAGTATGAGTTAAGTTATGATAAATCCAACAAGGAGCTCGGACTCTGTCATTTCATAAAATCAGGTGAGAAAATTCAAAAGAAAATTGCTGAAAGATAGTTGAGTAATGGAAAATTAACTACTACTTGAACCCACTATTTTGTTTTAATAATAACATATAGTTCTTTTATGATTGAATAATATCAACAGTTTTTATTAAATAATATTTTTGTTTATTTTTATAGGATTATTAAGATGTGGGAAAAGCTGTCGTCTGAGATGGATTAATTACCTAAGACCTGACGTAAAGCGAGGGAATTTCACCAAAGAGGAAGAGGACACCATTATAAAACTGCACCAAACTTTGGGAAACAAGTAATATTCCCTCTTATTCATCTTTCTTTAATGTTTTAGCCTTGAAAACAAATACTACCACGTATCAGTGCATGATTTCTTTTTCTTTTTTGAACTTTTAATGCATTTATTTCTTGTTTTCTAAAAATTTAGGATTTGATTTTTCGCTTGATGTAATTCGCAAAATTAATGATATAAAAATTAATTTTGTAATTTTTTAGGTGTCAATATAACACCATGCACCGGATTTATAAAAATTTTTATTTAAAATTTGAAAAATTATTATTTAAACCGAACTCATAAAATTACTAAGAAATCAAATCACTTTTATCATACTTAAGTAAGATAAAAAAAAAGTTGCAAAAAAGGCTATATATATTATTATAATAATTACTTGCATAATCATTGTTTTGTTACGTGATAACATGCCACTAATTTGGTCGATGTTCAACATCATGAACCGATCTAGAAAAAAAAAAATCTTTAAATTTAAAAAAAAAATACAAGTTCATTTGTATGTTTATAAAAAGAATATTAATAATTTTATTTTTCAGGTGGTCAAAAATCGCATCCCATTTTCCTGGTAGAACAGATAATGAAATCAAGAATGTGTGGAATACTCATTTAAAGAAAAGATTAACATCCAAGAAAAAAGATTCTGCTGGCGGATCAGACGAATCAAAGGAATCTCCAGCTACCTCTTCATCGTCTTCTTTCTCAAGCACAACCACTAAGAGAAACATAGACCCCGAACTTGACCATCAATGGGAAAACATTTCCTTAATCAGCAAGAAACCTCCTGAGGAACCCAATGAATTACTGCCAAGCCCCTCTGATTCTTCCAATAATTCCAACATCACAAACTATGATCCATTGGATTCGCTTCTTGACCAATTTTCACCACCGACGTACAGTTTATTAGAGGAAGTTAACAAGCCGGAGATTCAAGATCTACCGGCGGCGGAGGTGGAGATTCCGTTGGAATCGGATCTCGATTTTTGGAACACGTTAGATGGATTGGACTCCTCTTCACCTATGGAAATTCAATTACAGAATAACGATGACAACAACAATAATGATGTTGATGAAAATAAGAAGTGGCTGCGTTATTTGGAAAATGAACTTGGTCTTGAAGCCACCGAAGATGGAAGCTGTCAGACGACTTTATCAGAAGACGATGCCGGTGTTAAGCCGATGTCGGTGCCCGAGAACTGCCAGTTTGAGATGCCGATGAAGGCGCCGGAAGTTAATTCCGATATGGGATATTATCATCTGCGGCCATCTTTATAAAGCAGCTTGACTGACTCTACAAAAAGACAATAATAGTTTGTAGAAATGGATGTGGGAGTTGACTTTCTCAGTTATACATTTAGATTAGCGTACTAAATTCAATTAATACTAACCTTAAATTAATTAGGGTATCATAGTATGTTTTTTTTTTGGGTTTTAATGTTTATTATGAGCGTCACTGAATGCTACTGTATTTTGTGTTTTCAATGTGAAGATGGAAACAAGAGTTGAAATTAAACATTAAGTTAATTTTTATGTACTTACAAAATCTAAAGAGAAGTGCTCATTTAAGGTTTAGAACTATGTTTCAAAGTGGTGAGAAACATAACTCTTGGCATTGAAGTGTTGCAAGTGGGTAGGCCATGTGTGTCTTACCACCTCCACCACCCATTAAATTAGGGCATATAATTAATTATTAGGTCTCCAAAGGTTGAAAAATTGAGAGGTGATGATATGTACTTGTGATTAAGTAGAAGCCAGTTTTGAGTTTTGACATTAGAACTAACCACAAAAGGCACGGATCCCACACTCATAATCAAACCAAATCCCAAAGCGATATTGGAATTCATTTCTGCCACAAATAAAATCTCCCATGAATGCATGTCTCTGTTATGGTGTGTAATTGACCTTTTATTTGATTTTGAGCTCTAATTAAAATCATTCTTGTCATTCTCTTCCTCAGGTTTTCTTCATCCATCCACCAATTTGATGTGGAATTAATACCAACATAACTCAACAACAATACCCACATTAAACTATGACCACCAGTAATTGAGACATAATCGAACATACACAAAACACACATGCATGGCATACAGATCAAATTATCTATTTTCTTTTTTTAATTTTATGGATCAAACATAATTACAATATATACCCCTTGAACTTACTTTTATAACGTATAGTTTTTATGTTGGCCGAAGGTGTGAATCGGCCTCTAAAATTTGGCAAAAATTATAATTTAAATCCTAAAATTCTATTTCGTGCAATATTATTCCTAATGTTTCAAAGCAACCTGATGTTTCTGTATACAATGTTAATTTGTCCTCATTAAGCTTTGGAGAATATTAATTGGATTATTATTATTATTAAGCAATTGACATTAATTAAAATCCATTCAAAAGGAAAAAAAAAAAATTGCTGATGCGGTCCAAGTGGTTGCTGTCAAAAGTGGGTTGGTAAAATTGTCATATACCGCCATTTACAAAACATGATTTTCATGTGTCCCCACATTATATATATTATATATATAGTTAGGTGCATGTATAATTAAATAAGAATTTTAATTCTAGACATTTGAACCTCCCATATGGATTTAATTATACACAACTAAAAAGAGGAAAAATATACAAAATAAAAAATACATATATAAACCAAAGGCCAATTTTAATGTAGTTGAAGGTTTTTTTGACCCCAATGAAATCTAATTAATAGTCCAATTTTCACATGAATTTATAATGTTTTATCAAAAATAATCTCATTTAATTTAGCATTTATCATATTATATTAACGTTTTTCATGTTAAATTGCTAAAAAATAACATATATATATATTGAGATACAAAATTTTTAAAACGACAGGTACAGTGGAACTGAGCAAATATTAGATGAAAAGAAAAGGACAAGTTATCCAATATATGAAGGAAGACAAAAATAAGCAAAGAAAGACGTAAGCAGAGGTATTGGTATAACAAATTTAACCAAACTATGGCATAAGGTCATATGTAGTTTTTGAGTTGGCCTTTGTACCTACAAAAAAGAGATATTTTAGTTTCCGTTGATCTGTCAATGGAATTGAAAGAAGATAAAAATATAATACGTACAGCATAATTGACTTCACCAAACTCTGATTTTGTCTGTTACTAATTTTGACAAGAATGTGAACACAACCCAATTATTTGGACTATTTCTTTTCTGCTTAAATTTGTGTATACTGCCATAAATAAATAAATAAATTAATTAATTAATTTTTTGCCCACCTTATTTGAGAATCCAAGCCAAAACTTTGAATTTTAGCAGAATACATCTTTACTTGTTGCTTCATCAAGTAGAATTACGAGTTGATTTAGTACCTATAAATCAAATGCTTTCTAACCAACCCATTTGTGTTCACACTTAATATTTAAAATGGGACAATTACATTAAATTTAATTATCTCCTGATTAATATCTTATGTTATCATCCATCCATCCATCCATCTAATATTCACCACATTAAATTTTGGTGGTATTAGTGTTTTTGTACATTATTTTCAGAATGATTAGCTTTATTTGATGCTGTAACGTAACAACAAAGTCGAAAGCAATCAAGTTTATATTTTGATGTTGAAATTAAGGTCAACCTGAAATTTGAAAAGGAGAGTCCCAATCATATGGCTTATAGCCACAATTATACTAATTATCGCACTCACCCCACCAACTTACCAAACTATATCTTTCAAACCCTCAAAATTTTCAAATAAAAGGGAAAATATATTGTCTCATTTTCTATTCGTGGACATTTTTGTTGTTTCTTTTTTCAATATGGCTGCAAGTTATGCATGGAGACTTCACATTAAACATCACATTGCTCAAAATAGCCATGCAACAATATAAGTCTCGGTTTTTTTTATGCAAGATCGTGATGGTTTTGTCTAATAAAGAATCACCTTCACAAATTAAATATGTTACTCATTTATCAAAAGACAGATAAAAATATCTTTAATACGAAAATGGCACTTCTAAGCACCACATTCCCAGAGGTAGAGCCGATTTCATTAATGCACTGCATTTGCAGAAAGAATTACTCATTTACGATTGTTGTCTGATTACAATAGCAGAACCATCAGCCTGTAACGAATGCTCCTCTTATCTATCTTCAAGAAGAGCACTATGTTAAGGAGTACACGCCGATGAACAAAAAATCATGCTTATACACATAATAGAAATATTTCAAAAGCCTTGATGAGCCCAATGAATTAAGAGGAGTTAGCAGGCAAGGAGCATTTGCTTCGCACCTCGCCTCGAGCTCCGGTTAGGACACCATGGTTTGACATCTTAACCATTGCCTTAGCGACGTCCCTTCTAAAACTTGTTCCATCATCTGAAGCATAATCCCTCACAATTCTAGCAGTGTTTTCATCAGCCATCAACTGTTGATCAGCAAACAGGAGTCCCCTACCCCGCAACAAGTTTCTATAGTAATGGCTATCAAACGCTGCCCCAGATGGGATTGAAATTGATAATCCTTGAGAAAATTGCATCGACTCGCTATTCATTTCCGCGTTCTCTTGACACCGACCTCTCATTTGATTAAGGAAATCCAAAGCCATAGAGGGGTCTGGCTGCCCTGTTCCAGAGAAGTTGTCAAGGCGACCGCGAATGAAGTCACAGTTGATTCTTCCCACATTATGCCCACCTTTATCAGATAATTAGGATGTCAATGGCTGCTACTACATTTTTTTCAACAATGTTTAAGGAGGGATAATGAGGTTTATCTGGAAAGTACCTAGAAGGTTGATCATTTCTCTTTCATCAAATCCCCTCCGGCCAAAGAGGTCAAGTGTTCGACTGATGTTTTCTGAAGGGCTTGGAATCTCAGCCATGGCTTCGTCGTAGTAGGATTGAGTGCTGTCTCTTCTGCCTGTAAGAACTGGATAAAAAGGACCACCAGCCTGGGAAATTGGGGAAAGCAAGTGCTTTGGACCCAACAGGCCGATACTAAATAGTAGTTTATTCTTGTAATTCAATTGCTTGGCAGAATAAACAGGGAAGCAACGTGATGGAACTTATATTAAACAAATCTACTACTGTTTCATATCTATAACAAAAATTCAGATAATTGACATCAACAAAATTTTCATTCTAATTAAATCCAAAATCTTTACTGGAGTAGAATATCACGAGGGTTGCATGGTTAAGCTCGAATTATGTAGTCCTAGTTTGGAAATGCAGTTATTATCCTCAAGTAATATTATGCCCCGCTAACAATACATTGAGCACCTAAATTGTGAAGAATTCAAATTTTTGTATTAGTTCAATGCCAGGATTATCTACTAAATACTAGAAGCTGAGTCCACATAAACAAGACGAGAAGAAAAAGATGAAGAACAGACCAGAACAATGCCATCTCTGGTGGCAAGTGCAAGTATGTCAGCACATGAAACCACCCCAGGACAGGCATTCTCAAGCTCCTCCTTGATCATATCTATTTTGTCCATATTCTTCAAGGTCCGATTGGGGATAGCTTGCTTCTCAATTTTATGGTTCTTATTGCCATTGCTATCATCCAATATGACTGAAGCATAGCAGCCCTAATTAAAGAAATGCCATATGTCAAGCTTAATACACTAGTGGCACTATCAAATAATGAAACCCATTAGAAAAAAAAAAAAAAAAAAAAGAGCAGAACCAAATAGGTAATATGCAAAAATTTCATTTATCACTTGATATTAGGAATAATTTTAATGAACACATCATAAATTGAAATTCAGTTTATCATGAACAAACTCGATCAAGACCCATAAGCAAGGCAATTCAGATAATTCGTCTAACTTCCAGTAATAATTCTATGAACATGTGAATCAAGAATCCGACTGGAGCAAAGCCATTTTAATCCTTACAACAAGAAAATGATTCACAACCAGATTGTAAGACAAATACAAGAGAAAGAGGCTAATTGAGAAGCATGGTGTACTCATTAATGGCCTATAACACTAATTTTTAAAATAACAAATAATGGAGAACACCGAAAATTGGACCTGAAGAAAAGAATATCAATTAACCTAGCAACATGGGTGCAGTTAGCATCAGAGCAAGGAAGGAACCAAGAAATCCAGAACACAAAAAAAAAAAAAAATCAAGAAACAAAATCTATTTGTGAAACATCCACAAAGAAAATCAAGAGAAGAAAGTAAATAAATCCGTGTACCTGGATGAAGCAGTCATGGAAAAATAGTCTCAAGAGACCCTCATATACATCCTTGTGCTGTGTATATATCCGAGCCACTGCTGATCTCACTATGGTTTCTGCTTGCGGGCATGTTTGGCGATAAAAATCATAGTCCAAGTCTTGAGAAGCGTGGAAGAAGGGGATTACATTCTTAGAGAAATTTATGAAGGCATCTGCGGAGCCTACGAAGGTGCACAGGCCATAGCTCGGAAAGCTCTCTTACAGGGGTATTATTGGCCGACCATGGAGGCTGATGCGAAGACTCTGGTGCAAAGATGTGACAAATGCCAAAGGTTTGCAAACATTCCACACCAGAGCACGGCAGAGTAGAAATCGATCCACAGCTCGTGGCCTTTTGTCCAGTGGGGCATTGACATACTGGGCCCTTTCCCCCGAGCAAAAGGACAGAGGCAGTTCCTAGTGATAGCGGTGGACCACTTTACCAAATGGGTGGAAGCAGAGCCAGTTGCAACCATTACACCGGCAAACATTCTCAAGTTCCTGAATAAAAATATCATCACGAGGTTCGATATCTCCCACTCAATTATATTTGATAATGGCAAATAGTTTGATTTTCAGGCTTTCAAGAACTTCTGCTCGGAGCTGAAGATCTAGTTGAACTTCACCTCAGTTTACCATCCGCAATCTAATGGGATGACCAAAGTGACGAACAGAACTATCTTATCCGAACTCAAGAGACGGCTTGAATATGCCAAAGGCCTGTGGACCGAAGAGCTTAACAACGTGTTATGGGCCTACCGGACATCGCCCCGGTCAGCAACAGGATTGACACCGTTCGTGCTCACATATGGTACTGAAGCGGTCATTCCTTGTGAGATAGGGATACGGGGAGTCTGAGCATTTTTCCCCAATGCAGAAAACGACGTGGGTCTGATGTATAATTTAGATCGGCTCGAAGAAAGGAGGGAGTACGCCCAGATACGTTTCGCGGCATACAAGCAACGCATGGCGGCTTACCACGACCGTAGGATCAGGCCGAGGTCCTTCAGAGTCGGGCAAATGGTACTGAAAAAGGTGATGTTTGCTCAAACATCGGCGGGGGTAGGCAAGCTGGATCCCAACTGGGAAGGGCCATACATAGTCCGGGAAGTAAGTCAGAATGGAGCATACAGGCTAGAAAACATCGCGGGAAAACGACTCCCGCACTCTTGGAACAGACTCAACCTCAAACCATACTATCAGTAACACGACACTCATCGCGCCATACCTTGTACTGGTTCATGTTTCACCTTCTTTTATTTTTTATCGTGTCATTATTTCTTAGTCTCTATCGCAATTGATTGTCATGATGTTCTGTCCTCAATGCAGGTCTGGCAGATGTTTCTGCCTGCCGGACACAAGATTAATGAACAACATATTCTGTGCAAAATACTTTATCAAATTTATAGCAGGATCTATCTGCAAGCTCGGCATTGTCGCCAATTAAGTTCGGCACTATACGCTGCTAAACTTATCAACAAGGCTAAGTATGCCTACGGTTAAAAGGCTCGGCACCTTCGCCAAAATCGCCTTAACGTTGAATCTAGTTCGGCACTATACGCAGCTAAACTTATCAACCAGGCTAAGTATGCCTACGGTTAAAAGGCTCGGCACCTTCGCCAAAATCGCCTTAACGTCGAATCTAGTTCGACACTATACGCCGCTAAACTTATCAACCAGGCTAAGTATGCCTACGGTTAAAAGGCTCAACACCTCCGCCAAAATCGCCTTATCATCAAATCAAGTTCGGCACTAAACGCCGCTAAACTTATTAACAAGGCTAAGTATGCCTATGGCATGGTATCTCCATCAAGATAGTCTAATCACCAAATTAAGTTCGGCACCATTCGCCGCAAAACTTAACTCGCAAAATTAATTACACTTAAGGAAGAGGCTCGGAATCATCGTCTTAAAAGCCCGAACCTCTAATGATGCTCAATCCCTCTAAGTACGATGATCACACCGACCTAAGGCCACAGTCAGCCTGATGTTTCAAATCCCTTGCGCCGAAGTCCCGGATACAAGGTACGAGTCATGCCACACCTATTATTTAAATAGCTATTTTGCCGAGCAGTATCTTTATTTAATTAGCTAAGCTCGGGTTGGCGATCTTAGGCTATACCTAAAAACCAAGGCAACCTACCTCACCACGCGCAGACATTCTACAAGTATTAAGAATATCAGGAAAGTAAGCACGAATCGCAAATTGAAGCACAGTAAGGAAAGAAAGAGTGCAGACTTTCATTAAAAAAGATAGATTGTTACAAGGACTCAGTCCTCATCTGGATACACATCATCCAGAAAGGACAAATCGAGTTCAGGGTATTTCCCCTTTACAACAGAAGATATTTTGGCGCTAAACGCCATACATTTCTCAGCTAAGACCTCGGCATCCTTTTCCTCCCGAGCTTCCTCTCTCCTCTCCCACTCAGTCTCTTTTTCCTTGAACCGATCAAGTTCCGCCCGGAGAGCAGAGGTGGACTCCTTTTCCTGAGTCAAAGCGGACTCCAGCTCAGCCGCCTTCGCTATAACCTCCTCAGCCTGCTCTTGGGCCTTGCGAACTTTTTCTTCAGCTTGCTCGTGGGCCTTTCGGGCTTTCTCTTCATCCTCAGCCATCCTCGATCGTAGAGATCTGAAGTCAGAGTCAGCTCACCGATGCTTCGCGATGAGATCGTTCATCTTGGCTATAGTCGCGCCGACCAATTGGGATCCCTACAAAACACAAAAAAAAATGAGGGCATATTTAAGGGATTAACACTTCTAACAAATCCGAACCATTCACCTTAAGCTAATGCCTCTTCAATCGATCAGCCAAACGTTCGGCACTCAGGGCGGCGAGGGGGGCGACCTCCTTCAGCACGCAAGAAGCTATGTGTACGAAGGTGTTGAATTCCGGGTCGTGAGAGGAGTATTTGTCCCCTATAGTCTCCCACAGCCCGCATATTTTGCTGAGCAAATTTCTGAGATCTTTCGGCTCCTTATCGGCCTGGCCTCGTAGTTCGGAGGGTGCAGCAACCTCAGCCTCAGCAACGGGAATCCCATAAGCCTCAACAACCGGAGTCCCAGAAACCTCCGAGTGGTCTTCAAAGGCTGAGCCTCGGGAGGCGAATTCGCCTCTACCTCCTTTACAACAGGAGGCATGCTCGGAGAACCTTCGGCTAACTTCTGCCTTTTCGCCCTCATTATCTTTGCAGCTCGGCTCATCTTCCTCATGGCTGTAAAAAGATAACAAATTAAAACAACGCATCAGTATCACGAAATAAGGAAAAATGAACACCACCTTTTGTTCGGCGAGGAACCAATTCCTGAATGCAAGGGTCCAATAAATTCTTCAAGTCCCACTTGTCCCGGGCTAGTTCCCTCAAGCGAGACAAAATTAACTCCTCTTCATCGGAGAGCCATAAGTTTCCGTCGTTTCGATTTGTATATCTCCCCCAGGTTGTCCGTACTTGAAAGTCGGCCAGCACTCTCTCCACTAAAAAGAATCGATCCTTCCACTTCTTCAAAGACTCCGAGTTTTCAGTAGACACCCCATATCTAGGCCGAGCTTGTATGTAGTTGTGGTCCTCGATACCAGCTCGGAGACCGACCACATGGGTTGCTCGAAACAGATTCAAAGTAAGATCTATGCCTTGTTCTACGGCCCAAATCTGAAGGGCGAAAAGAGTTTTCCAAGCGTTGGGGTGGAGTTGCCCGACAGCCATATCAAAATACCTCAGCACGATCACCTCGAAGCTCGTCAAAGGAAGACGGACACCGACCTCCAATTGCGCCTCGTAAATGACTGTCTTCCTCTTGTTAGTGAACTCAGTATTTGCCCTTTGTGAGGTGCTGGATTTACTGGCGAAGTAGTCTGATTCTGAAGTCAGTTGAGCAAGGAGAGAATCGAGCTCCTCCTCTTTCACTGTCGAACTTATGCTTCCAACTCCAGGTAGTCGACGAGAAGCCTTCTTCTTGGACGATGTAGCAGTCCGGCTTAAATCGACATGCTGAACTCCCTCACTCGAAGAAGAACACTTACTCATGCCCGGGACACTACTACTGGGAGCATCCCCACTGGCCCCGACTCCCTCATTTGAAGATCTCTCCGAACTCATAACAAAATAGCTAAACACAAAATACAAAGAAGGAAAAAGGGGGATGAGAGACAAACCTGGTGAAAATAGACGAAGGATTGCGAAAAGAAGATAAAAACTTCGAAGCCACAAGACAACGAGCGCTAAAGAGAAAGCAAAGACGGAGTAAAATGAGCAAAAACGAAAAAGAAGAGATGGAGAGGAGGTTTATATAGGAAGTCACGATAAATCGGGGCCACACACGTGTAGGCGGATTCGCACTTGGGAGAGCGCATTTAAAGCAGCACACCCCGATCGAGGCGCTCCTAGCCGTTATAAATGGCAAAGTAGCCGTTACTCCCGGTAAAATAGGGAGCTATAAGTACTCCCCTAATAAATGCACGCGTGGGAAATGACGTCACCTTGTCGTAGCGCGTATGACAGGGCAACCCTGGGTATAGGCCCCCCTAACACCTAAACGAGTATGTCGACCTTTTGTGCCGAACTTCGAATCATAGTTCGGTAAACCCTAAGGCCTCAAGTTGCCGCAACTAGCCCATTCGGCCCAATCGCCACTAGCTCAGATCCAATATTATTAAGTAAACTTGTTCAGCGATTATCCGCCAGTTGCAGACATAAATGTCGCCCACTGGGACGGGACTTATGAAAACAACCAGACTGTTAGACCGGTTTAACAGTCCGACATAAACCGAGCACCTTGTCCAAATAGGACTCGGTGAGCCAACCAAAGGCTGAGCTCCTCAGGGAGATATGGCTGAACCATAGATCGGCAAAAGGCTGGTCTCGAAAATAACTCCACCACGTTGAACAGACAATCGCCATTAACCTACGTTCCCTCGAAAATCGCCGCTACTGAGTTAGTGGGCTGAAAAAACGGAAAACTCCTCCCATTAACTCCTAGAAACGTGGTAACCCCACCTATAAAAGAATGAGAAATATGTATGAAAAGGTTACTTAATTTTCTTTCACTCAAGAACTCTTATTCTCTCACCCAAAATCTCTAACTTGACCGTCGAAGGCTCCCTTATTAAAAATCTATCGGTCTATTATTTGTGTTTGCAGGTATTTACAATCGCAAAAAGCTTGCTGTACATACTCTCCTGTCATCACTATGGATCGGAAAATGGGAGGCGATCGGAAGTCGAAGGAGAAGGAAAAGAAGAGAAGCAGGAAGCGAAGCTCTTCGTTGTCTGCCTCTGAAGGTACTTGTTTCTCTCTCTCTCTCTCGAAATCGCTGGAAAAACAAACAATATATTCGTTTTTATTTAGAATATAAAGTAAATTTCATCAGGTCTTGTAGTCGTCTTAGCGCATGCCAATAAGCAATTAGAACCTTTTCTTCAGTTTGAAATTCTGGTGTTTTGAGCTTCATTGCTAACACATAAATGGAATGAGAAATGAGAATATATTTGTTTGTTCTTTTATGCTCTTTGAGTTAAATTCGGAAGAATCTCTTACATTCTGTCTTTAATTCTGCTATGCTCCTAAGCAAAAGTATAGTTTTTTTAACTATGTAATGTTAAACTTGAGGAAATATCACATCTTGGAAGAAAAGATTCCCATTTTCTTTATATTGCAGTATATCATGAACCAGACAGACAATGAGCGTACTAATTTGAACAATCTCATACAGACGAAGGAAAACATAGAAAACGACAAGGAAAGGAAAAAGAAGAAGGCGAAAGGAGAAGCAGAAAGAGTGATAAGAGAGAGAAGAGAAAGGAGAAGTCTCACAAGCACCGCTCTGACAAAGGTATAGTTTGATCTGTTATACTCGTGTCTATCAATAAATGGAAAAGGACTAGAGCAGTTATTATCACTGGCATGAGTTATTGATATCCTTGATAAGATGAACTTGTATTTATATATTTCATATTTATTTGTCATTGCTGAACCAATTGGCAATTATTGTTTTGTGAAATAATTCTATCAAATTGACATAATCATCTTGCATCAGAAAAGAAGTCGGATAAGCACAAAGGTAAACATCAAAAGGGCGATAAGCATGCGGTATGCTAACTTTTTTTGTTATCTGCAAGTTAGATTTGGCATTTCATTTTGTGAATTTAAACCTAGTTTCACTTACTGCTGTGTGTTCTATGAATGAGCAATATTGGATGGTCTGTCAGCCCTCTTTTGTTGAATGTTGAATGCATTGAGCACTAAAAGCCAAAATGAGAGAGACTGTGTAGGATTCATAATCCTTTTAGTTCTTGAAAAAGTAGGGTATTTTCCAGAATAGGTGCTGGAGTGAGACACAAAACTTATCACGTATTGGTGCATGTTTGAATTGAGCAACTCCTTTTTATGCTCTAATACATTTAGGCTTGTAGCATTTTAGGATTTTGAATTATGGACATCTAAAATTGTAAGATATAAAAGAACCTACTAAGCAGTTAGTCTGATGAATTTTCTCATTAGCTATGACACGTAAATAGATTGTGATAAATGCTATGTAACGTACAATTGTTGTGCAATCCTCAATAACTAGAAAGCTATCTGCATGCTTTATTTTTTCCGTGAGGTACTTACAGCATTTTTTTTTTCACATAATTCAATTCCATTTCCTATGCTGCAATAGAAATTTTTGGAACAGTTACAAGAGATCTTGAATTGTATCAATCACTAGCTGAAACTCCATGTTAAACAAGGACGCTTTAAAATAATGTTTTTATATCCTTTAGAGTAAGGCTAGGAAAGATTGGAAAGATTCCTATTTTGCATTACTGAGAAGAATATATTTTTATTTTTGTAAATTCAGTATTCTTTAAGTTGTGCACTGAGCTTCTCTTATATTTTATGTAACATGCTCTTAATAAAACGGCTAGCAAGGCAAAGGTGCCCGTTATAACACTGGTGCAAAGTTGAGCTGTATATTTTTAGTGATTCACCCCATTGTACAATACAGAGTCCATAGGAAAGAAATCCTAGTTTAGAAGTTTAAAGCAATTAGTTCTTTAGTGACATGGACAGGGTCCTATGCTCTGTACTAATGGAACAAATGACTTGATCCAGAGTTTACTTCACGTATTCTCGTTGAAATGTTTTTTTTTTTCAGAAGTTCCAAGAGCTGTCCAGTGATGATTACTTCTCTAAGAACAATGAATTTGCAACCTGGCTGAAGGAGGAGAAGAAAATTTTCTTCTCTGATCTTTCATCGGAGTCTGCACGTGAATTGTTTTCCGACTTTGTCAAGGCATGGAACAATCAAAAGCTTGACTCCCGATTCTACGAGCGCATTGCGAGTGGACCACGGAGTGCGCACAGTTGGAGTTTCAAAAACTAGCTAGAAATTAGCAGACTTCAGGGCATCTGTTGAAGTTTTGCTTTTTCTTGTATTGTTAATATTCAGCTTAGCTTCCTATTATATATATATATATTCATTCTGCCTAGCTTGTAAGGATTTTGTTTTAACATTTATCCATGAATTCAATGAATCTTAATTAAATATAGAAATCAGCTGCCGTTTGTACGCAATATTCGCACTGGGGCTTTATATTTATCTCCATAACTATGATGTCAAATTGAAAAATGAAAGTTTGATTTCATTAAACATCATCTGAGTGCATTTCCATGAAGCAAAAACAAAAAAGCAAAACTCTGTCAGCTACATAAACAGAACAGATTTCATTCATCTAACTAGTTTTAGTTAAGCTTTTCTCAAATTAAGAGCCAGACCCTCTATATAAATAGATCTAGCCCATTACGGCAAGACTAGGGAAAGCCGATGATTTTGATCCTCATCTCCCCCAATTCCTCAAGCTGTCTCTGAACAAACGGTTCGCGCTGGCTTGGTGGTATGGGAAATTCCCTGCTTTCAAATTCAAGTCTTTCCCATCAATCATTCTTTCTCATCAAAACCCTTTGAACCTGAGACCACTCTCAACCGTCTCTTCACTATGCATGCAAATAGAAGAACCCACAAACGCGAGTACAATCTCATGCAGAAAAAATGGAGATACTTTTTTCCTCACAAACCACCCGAATCCCGAAATCTCCTGCTTTTATCAAAAGGGCTTCTCACAAATCACCAAACAAGCCACTGGCAAAGCCTTGCACGCTCTTTGCATTCAGGCTGTGGTGAATTTTGGTGTGCTTCACCACAATACTTTGATTAACATGTACTCAAAGTTCGGCGATATAGGTCTTGCTCGTTACGTGTTTGATAAAATGTGTGAAAGAAATGAGTCTTCTTGGAACCATATGATGTCTGCATTCGTTCGTGCAGGCTTATATCGGGAATCGATCGAGTTCTTAAATGAGATGCGGGGTTTGGGCAATAAGCCTAGTGGCTTTGTGTTTGCTAGTTTGATAACTGCATGTGAAAGGTCCGGGTGCATGTTAAGTGAAGGGATTCAAGTCCATAATTTGGTTGTGAAGTTAGGCCTTCTTTGTGATGTGTTTGTGGGGACGTCGCTTGTGCATTTTTATGGGACTTATGGATCGCCATTCAATGCAAGGATGCTTTTTGAGGAGATGCCGGAAAAGAATGTGGTGTCTTGGACTGCAATGATGGTTGCTTATTCAGATTCTGGAAGTCCAGAGGAAGTGATGAATATGTATTCGCGAATGAGGGGTGAAGGACTGAGTTGCAATGCCAACACTTTAGCTACTGTAATTAGTTCTTGCGGGTCACTTGAGGATGAGTTCTTGGGCCGTCAAATTCTCGGGCAGGTTATGAAGTTTGGTTTAGAAACTCATGTTTCTGTGGCAAACTCTTTCGTGTCGATGTTTGGAAACCTAGGCAGAGTGCCAGAGGCTTATGATATTTTTGGTGGCATGAATGAACGTGACGTAATCTCATGGAACTCAATAATTGCTGTAAATGTGCATAATGGCCTTTGCGAAGAATCACTTAGATGTTTCTACTGGATGCGCCATGTCCATAATCATATAAATTCTACCACACTGTCAACTTTGTTATCTGGTTGTGATTCTGTGGATAATTTGAAATGGGGCAGAGCACTTCACTCTCTAGTAGTAAAATTTGGATTGGACTCAAATATTTGCGTTTGCAATACTCTTATTGGAATGTATTCGGGGAGTGGAAAATCTGGAGACGCAGAATTAGTATTCCAAAGAATGTCCGAAAGGGATTTGATTTCATGGAATTCCATGTTGTCTTGCCATGCTCAAGATGGGAATTGTATAGATGCCTTGAAATTCTTTACTAGAATTTACCATTTGACAACTGGAGCAAACTATGTTACTTTTACAAGTGCACTGGCTGCCTGTTCACACCCTGATTTCATTGTTGAAGGCAAGATTCTTCATGCCCTTGTAATCCTAACAGGCCTTCATGAATATTTGATTGTTAATAATGCACTGATAACCTTGTATGCAAAATCTGGTTTGATGGTTGAAGCCAAAAAGGTGTTTCAAACAATGTGTAGAAAGGATGAAGTGACATGGAATGCGCTTGTTGGTGGTCATGCGGATAATGAAGAACCAGATGATGCACTAAAATTCTTCAAATTGATGAGAGAAGAAGGTGTACCTTCTAGCTACATTACAATTTCAAATGTTGTCAGTGCTTGCTTCGCTCCAAATGATCTACTCAAACATGGGATGCCCATCCATGCTTATGCAGTGGTGACAGGTTTGGAATCAGATAAGTATGTGCAGAATTCACTTATCACAATGTATGCAAAGTGTGGTGATCTTATTTCAAGTAACAACATCTTTAATTGGTTAAGTAATAAGAACTCTGAAGCATGGAGCGCCACTATGGCTGCAAATGCTCATCATGGCCAGGTGGAAGAAGCTTTGAAACTTCTTGTGAAAATGAGACGTGCAGGGCTAGAGTTGGATCAGTTTAGCTTTTCTGGGTGCCTTGCAGGTACTGCTACATTGGCAATGTTGGAGGAAGGACAACAGCTTCAAAGCTTGGCTGTCAAACTAGGTTTCGAGTCAGATTATTTTGTTGCGAATGCCATAGCTGACATGTATGCGAAATGTGGGGAAATGGATGACGTGCTAAGAATAATTCCTCAACCTCTTGAACGGTCACGACTATCATGGAACATATTAATATCTTCATTTGCTAAACACGGGTGTTTCCACATGGCCAAGGAAACGTTTCATGAAATGCTCAAGTTTGGGGTGAAACCTGACCACGTGACCTTTGTGTCCCTTCTTTCTGCCTGCAATCATGGTGGTCTCGTCGAGGATGGTCTGGCATACTACCATTCGATGACAAAGGAGTTTGGCATTCCAGCAGGGATAAAGCATTGTGTATGCATCGTTGATCTTCTTGGACGATCAGGAAGACTTGCTGAGGCTGAAACTTTTGTCGACCAAATGCCAGTCCCACCGTCTGACCTTGTTTGGCGAAGTGTATTGGCTGCGTGTAAAATCCATGGAAATGCAGAACTTGCTAGGAAAGCTGTTGAGAATCTCTTCAAAATGGACCCATCAGATGATTCAGCATATGTTCTTTATTCAAATGTTTGTGCAAGCACTGGAAGATGGGATGATGTAGAGACTCTTAGGAGGCAGATGGGATCAAACAAGATAAAGAAGAAACCTGCATGCAGTTGGGTGAAGTTGAAGAATAGAATCAGTTCATTTGGAATGGGAGACCATTCCCATCCACAGAGTAGTCAGATATATAAAAAGTTGGAAGAGCTTAAGAAAATGATTAAAGAAGCAGGTTACGTCCCTGATACCAGCTATGCCTTGCATGATACAGATGAAGAACAAAAGGAGCACAATCTTTGGAATCATAGCGAGAGACTGGCTCTTGCATTTGGCTTGATTAACACTCTTGAGTGTACACCTATCAAAATTTTTAAGAACCTTCGTGTTTGTGGGGATTGCCATTCTGTTTACAAGTTTGTTAGTGAGATTCTAGGCCGGAAAATCATATTGCGCGACCCTTATCGCTTTCACCATTTCAGCGGGGGAAATTGTTCTTGTTCTGACTATTGGTGATTGAAGTTATTTGTATTAAGATATGTCTTTATGAAACATTCCCGTAGAAGTCATTTTGAGCCTTGGAACTCTTGCTATGGAATTTTAGGTGGATATATCTGGAGAACATGCAGCTGCAGCATCCCCGGGGCAAACAATAGAGTCGGTTCTAGTAACTATTCTTTGATCCCTTTCAACTCTTTTTAATTTTTTTACTGAAGTAAACAAGCAGTGCATAATTATTTTTTGCAACCACTGAAACTCTGGGGGATCTGATTTAATAAATAAAGTACTTGTAGGAAATACGAATTCTGTTCTTAATTCAATGCAAGAGAAGGGATTACACTCCTGTCTAACAGGTTCCAATGATTGAAGTGAAAATCACTACACCCAAGTTCTTCAGTGTGAAGTTGATTAAAAGTTGAAAGTTCGCAATCAACATGCCATAATCTATCTTGAACAAAACGAGGTTGACAGTTCTTTCCAGCTGCAGCAAAAAATAGCCAGGCTACTCCACTTCAGCCAAGTAATCATCAATTTCAGCCGGCGTTAGTACCCTGCCAAAATTCAAGCGAGAAAGAAACACATGAGCAACATAATGTTTTTCCTTTCAGTACATCGAATCGAAAGGAAATGAAGTATTCGGTGCTCTCCCCCTTCAATCCCCAACCCCCAACATGAACCACCAGAGTTTGAATATGCGGTTCTTTCTGGACATTAAATCAATAGTATAATATAAATTATTCATCTCAGCAGGAATAAATGAAGATATTTTGGACCATTCTGGCTAAAGGAATGAAAAGTTGTTTTACTTATTATTATTATTATTATTATTATTATTATTATATTTTGAGTTTGGAATGGAAAATGTCAGTTGTTCCAAGTGAAACGGAACACAACTGACAACTATACTACAACAGGCACACTTAATTAGGGCAAAGGTCCACTTGCCTGAACTTTTTGTCAGCGCCAATTACGCCAATCTCAATGTTTTTGCCTGAGATTTGTCCTTCAAACCTACAAAAGAAGCAGATTCAGAGGCTATTGTTATTTAGACAAGTTAAAAATCCGAATTATTCTTCCATCTTGAGACACATTCTGCACAAGCCAAAATCACTATGTAAAAATATTAATGCCCTCATGGTAGTAGTCATAGTTCAAGCTTTAATATGCTCAAGCAACATGAGCAACAGGACTACTTATTCTACTTCTGGAAAAACCGGAGCCAACATACATTGGTAGTACAGAAACTCATACCCCACACAGTGAGGCCAAAATACTGAGTCCTTTTTCTCAATTTATGAATGGAGAAAAGGGATGATGATAATAATAGCACCATTCATGCAAAACTTCTACAAACTACAAAACAATTTTACTCTAATGAAGTGTCAGAGAAATTAGATGATGCCCACCCTTCTTTCAATGTTAATATTGCAGTATGAACAGCATCATCAAGCTCCATATCATCTGTATACCTGTGATTGAAATTTTCAAATACATGAGCATGAACACTGCACATAGCTAAGACAAAATAAGGGTAACCGTTAAACTGTGCAATCGCATGAATATGCACTCAGGTGCAGTTTGGAAGTTGGAACAACATGTATTACAAGGTCAGCCAAAAAAACCTTCTATAAATATTAGCTCACCTCTTCTCAAGAAATGTCTTGGCATTAGAAACATTTTTTCCCATAGCTGAAGCTTTCCAAGAGAAATATGAACCTGATGGGTCCACTACAGCACGATATGAAATAAAGGAAACCAAACAAACCAAACTTAGTTGTTTAAGGAAGACAGAAAGTCCAATTAGAGAGAACAAAGCCAGAAGCTGGATATTCTAACTAATGCCAGTGTGACCCTAGTCAGGCTTTCTAGTTCCAAAACAGAATGGTTCTATTATTTTTGTCTGCAGATAAAGTTTTCTAAGATCTAGAAGTAAGCTCAAATGATTTCCCATCATTGTAAAAGTAGGTAATTTCCACCATGTGCATATAATAAGTCTCACTATCAACCCAAAGTTTAATGACATGACTGCCGAACACTGGAATTTAAGCGTGATAGCAAATACCTGATACAATTGTGGACCTCTGTCATCATACCCTGCAACCAATAGAGATACACCAAAAGGCCTGACACCACTAACAGAACAAAAAGAAGATCAGTTTTTTTTCGGAAAAAAAAATTCAAATTTAACAAGGTTTATCTAGCAGAAGATATAAAAGTTCACAGCCTGCCTATGTGCCTCTAATAGATCTGTTTTTCCTTTCCACAAACGTGACAGACATCAGAAAAGATTCCAAAATTCATGCTCAAAGCAGGATTGAATCAGCTAAAAGTTAACAGAACTTGGTCACATTTTTTATGGTAAGTAAAATCACTTAAAAAAAGGAAGCGATAATTACCCAGATTGAGTGAACTCCTGCATGACAGCAGCAGTTTCCCTTACAAGTTGTGTAACAGGAATAGGTTCCTGCAGAACACCACCATCAAATCATGACAACATTGCACGTGGAATTCCCAAAATAAAAAACTGAAAAGAAATAGTAAGAAAAAAAAGAGCCCCCATGGTTCGCTGCGCAAGATACAATGTTTTAAAGAGAAAGGGAAAAGAAAAACATGGGGAAAAGGAAAGTAGTAAACTAACTAAGAAAGTACTGAGCTTAACCAAATAGTTTCAGAAGAAGTAAAAAGTATTAAGGCAAGTGGAAGAGAGAGAGAACTCTAGCATGAGAATAGAAAATTGAAAAAGATTTTAACAAAATAAGATTATCCAACGGAAAATAAAAAATGAAAATACTAGAAATATTTTAGCACTCAAAAACATATTGAGCCTTAGTCATGCACATGAAAAAAGAAACTTAAAAAAGTGGACTAAGAATAGAGATCTTATAAAGTTAAAAGACATGAAATGATAATTTCTAGGAGAATTCATTGTCATTAAACGTTCAAGTTTGGTAAACACAAAATTACAAGAGACAGGTAAGAACTGAAGCATTTTCCATTTGCTAAATTCCCTAATAACTAGACCACATACTATAGGCTTGAATGACCACATTAATCTCCCATGAACCAACCATCCCCCTGATGCCAATTACAACAACTTTGTAGCTATAGATGCCATAAACAAATAGTAAAAAGGAAAACCATCTCAAAAGCATACAATATAATGAATGACAACATACAGATTTTTATATATAATGTGTAAGTTGAGGAAGTACTTTATATAAACGGTGATATTGCTCTGCCTGCTTCCTGCTTTTTCGAACAAGAACTCGAAAATCAGGACCCATGCCACTGAAAAATAAATAAATAAGACTGAATTTAGACTAAATCATAGGACAATAGGTGAACAAAAGGAGTGGAAAACAGTCATTAGCCCACTTTGAACATCCATGCAATGAGATGCCATGAATAAGGGTGACACGTAACTAACAGGCAAACCCAAATCTGTCCTATTTTGTTCATTTTGCACCCAAAATCTCCAATAGTCTCAGAAAAGCTTCCTGAACTAGAATTTTTTTTCCCTAATTCCACCAATTTTACCCAGAAAGCAGCATCAAGATAATTCTTTTGGACCTTAACCAATTATACACCAACTAAAAACCTGTAAACACAAATCTAGCAAATCCTGTCCAGGATACCCCAGCCTTCCTTGCACTATACGCTGCTACTCACGAGAGTATCTAGCTTGAAGCTATTCAAACATTCATCAGAAAACAAACCTATAAACAACTCCAATGTTTGGTGTCAGTGTCTGAATCTTTTGAACCTGCCATCAAGAATGTACAAACAATAAAAAGATGAGAAAAACTTGGTGAAATAACAAACAGAGAAACAGCAGGTACAGAATAAGGAGAAAAGTCACTCACAGATGACTCATCCACTAAAATTGATGGTAGTTTCTTCTCTGTTGCTATGACAACACCATTAGCAGCTACAAACCATTGACAAACTATTGGCCACTAACAATAAAATGAAGAAAACTAAACAATTGCAATAACCAATTTGGAATGGAATGTATTACGCCATCGAGAATTACGTGCCTATAATCATGCAAGACTCATTTTTTAATCGAGCAACCCATATTTTATTCCTTTTGTATCAACTTACAGAAACAACCAGTTCATACAAACCAAATGCGAATTCCAACTCCATTGACATGCTAATTAAAACATTTGCTTCAACATAAAAAGAGAAACAAAATCAAATTCAACAAGACAGCAGTTCGTACGCCTTGTATTATCATAGTTTGCATCAAAGAGAATTTCCAACCTATTTACTAAGAAATTAAGACTTGAGAGCAAATAGTGAAAAATACAAAAATGCCTAAAATTACCTTTGATTCCTAGAGATGTTTGGCCCGATCCAACAGCTGTTAGGGCATGTTCAATCTGAACAAGCTTCCCAGACGGACTGCAATTACGGCATTAAAAAGAACGAGGAAATCCATTAAAACCAGATTACTGAAATCGAGTTCAGTATAGAAAACAAACAATGTAATGTAAAGATCGCGGGAACGAACCTGAAAGTAGTGAGAGAAAATGAGTACTGACTATCGCCCATTCTGCGCTAAGAAGCCAAAAATTCCAAATTAATGATCCAACTATTGAGCAAGCAATCAACAATCTATTTGTACTCTCTGTATGGAAGAAGTTTGGTGAGAGCTTTTTCTGAGATTTAGCTAGAAGATCAAATCGGAGGTTTTAACGCAGAGAGAGCTCGCTTATAGACTGGGTTTTCTTGCGCAGGGAGACAGTGTTCTAACAAGAAATAAAAAATTATAATAATAATAATACGATGGCGTTTAAACTTTTTGTTTGTCCACTCGCTATGGGAATACCAGCTAGGCTCGCTTTTAAGCCTGGGCCTGACCCTAGCAAATGTCCTACGAAAAATCTTGCGCGTAATTTTTATATCACGTGGATTGCAATTTGGATTTGATCCGGGTTCAAGTTTTCAACCTCGATCCGATAATCCGATGCCTTGGTTTGGATTTCTAGCATATTTTTACAAGAATGGGTTGATGGGTCATTTGCAATAATTTAGATCAATTCGTATCGTAAAAAGTTTTACAGAAGATGATTTTAGTCGATGGGTCAAATTATATTCATTGAATAAATTAAGGG
The DNA here is from genome assembly GCA_037975025.1 of Excoecaria agallocha. Taxonomy (NCBI): domain Eukaryota; kingdom Viridiplantae; phylum Streptophyta; class Magnoliopsida; order Malpighiales; family Euphorbiaceae; genus Excoecaria; species Excoecaria agallocha. The sequence continues at coordinate 797,436 of JBBPFJ010000033.1, read as the reverse complement.
GCAAAATAATGTAATTCTTAAAATATAAACAATACTTTGGGTCGTACTCGAATACACGTGTAGCTATGTGGCATAGGTTAGGTTAAAGATACAAATACAAAAAAAATAGCAGCTTAAAAAAATAAATACGGCTATGCGTTATATAATTATTAATAAAAATTATATTATAAAATTATAAAAATTAAACTATAAAAATTAAAATTATAAAAATAACTCCAAATAATGCAAGAAGTCATAATTTATATTAACAAATCAGCTGAAATTGTGTGTCGTTAATATCAATTGGTTGAATAAGAGTGCAACATATCTGTTTGAATAAATAACTTATTAAAGTAATATAATGAACGTTTCATTTGTTCCCAATTTATTTCCAATATTTATAAGTTTAATTGATATACATTTATATGTATTAATAATGTTATCACATTGTTAGATATAAAACAAATAAAAGTTTAATTTTACTATTTTATTGTCATTAAAAACTATACATAACTTTTTATAATTAAAAAAGTATATTAGAATTATTACTTATATATATATATGTATGTATATACTGAAGACATGTAATGTAACAGTATAAGTTTCTATTAAGCCTACCGGATATGAATATTCAAGTTTGAAAAAAAATAAAAAAAATTGTACCGGATATGTATTTTGGCGTATCTACTAAATCCCATTCCCGGGTAGATACCGGTACGGTTACGCCGTCCAGTAGCCGTTCTCCTTAGATGCGTAGTGCTTTTAGGTCCGACCTGTTAGTTCTAACGGGACGTTTGATTTTAAGAAACTTGCTTCGAACACCTTCACTTATTAGCTATTACGCGCCACGCCCGGGAAAAGCCCTTAAACCCTAGCTGCTCTCTATCCTCTTCCTGCGGTTCGCTAAATCTGTGATACGCGCCGCCAATACGGCGGTACCTGCATTCTGTCGCTAATTCGGGTCAGGGTAAACTCTCAGCACCACTTAAGTGGACGGCTCAAGTAAAGCAAGCTTGCTATAGAATAATTTTCTAGATGCTATAACTATTTTTGATTCGATTTTTTAGCATTTTAATGCCTTTCTTTCCCCTAATGTGCCATATGCTGCAGATATTTGCGTCCTTATAAATTTAAATCGCTGTTTGGTGGCTATTAGAAGCTGTAAAAATGGCAGAAGAGAAAGAAGAAGTAAAGACTTTCAAGGATTTGGGGATATGTGAACAATTGGTGGAAGCATGTGACAATTTGGGTTGGAAAAACCCTACGAAGATACAGGTTGAAGCAATTCCTCATGCACTTGAAGGTTTGTTCTCGTACTTTATTGTCAATTTGTTTAGTTCACATTTTTACTTATTTAATTTGAGCGAAAATAAGTTTCTGATTACAATATAGTTTCAATTTGTAGGCAAAGATTTGATTGGTCTTGCGCAAACGGGTTCTGGTAAAACAGGAGCTTTTGCTCTTCCTATAATAGAGTCTCTTCTTGAAGCATCAGAAAAGTCTGTTCAAGCTTTCTTCGCCTGCGTGCTATCTCCTACAAGGTGACATCCTGTTTATTTGATTTAATTTTGAAACGGATGCTGTTCCATTAACTTACGAATACTAATTCCAAAAAGATTGATTCTATTTTTCGATTTATTCGTATTCTATTTCCCTGTTACTCTAGGGAGTTGGCAATTCAGATAGCCGAGCAGTTTGAAGCTCTAGGATCCGGTATTGGTGTGAAATGTGCTGTGGTAGGCTTTTACTTTATTCATCACATTCACAAAACTGAGACATTCTATTGGTTTTACCTGGCAATGATATGTTGTTACCAACCACTTGCTTTTTCCTCTTTGTATAGCTTGTTGGAGGGATTGATATGGTGCAACAATCTATTGCCTTGGGAAAGCGTCCACACATAGTTGTGAGTTCTTATTTAGTTACCATGATTCTTTGCAATATTTGGTTACTTGGTTAATACAAATACTTGCTCGAATGGTTTCCCTTTTAGCTAATGTGTTTTAATATTAATAAAAGAAAAAAAAACATAATAGTAAAAATGGTGTTCAGAACAAGGGGTTATTTATTATCTTTCAATTGGTTTCTCGCTTCATTTGTAGGTTGGGACTCCTGGGCGGCTTGTTGATCATTTGTCCAACACTAAAGGTTTTTCTCTTCGCACATTGAAATACTTGGTATGACGTATTGCTACTCTGATATGAGTTTCCATCACCTTCTTAAGAGTTCTAGGTTGGAAAAGAATAATTTTCTTAATGTAGTTATATAATTAAGTTGTGCATTTGTGGTGCTGTATGGGAAACATATAATTTGCTATTGCATTGTTATTTTATTGAAGTATTATCTGCATACAAATGTAGCACTATTAGATCCAGGATACACTTGATTTCTATATGTTTCAGCAAAGGAAGAAAATAAAATTAGAACTCAAGATAATGATAAAAAAATGTTTATAGATGTTATTGCCTACCGTGATAGATTTTGAATAATTTAAGTTTGTTCCTTTTAAACCATGATCTCCTCATCTCATGGAATATGACGATCATTTTGTAATTATACGAAAGCTTGACCTCCAAATTGTTCTCTTGAAAATGTTTGATGCAGTAGCTAGAATTATAATTCATGAGGGATGTGCTGATTTTCTTTTTCTTGCTTCTCTCTCTGGTTGCTCTTGAGTAATACTTGTAGTTGGTATTGCCTACATTTTCACTGTTGCGAAACTTAGAATTTAAATTATCAAGGTGTTCTGCATTCCCACAAGACATAGAAATGCTTTTGACTACATAAACTTATGAAGAAAAATATTATAGTCAATATTTATATATTTTCTATTACAAAGATATCCTATTTTGTACTGTAATAAAATAACTGCACTGATGTCTGTATCTTATATAGCAACCTCAACACATAATAAATACAATTAGTCCATGAAGTTTATTTGATTTGATTGCTTCATTCATGATATCACTAGAATTTTAATATTGTTTTCGACTTTGTCCGATTGAAAACTCCAAATTAGAGATGACTTTCCTGTTATACGGGCTTACTATTTGGATTATTTTCTGCTTTCTTGCCATGACCGAATTGAGCAGGTCTTAGATGAAGCAGATAGACTGCTGAATGAGGATTTTGAAAAATCTCTTGATGAAATTTTAAAGGTTATCCCAAGGGAGCGGAGAACATATTTATTTTCTGCAACAATGACAAAGAAGGTTTGTAGACCTATGTGGTGCTTTAAATCACTAGGAACATGGTCCTTGTAAAAAAATATTGAAGATCTGATGTTCTTATCCATTTTGCATTGCTGTCAAAGAATGTATTATTTTATTTTATTTTTTATTTTTTTAAGCACACTTCAAACTGCTGTTGAAAAAAGTTGCTTAGTTGTCAGTTTTTCATTAATTATGTTGTATCGTCATGATTTTGTCTGCTGCATGCTATCTAAAGAAACAGAATTAGTGCTGTATGAGGTATACAGTCTACAGAATGTGTTCTGATACAAGTCTGAATGCTATTACTTATAACATTAATTCAAGAACTAAAAAATGTAATCGTAACGGAATTGAGAGAGAGTGACTTTAATAAAGCTTAGAGTTCTGATGACAAACATTCTTTTTGTCTTTGCAGGTCCGAAAACTCCAGAGAGCTTGTTTAAGAAATCCAGTAAAGGTGTGTGGTGATATAATTTCTGTTCATCTTATTGTCTTTCATGCTTGTTAGTGTTAATGGTAACTCATGCTAGTCCTTCAATCCTTTCAGATAGAAGCAGCGTCTAAATATTCCACTGTTGACACATTAAAGCAGCAATTCTGTTTTATTCCTGCTAAATACAAGGTTTGTTGCTGGTTTACTGCTGTTATTTTTGCTAGATATAAGATACTTGTGGTTGGAAGAGACATTTATGATGAGCTTCAGTGTCTAACTGAAACATGCATACTGAATTTGAGATGTTTGGATTTGCAATTAAATAATAATCACCAGTTTGCATTATGAATTCAAAATTGGTCATTGAATTATAATTATTGTGTTTCAATTAAAAATTAATAAACTTAGATGTATTTTTTTTTATTGCTTTCAGTGACTGTATCAGGATTTATTTGTCATGCTTGCAGGACTGTTATCTTGTGTATCTTCTGACTGAAAAGTCTGCCAGTACATCAATGGTTTTCACTCGTACATGTGATGCTACTACTTTTTTGGCTGTGGTCCTTCGCAATCTTGGTCTAAGGGCCATCCCTATTAATGGCCATATGACTCAGGTATGACTAATTTAATCAAAGTGTTTTCTTTGATCGGTTCTACAGATGCAGGATTTCTTTTTTTTTTTTTCCCCCATGTTTTTACAAACTCAGCCATCCTTTTTTGGTGAATACTTTGAAAGTCAAAAAGACTTGGAGCGTTGAATAAGTTCAAAGCTGGAGAGTGCAATATTCTTATATGCACTGATGTGGCAAGTAGAGGACTAGATATTCCATCTGTGGATGTAGTGATTAATTACGATATTCCCACAAACTCAAAGGTCAGGGCTTATACATTTATGTTGTTCCTTCATAATTAATTATTAGTAGAGCTTACCATGCTTTATTTAGATCTGCTTATCACTTAGTTTCTATTACTTATTCCCTGCAAAATTGGATAGTTGATTGCATCTATTTTCATCCGTGTTCTTTTTAATTTATAAGATCTGAACTTTGACACAGTTTGCAACTGTGGCATATGTGCACCTATAGAAATGATATGAATAGAAGGATACCTATGGATAGCTGGTCACATATCTGTTAATAAGCTTAAGCTTTTATTTTACATGTAATTAAAATGGTATTAGTGGGCCTCTAATTTCAATTTAAGGTCAATTCAGGTGACCAGACTTGTGTTTCAATATAAACAGTAGTTCTATGAGTAATTCCCTTCTCATAGAACACTTTTCTGATTTTGATTTGGTTGCAGGATTATATTCATCGTGTTGGAAGAACTGCTCGTGCTGGTCGTTCCGGGGTTGCAATTTCACTTGTGAATCAATATGAAGTGGAGTGGTTTCTGCAGATAGAAAAGCTTATTGGTACTCTAGATATCTACAACCCTGCTGCTGCTTTTGATGTATTTTATTTCTCCATATTTGTCGAATGAGAGTTGGTTGGTGTGGTATGGACTAAATATTGCAACATGTTTCAGGAAAAAAGCTACCCAAGTATCCTGCTGAAGAAGAAGAAGTCCTGCTCTTTCTAGAGCGTGTTGCTGAAGCCAAAAGACTTTCCCAGATGGTATTAACTTTGCTCAAATTAACATCAAGATTCATGTTTGTCATGGTATTTTCAAATAACAGTTGCTTACTACTGACAGCACATAAATCTTGAATTTATAGTTTCCACTGCTAACGAAGTTCATGGTTATTCGATATAGGAGCTGTTTTTATTTTTTATTTATTTTTTTATTTTTACCCTCTTGGTACCGAGCCTCACGTTGTGGAGTTACTTAATCTGTTGTTGAATTGGGATTCTTCATATATGAATGCTGTTTGTTTCTCAAATGAATGCCCATATCACCAAATGGGATATACTGACCCCATTTTCTTCGGGGAATACTCTTGTTTCGAGTTTGTTTACTCTATACTAATGTTGTCATCATATCATGGTTCAGTTTTCAGTTAACTGATCTATCCTTAAATTTCTTTGTTCATATAGCAAATTAAAGAAAGCGGTCACAAGAAGAGGAGGGGTGGAGGAGAAGAAGAGGAGGAATTGGAGAAATACTTAGGCAACAAGGATAAGAAGTTCAAGAAGATGAAGAAAAGATGAGATTGGCAAGCCAGTGAACAGTGTTGCGAATTTTGAATATTGAGCATAAGAGTCATTGTAGCATAACGTTTTATTTTTTTATTTTTTTTTCCAATTTAGTCAATCTCTGGTTATTTATTGAATTTTTGTAAACACTCGTTAGGCATTAATTCTTTACCTCATTTTCCTTCGCCAACGAAGATGATGATGGATAAATCCTAAACACAGAATCAAAGTCCCACCATTTCCAGCACCTGATCACTGCTTCACTGCCGTCCTCTGCCACAAATGGAGATGCAAACTCTCCACATTTCATGGCACTACTAAAACTTCGATCTGGATAGTCACAGTAGCATACGATATTCTATGTTGTTAGCGGAATAATTGATTCTGTTGTGGCGAGACTGAATGTGCTATATGTTTGCTCCTCTAAACGCCCAAATTTGCTTCATTATCGCGGAAGTCAATTTTTCATTCTGGTCTAAACTCCAAACCCAGCTTTTTCTTTATATTATTTATTAATTGGAGTTTTATTCAAATGCCAGGGAAACAATTCAAATGAAAACTCCATCCATAATTGGTCTTTCGTTAATGCGATCTTTTGAATTGATTGAAGGAAAAATCGATATGATGGACAATATATTTGCTTCCTCGGGAAATTTGGACTAAGGCTAGCTAGAAGCTATAGAAAGAAAAGGTGTGTATGTATATCTACTTTTGCTGGAAAATGATTGCCAAAATTCAATCTGGGCATGATAAAAAGATCCACTAATGAACTTGTGCATTTTAATTACAAGTCCATGATTTTTGCCTGGATCCGGTCTAGGCAACCGCTGCCCAGCAGAACAAGGAAGGCATACGCTTTTTGTTGTCGTACATTAGAAGAGGAGGTTTAAGATTTTCCAACGTTTTATGCACTTCTTAGCTTAACAAGTAGATTTGTTACAAAAGGAAATTCTACAGGTCCTAGCCGGAAAATCTCTGAATGATAAACAAACTATGAGAGGTCTTATTAAAAGAACGGCTAAATGCAATTTATTCCATTCCAGCTTCTTTAAGCAATACTTCCATTCATCAAGCAACCCAGCAAGACCACCTCACTTGCTTTCCTCTGCGTATATGAAAATCTTGCAACTCTGCATCGATTCTAGGGACATAAAAAAAGGCTGTTTGGTTCACAGCCACATAATACGAAATGGGCTTGCTTTAGATATCAATTTAGGCACCAAACTGATCATCCTTTATGTGAGAGTCGGCGATATAGTAAATTCGCGCAAGGTGTTTGATGGAATGCCGGAGAGAAATGTAGTGTCATGGACAACTCAAATTTCTGGGTATGTGCAAAGTGGGTATTACCAGGATGCGTTATCAAATTTTCAAACAATGGCTCGAGCAGGAGTTAGAGCCGACCAATTTACCTATGGGAGTGTGTTAAGGGCGTGCACCGGTTTAAGGTGTTTGGACAGAGGGATGCAGATACAGGGGTGTATCCAAAAGAGTAGGTTTCTCGGCAACTTATTTGTGCAGAGTGCGTTGATTGATCTGCACTCGAAGTGCGGAAACATGCAGGATGCTTGCTATATATTTGGAGCAATGTCTGAGAGGGATGTGGTTTCCTGGAACGCAATGATTGGTGGATATGCTGTTCAAGGACTTACAAATGATTCATTTCGAATCTTTCGTTCAATGATGCGGGAAGGTTAGATCTTTTCCTTTTTCTTTCATGCTCTTGCATCTGCCGTATTATATGCTATTAATTGTGCCAATGGGCTTGTTTACGTGCATTTTATAGGCGTTACTTTCTAATTCTGGAATGGTTAAAATCAATGGTCATTATAATTCTTATATATTGGCTGATCCATGATTCACTTTCTCAGCATGCCAATTTCCTCTCAGCCTATCCTGAAAAAGTTCTGTAGTTTTTTCTCTTGTAATCTCCCGGCATGCTTGGTTTATGTTGTACTTGTCATATTCAGATTCCTTTAGTGCATTTGAAGTAATAAAATTTAATAGGTGTGATCCCTGATTGTTTCACCTTCGGGAGTGTTTTAAAGGAATCCAGCAGGGCTCATGATCGCATGAAAATCTACCAAATACACGGAGTTATCATCCAACTAGGTTTTGGAGCTGGTATTGAGTTGAATGGGCCACTAATTGATGCTTATGTTAAATGTGAAAGCATGGAAAGTGCTTATGGTTTATATAAGAGCTTGCTAAAGAAAGATGTAATATCTTCTGCGACACTTATGACTGGATATGCACGTGACATCAACTATAGCAGGTCAGCTTTGGATCTCTTCAAAGAAACACAAGAGATGGGCATGAAGATAGATGATGTAACATTCTGTACTATGCTCAATGTATGTGCCAATAGAGCATGCCTGAGCATGGGAAGGCAAATTCATGCTCTAGCTTTAAAATATAAACCCAACAATGATGTAGCCATGGGCAATGCCCTTGTAGATATGTATGCAAAATCCGGAGAAATTAAAGATGCCACTCGTGCTTTTCATGAGATGAAGGAGAAAAATGTCATTTCATGGACTTCATTGATTACTGGCTATGGGAAGCATGGATATGGACATGAAGCAATTGCTTTATTCAAGGAGATGGAATATGAAGGTCTGAAGCCAAATGATATTACTTTCTTGTCTCTTTTCTTTGCCTGCAGTCACTCTGGATTGACTAGCGAAGGATGGGAGTGCTTTAATATTATGATTAACAAGTATGGTATTTTGCCAAGAGCTGAGCATTTTTCTTGTGTAATTGATCTTTTAGCACGAGGGGGGCAGTTGGAAGCAGCTTATAGTATGATTTGCAAGATCAATATTAAGCCCGATGCACCATTGTGGGGTGCCCTTCTTGGGGCATGCAGCATCTATGGCAACAAGTCCCTTGGAGAAGTAGCAGCTACACACCTTTTCCAATTGAATCCAGAAAATTCGACAAACTATGCTGTTTTAGCAAGCCTATATGCTGCAGCTGGTGAATGGGATGATGCTTGGAAGTTGAGAAAATTAATAGGAGAAAGAAGCTGGAAAAAGACTCCTGGATACAGCATTATACATTCTACAAAGATGGACATGCCAATTTTGCAGCCAAGCTGAGTTCAAAAAGCTAAGAGCTTTCTTTAATTTCTTGAGTTTGTTTAGCCAAGGTAAAGGACATGACAATTGCTGGGAAGAAAATTTTTACGTTATTGCATGATTGAGGCTGTTGGTGCTGCGGGCTCACCACATCAAAATACTTCTTGGCGTCGCAGCATTGAGGTATATTCCTTTGTACTTTTTTTTCTAGCATATAATGTGCAAGATGAGTCAACGCTTAGCTCCACAGGTATATGCTATTGGCCCCCCGGGAAGCTGCTGGAGACAATCTGGATTAACTTATGCTGCATGTTAATTTTGCAAAGAGAATGGAGATATGGACCTTAATTTGAAGCATGACATGAATAAGATAATGGCTTTGAGCTGCATATAAACTTGGATCCATCTCACCCTCTTGAAAGCTTAGCCTGGTTGATCGATGCACGATGCATGGGTTTTACTCAGAGAGAATGGATGGGAATGATTTGTGCTTTGAAAGTGAAATTTGCTTGATATGAAAGTGTTGAATGGTGTTGCTGATCATGTGAAGTTTAAGACAGGTGGTTGTATTTGTATACAGATAGTGGGAAGAAAATGTATTCTATATCGGTTCTTTGATATATCGCACCATTGTTTTGCTGAGGACACGGCTTTTATGTGATGTTATATATCAATCGCTCATTTTATTTGATCATATTATGTTGTGGCTGGATCCATAAATAAATTCATAAACAATAAAGTTATAAACTGATCTAATGCAATTGTTGTTATGTTGTGCAAGTTTGTCATAGGATTCTTAAATTTCTACAACAACCTGGTTTGGGCAAACATTGTTCAGAATGGATGAAGCAACTCTGCTTCTTAACAAGAATGAAATTGGAAATCAACACTTCCTAAAAAGACGAGCAGAAAATATCATGATTTTTTTATAATCTTAATTATAAAATTGAATATAAAGTTGGGATGTTATGATATTCAATTGATTCTTTTTTCTTGAAGAACATTAAATTAAGCATAAAAATTATAAAAATTTCTGAAAAATCCATAGGTTTTTTCATCTTAATATTGTGATAGCGTGGTTTCTTTCTTCTAAGCTCAGCCCAATAGTTCAAAGGCGTAGAGCAGTTATTAAAAATTTCAGTGCCACGGCTACGAGCTTCCTTTAGCCTCCATCTTCGCCGCTCTCTCCCTCCTCACCATCTATGGCTGATCGGCCGTTCTCTTATTTTCTCTCTCTCTCTTTCGATTAAGTAGATTCTAAACTCAAACCCAAAATGCTCCATTTCTGGGTGACCATTACGTTGTGTCTGCCTTTTCGTGACTTTTTCAAGTGAAGCTTCATCTTCTGCTAATTTTAAAAATCAGTAAGTGTTTGTTTGACACAGACATTTTGTCTCTGTTTGTTTTAGTTTATTCAAGAATACTATTAGTCAACACGCTCTCTTTGCTTTTTGTTAGACAAAATTTTCCATGTTAGTAAGCAATTGCTGATTGAGGATTGCTATGAAATCTAGTTCTCAGTTGCAGCATTGACATGAAACCAAATCCCAGTTTTTTAATCAAGTTCTATTCTTCTCTGGTTACGTCTCAAAAACTTCCCTGTTTGCACATAAACCCAATTGAAAAGCCACTATTATTCTTCATTACTGGCACGACCGCCAGGTATTCGACAATAAGCCCAACCCAAGATGAGGATGTTTCCGATGAAGATTTAGAGGCACCAAAGGACTCTGTGGAAGTTCTTAAAAGATATGGTTGCAGCGACAATGATATATCGAAGGTTCTCTCTCGCCGCCCTTCTATACTCAATGCTGATCTTAACCTCCTTCAGTCTAAACTAAGTTTACTTCAGGGCTTGGGAATTACCTCTGCTGACCTTGTTAAGATCATTCATTGTCGCCCAAGATTCCTAAGTGTTCGCATCAACCATTGCTTTGATGAGCGCCTCGAGTGTCTTACGGCATTGTTTGGATCAAGAGAAATGCTACTTCAGGCCATTATCAGAAAATCCTTCGCTTTTAACTTATGACGTCCATAATGGTATTAAACCTGCTATCAAATTGTATGAAAGACTGGGCATATGTAGAAAGGATTTGATTCCCATGCTCTTGTCACGCCCAACTTTGATTCCTCGGACTTCATTCGATGATGAGAAGATGGAGTACATACGCAAAACTGGGATGCCTAGCAGTTCCAAGATGTATAAACATATAGTTACCATTGTAGGAATCTCAAGAATCGAGACCATCCGTGAAAAAGTGACCAACTTTGAAAAGTTCGGGTTTTTGGATGAAGAAATTTGGAATCTTTTTGGGCGTTGTCCAGTTTTATTAACATTGTCAATTGATAAAGTTCAAAGGAATATGACTTTCGTTATGGGCACCATGAAGTTCCCTGCAAATGTGGTTCTTCAGAACCCATTTCTGCTGCTTACTAATCTGGAGGCTGTGTTAAAGCCGCGAATGCATCTTGCGGAGAAGATAGAGGACATGAATCTCCATCCACAAATAAAAGGACCTCTAATGATGAGGGCACTGAGAATGAAAGAGAAGCGATTTTTGGAGGCCTTTGTTCAGTGTCACTCCAATGAAGTTGCTGTGGAGTTGATGGAATCCTATCAAATGGCAAAAAGTTTTAAGCGATTGGCTGTATCCTCCAAGAGAACTGTTGTAAAAGGGTTTCCTTTCTGAGCATTGTTGCCTGACAGGTGAATAATTTGTCTAGTACTATTTATGATTTTGTCAGTGATATACCGGTTTTCTTTCTTTAATCCATTTTTGTTCACTTGAGGTTCTGTTTTCTCTCAATTGAACTTTTGTGAGTTATGTCGATCTTGTTGACTGTTCCTTTAACCTCCATTCTATTAAAGTTTCCAACTGCATTATAAGAAAGGTAATCACTTGAGGATATGGATTTGCTGATTCATAAGAAAACCGGCACACTTATTTCCCTCTTCCATACTTGCTTGAGCATTGCAATGAAATTAGCTTTGTCGTTCCTGATGATGTTGTTTTTGCAAGTATCAGAAATCCCATGATTAGCATTTAGAAGTTCGAACTAGATAAACAGAGCAATGAGAAGATCTGAAATTAAACTTTTATGTGTCGGAAAATTAATTGGATGCCATAGAAGAAGAGGGAGCCTTATGATTATGGAGGTTTCTCTTTACTATGTTGCCTGCTTATATTTTATCATATTAAACTGTGTGAGAACATGAGTAAGGAAATGTCAATCTTGCACCTTCTCCAGTAATAATACATCTCAAATGATTATTTGTTTTCAATTTTATTTTCTTTTTTTTCTAAAAAAAAAGAAAATAAAAGAAAATAAAAAAATTGAACCTTGGCTTTTGAGATTCTCTAATACAGCATTGCCATTAGACTATCTATGATTCCCCAGTTATTTTGTTTCATTGAAAAGGTTACATTTAAGTTGTTAATTAATCAAAATTTCAAATCCATTGCTTTTTGTTTTAATTGGTTTTTCTTTTTTTTTTTCATTTTTATTAACTAATCAGAATTTTCCATTTTTGGTTGACATACTGTTCCAATTCATTGCCTCGATTTACATTTTTTTTTAATTTATTGAAATTTCCATTTTTTGTCAAGATAGTGAAGAGAATTCATAGCAATGAGTTGGCGAATGCAGATAACTATCAATTTCCTTTGTATTAGATATCAAATAATACATATGAGCTGACGATAATCGCTTTCTATGTATGTCCCTTCTTAAATATCACTTTTATTCTCCCAAAAGCATATATTATTTTTATTTGCTTCCTAAATATCATATTCATTTTTATTCAAGAAACGTAACCCAAAAAAAAAAAAAAAGAGCTCCAGCCAAATTTGCAATCAAATTAATTAGATGTTCTTAATTTAAATAAAAATAAAAGGCAATTTCAATTTTTTTTTTTAAATATAAAACTACGTTCTTAGAAAATTTTTTCTATCCAATAGGATAAAGTAATCTCATTTATTGTTTATACAATATTATCAAATTGCATGAGATTTTCTTACCAAAAGAGTAAATTGCATGAGATCTTGATGGATTCGCTAGTTAGTGCCACTTCCTACATATAGAGGTTCAGATAATTAGATCTCTACACAAATTAAGATCATCGTGCCCTGATTCTAAGCTTTCATCACCAGCAAAGAGTTCGAGCAAGCTTTCTGTAGTGAAAATGGAAGTCGAAATAATTTCTGAAAGTTGCATTAGACCCTCTTCACCAACACCTCCTCACCTCAAAACTTACAAAATCTCTCTATTAGATCAAATTCGATCACCCTCTAACATTCCTGTAATCTTCTTCTATTCCAATCAAAACACTAATCTCAGTTCGAAAACGTCAATCTTGCTAAAACAATCTTTATCAGAAACCTTAACCCTTTATTATCCACTTGCTGGAAGGTTTAATAGAAATACTTTTTCCCTTGATTGTGATGATCAAGGGGTTTGCTATATAGAGGCTCGGGCTAATAACATACACCTCTCTGAATATCTCAGCCAACCTGACCTTTCATCAATGAATTGTTTGTTGGCAAGCAATTGGTATGAACAAGATCCTACTAGTTCTTATGTTGCCATGATACAAGAAACAAACTTTGCTTGTGGTAGTATTGCCATCGGTGTAGTTGCATCTCACATGGTCATGGATGGAACTGCCTTAGCTTCATTTCTGAAATGCTGGGCTGCAATTGCTTGCAAGTCAAGTAAAGATATTGTGCTTCCTAATTTTGACGGTCCGTCTATTTTTCCACAGTATCAGCCATTTCCTAAAGATGCAAATGTTGTATCTATTTTTGAACCATTTTTCAGGCCTGGAAAGATTGCTAGGAGGAGGTTTGTGTTCCCTGCAAGCGCCATTGCCAATCTTAAGGCTGAAGCAATGGCTTCAACCGTGGAAAATCCAACACGCGTTGCGGTAGTTTCTGCACTTCTTTTTGAATGCATAACAGCTATTCTTAATGAAAGATCATCAAGTATTGATAGGCAAAATGCATTCTTGGTTGCTGTAAATTTACGGCCAAAAGCTACACCACCAATCCCACAAAGTTCACTGGGGAATTTCTTGTGGCTAGCACACACATTATGCTCACCTGAGGAAACCAAACCAGTTGAATTAGTGTACAAATTGACAGAAGCTATAAGGAAAATTGACAGCGAGTTTGTGGAAAATATACAGACTGCAGGATTCAATAAGTTATATGACATGATCAAACAGACGAGCAAAGATCTGGCAAGCTCATTGACATTATCAAAAAATGGAGTGAACCTTGTGGTGATGAGTAGTTGGTGTAACTTTGGGTTGTACGAAGTTGATTTTGGATGGGGAAAACCCATGTGGGTGACTCGTGGTGCGCCATCAGCCGCTAAATGTGGAACTCCATTGGTAATTCTAATGGATGCAAGAGTGGAAAGAGGAATAGAAGCATTGGTACAGATGGATGAAGAGGAATTGATGTTTTTGGAGAAACATGAAAAGCTCCTTGGATATGCTTTGCTTAATCCGAATCCTTTCAAATTGAAATGATGATGCCTGCACTGTTAATTTGTGTGAAAGTCTCTTGTCTTGTGTGCTAAAGTTCGTGTCAAGTAGTTTCTATTATAAAAATGTTGAAGAGTCTAGCAGTTTTATGAAATTGAAAGTTTGCAAAATGCCTTTGTCACTTTGTTGATCCCTTTTCTATTTTTCTGAACCAAATTTATTAATTCAATTAATTTAAATTTATATGATATAAGTCCACAAAAAAAAAAAATAAAATGCTTTGGTTCAAGAATTTAAAAATATTTAATTTTCAAAATTCGATCAAGATCTTAATTGGATAAAAAATTATATTCTTATCATCGTATTTTATTTTTTAAAAATTGTTGAATCTTATTTTGTCGTACCTTAAAAAAAAGGAATATAATAATAGCACTATATATAAAATTAAGACAGAACTAATAGAAAATTTTTTATAAAAGGAAACGTCCAATGAATTTCTCTTTTTCTTTTCTGTCATATGGTGAAGCCATACATGCAGACCGGGCCAGGTTGGGCCTCAAACCCAGCTCAGTTATAAATATTGGATTTGTCCAACAAATATACACCCGAAACGTTATTTTTATTTTAATATCTTAATTGATACAATATTATTTTTTAAATTACTAAAAATTTGCCCTAAAAAAATTAAAAAATATATATTTTCAATTTTGACACCTGAAAAATTATTAAATATTAAATGCAAGTTTCCGTCTAAGTTAATGCAAAATTTGTGGATATTCACAAATTAAGTAAGCCATAAACTAATTTTGCCGTCCAAATAAACTGTTAAAAAAGCCTCTCCCTCAAAGTCTCACTCTCACTCTGCGTCTCTTTGTTTGTTATCAGGGGCGGCACTGAGAGCTCCTTTGGGGATTGAATTAGACAGCTGAGAGCTCTTTTGGCTTGATTCGGCTCCACACAAACAAAACACTCGCATCTCTTCTTTTTTTCATGGTCTGCAAATAAATGGCATCATCTGTTTTTACCAGAGGCCTTTTGGGTCACCGATCGATTCACACTTCCCTTTCTCTCTCTCACAAAAACCCAACTTTCCTTTCTCTCTTTACTGTGAGTCCATTTCTTCTCTTCTTGTCTGCGTTTTTCTTATCTATTTGATTTGCTATCCGTCTTCTTTTTCTACTCGAATATCTTGGTTGTTTAGGTTCTACGTTTGCTTTTTTAGGTACGTACTCTAGCTAAAGGGTTCTCCAGTTTTCGTTTAAAAGTAGGGATTTTTAGTTGTCGACGATTTTATGTTGCTCGATGAAATTCGACGAGTGGGTGAAATTTGTGACTTTCTGTTGCCATCAAGCTCTAATTAGCTGCTTGGAGTTTATTGGTACAGTACTTTTATTGATTTGGACTGCACAGACTTACTAACTTCGGTTTTTGACTTATGCTAATTATGTCAGAGATTCTGTAAAATGACCCGCTGATCTTTTTTTCTTCTCCAAATTATTATAGAGTGCAGAGATGCATGGGTTTAATATATGCGAATTTCATACCTTTGCTGCATTATAATTTCTGGCATACTGAGGTTAATAGGAAAAAAAATCTGTCTTTGACAAAGTTTTGTGTTTCTTAGCACCATTGCTGTTTGCTGTTTTGTAGCATAGTCGTAATTATATCATCAATCTTTGTGACAATATTTGTTACTTCAAGTCTTGCTTCTGACACTACATGTATTCTATGCCACTCTCAGAAGAGACCATTTCACATTCGAGCTGAGCCTTCATATGCATCATACAAGATGTCTGCTTGGATTCCCCGAGTAATGGCTTCCTCAGTAGTTGGGAAAAAGGCTAATTTTTCTACACAATCTTTATCCACCAATGAACCTGTTGTATCTGTTGATTGGCTTCATGCCAATCTCAAATCTCCTGATATGAAGGTACACATTATGGAACTTATTAAGTGTATGTTCTTTTGAGAATGATTTTTGAAATACCAAAACTACATCCAGTAGAAACAATTCCACCAGGTTTGTAAGTATGTGAGACATATGTATTGTAAATGTATTTGTAAGCTGCATTTGGTTAGTTGGCCAGGGACTGGGGATTCTATTATGAAGAGAAATTGAAGTCATAGACATATGTCTAATTAAACAAATTGTCTTTGTTGGAAGTGAAAAAAAAAAAAAAAACACACACACACACACTTGAAGATATGAGTTTATATTGGTAATTAGCAATCTGAAATAATGCAGCATTTTTACACCTGTTCCTATCCTGTACAATTTGGTCATGATCTATCCCATTTCATGTAGGTGCTCGACGCATCTTGGTACATGCCTGATGAACAGAGGAACCCAATCCAGGAGTACCAGGTGTTGCGACAATTCTTCTCTCTCTCTCTCTCTCGGATTGGCTTTGATTTTATTGCTTTGCATTTTGAAAGCTCTTGCCAATTCTTTTTTTTTTTTTAAATAAATTGTAACATGTCTTAAGTTCTTTAGACTGTAAAATTTTCATATTTTACTTCCCAATCAACAGCAAGTTTCATTTCAATTTCTTCTGGGAATCTAATGTCTCCTACACCTAACAGGTTGCTCATATTCCCGGTGCCCTTTTCTTTGATGTAGATGGGATAGCAGATCGGAATACATATGTAAGATTCTTTGTCGTTATTATTTGTTACACTCTTTTTAGCCATAATTTTTTGCTTCGTCATATAGAGTAAATTTTATGACGTTCCTAATCTCTTTGGTCATAAATATTTTTTCCCTGATTCCTTAGTCATGGTATTTTTGGATAGTATTTGGACAGGTGTGCATTTGGGAGCCTAAGTTTTACTTATATTATCATTTTCTCCTATATGGCAATATTTATGAAAGTACTCATTTGGGGTTTGTGCAAGATCTTGCATATCTTCCTTGTTGAAAGTTGAAAGAACCACTATACAATTGAAGAATTTTTTTTTTTCTTTTTTTCCTTTTATCCTTGGTTTTTTTGGTCTAGTTCTTCATAAAGGAAGGTACCACCTGCTTAAGATACCACTTTCACATGAAACTGCTCTACATTGATTTGGTCCACCACTTGTGAGTAATGGTGTATGAATTTTAGAAGCCTTCTTAGTAGTTGGTGCATACCTAAGTTTTTAGCATTTGAAAGATCATGGTTTGACAAAAGAATTACTTTTCTGATCTTGTAAGAATGACTTTGTATCAGTTGCCACACATGTTACCCTCGGAGGAAGCTTTTGCAGCAGCTGTTTCTGCTCTTGGCATTGAAAACAAAGATGGGTTGGTTGTCTATGATGGGAAGGGGATTTTCTGTGCAGCTCGTGTTTGGTGGTAAGTGCTTGAGTTGAAAATTTGTCAAATCATCGTATGTTCTTCAGCTAAACTATTATTTTCTTTTTCATTTTATTTAATTTAATAATAAGGATGTTCCGAGTCTTTGGGCATGATAAAGTTTGGGTGTTGGATGGAGGCCTGCGAAGATGGCGTGTATCTGGTTATGATGTTGAATCTAGTGCTTCTGGAGATGCCATCTTGAAAGCTAGTGCTGCCACTGAGGCCATAGAGAAAATATATCAGGGGAAGGCAGTAAGTTCTTAAATATAAATTTTTCTTCCAACAAAATTTTATATCCATATGCAAAAATTAATAAGCATTTCGGATATTCCAAAAGTTGTTCTCTTTTGTGCAAAAGTTAAATTTTTGTGCTAATCTACTAAATTTTATATGCGTTGGCCCAGAGGCAAAATTTCTATTACTCAATAGAATTAACTAAAATGTCGGATTTACTCTCACTTACTAAGGGTGCTTAATCACACCCTGGATCTGTTCATCTGAAGTTTACCGTGTTAAATCCCTTGAAAAGGTAAATGAGGCTGGCAAGATTCCTGAAACCATTTCTGGTCTGTCATCCTTCTATGTAAGCAATCATGTAATCGCAGGTATTAACTAAGATATGTCTGTTTGTTTGTCCAAATAAGAGAGCAAAAGAAAGTATTAACTAAGTTTATGGTCCCAAAAACAGTCAAATTAGTTTAACATTTACCTTATTAGTGGGGATTGTAATTAGGGTTGAGTAGGGGTTAGATTTCTCAATGTTTTTTGCTATGGTATTCATGAAAATAACTATGTTCTATTTAGATTTGAATCTCATGCATATCTGCACTGCAGGTTGGACCAATTACATTTCAGACAATTTCAGACTCACCTGATTTGGACTCTTGAGCAGGTTTAATTTCATCAGTTTATTCCAATGCATGCGTTCTAATTTTAATCCAGATCCAGTTGTGTGTGCATAATTTTGTTGACTCTGCATCTGGGAAATTTTCCAGGTTAGGAAAAACATCGAGGAGAAGACTCATCAACACATTGATGCTCGTTCAAAGCCCAGGTATCTTTAAAATTAACATGCCAAATTTTTATTTCTGAGTATGATATCTGCTCTACATGCTAATTATTGTATCATTTTAATAATGCCTACTTTCTATTTCGATTGCTGTATCATTTTCTGTTGGTGTGGTTTCTTAGGTTCTCTTATCTCATTAAAAACAGGATTGGCACAAAACCGCCCTGGAAGAAGGTTTTTCTAAACATTTATTTTGAGGGATTTTGAAATTCCCATGAAGTTTGCCTTTCTTCACCAAGCCAAATAATAGTCTTACAAAATTCATTAGTTCTTCCCCTCCCCTTCTCTCTTTCTTAGGGGGATTATTCATTGGTTCTTCAAGATCACTAAATAAACTGTAGCTTAATCGTCATCTTGATAAATTTTAGTATCTTGGAAATGTGATTCATAAGAAGACCTGTCTGGTTGTAGAATACCTTAAATATGAGGAAGATTTCTGTAGAAATTGTTGGGACTATTGTTATTTTGTTGGCATATAATTGGTGTAATGGAACATGCATTAGCCTACACTGTCATTTCTCTTGGTGGGCTAGATGAGTTAGTTACTGGTTTGAAAATGTTGTTTTAGCTGATATAGACCATGCAGAAGTAAACTCATGAAGCACATACTTGAGAAGCTAATAAGATCTGATTGTCGGTAAATGGATATCATATAGATTTAACTTTCTTGCAGGTTTGATGGAACTGCACCAGAACCTCGAAAAGGAATAAGAAGTGGCCATGTACCTGGCAGCAAGTGCATTCCTTTTCCCCATGTAAATGAACTATTTTTATGCTACCTGCAGATTATGAATGAGCACAAGTAGCGCTTTGTTGTGAGATCATATTGTGCTAACTAACTGGTTTCTTCATCTCGTTTCCCCTTTCTTCAGCTGTTTAATTGCTGGTTCTTTGCAGATGTTAGATGCTTCAAACACGCTTTTACCAGCAGATGATCTTAAGAAACGATTTGATCAAGAAGGTACCTTATGTCTTCCTTGCCATTGGGAATCAATTTTTGCACAGGTTCTGGATTCGTTTGTTTCATAGAAATGCTTTCTTTAGTTACCCTTTCTGTACGTCAATTTAATTATGTTAGAATAGGA
This sequence comes from Excoecaria agallocha, assembly GCA_037975025.1. NCBI lineage: Eukaryota > Viridiplantae > Streptophyta > Magnoliopsida > Malpighiales > Euphorbiaceae > Excoecaria > Excoecaria agallocha. The sequence continues at coordinate 777,621 of JBBPFJ010000033.1, read as the reverse complement.
GAACATGTGTAGTATGTTGGAAGATGAAAAAAAGTTTACTGATAAGGTAGTACACATTGTAGCTCTGATCTCCAGATATAAGAAAGAAAAGGGGTAAACTGAATCTGCTGTCAGCCTTTGTCATTTAGCTTGAGAAATGGGCTGTGGTTAGACCTCTTATGTGGTCAGTTCGAAAACCTATTATCAACCCATGGCTGAACATTCTTTTCAATTCAAGGAAAGTTCCAAAATATGAAACAATGGGATTGAACTTGAAACCTAAAATAAACATGTGGCTGCAACACTACTGCCAAGCTACACAGTTAAAAGTTTTGTCACTTTTCATCTGCATTTTGTGCGTAATCTGAGTACAACTTCTGAGAGCATCTTTATTTATTTCCCAGTCTCAACTGAATTGTATTCTACTGGATAGTCTTGATATTTATGTATTTTCTGATAGTTTAGTGACCTAACTATTTATCTTTGCAGGCATCTCTTTGGAAAGCCCTGTTGTTACTTCTTGTGGGACTGGCGTAACTGCTTGCGTGCTTGCTTTGGTAAATATCCCGTTCGTACTATTTCTAAATCTAGTGTCACGCACACGCTGCCACACTTTCAAACAAAAACTCATGGCATATTGATGGATGTATGTGTTCTTTTCCTTCTAATTAAGAAGGGAAAGAACTGTCTGTTTCCAAATTGTTAGAATTGTTCAAACAAGTGGCTAGAAAAATATAAATTTACTAAACATGAATCTTGTTATGTTATAATGCAAAAGTTCGTTCTATTGGAATTTGTTTGTGAGAAAAAAATGCTTGTGGGTTATAGGGTCTCCACCGACTTGGAAAGCACGATGTTGCAGTGTATGATGGATCGTGGACTGAATGGGGAGCTCATCCTGATACACCTGTTGACACTACATCATAAATCCGAAAGCTGAGCGGTCAATTTGCTTGGCATTGAGCATGCCTTGTTTATTTTTCTGATAACAACGAATAAAGGCTATATTGAGAACAGTGAATAACGAGAGATTGTCATTATAATTCTTGTGCTGCTCGTCCTGTTCAATGCTAAAATGCAAGCTTGCATCATTTTTAAAATATATGCAATTTAGAAAAGAATTTTGTGAGTTCTGTATGGGAACTAGAATGTGGAATAATTTGAATGAGGTTGCACATAAGAGTGGCGAAGCTTTAACATCTAACAAGAGTAAGAGCTTTTTTCATGATATTTGTCAACTGTTGTTTTGGTGGCCGTTAAATTATTATAACCTACAAAAAACGTCAACCCAATTAAATTTGAATTAGTGGAAAAATAAAATTCTGTGCTGCAATAACAGCCAAAAGAATGATACAATTACAGGGTTAATCATAGGAGTTGATCTGGTGGCATTCACAGCTGTTCTTTGTTATGCAATAACTAAAAGACATTCGTATTTACAGCACAGTACTTGTGTTCACTAAAGAATTTCTACTGTAATATATTATATTGATAATACATCTATAATTACATGAATTTTCAATTTTATTTTATTATTGGTTCTTAGTAAATTTACATGGTCATTCTTAAAGTACCTGTAATTTGCTACAAGTAACACAACATAAGAATCTTCTCTGCTGTAATTCCTTTTAAACCCCTCGTAGTTGCCAAGCAAAGCAAAATGTTAAGATTATTACTTGAAAGGCTTAGGAACAGTCAAATGTTTGCTATTTTTGGAGGGTTTAGAAAGTTGTTTCAGTTACAAGTAGTTAAAAGGTTTGAATTTTTGAAAGGTTCTCTTTGGCAGCCAAAAATAGGAAGAGAAAACAGAGGAGAAAAACATGGGAGATTAGAGGCCATTAATCTTCCCTTTCATTCTTCCTAGTCAACTTCAAAATATTTTCTGCTTTTTTTTGTTCCCTACTTACCCTTCACCATCTTCTCCACAAATAGAAAGCTCAAAACTTTATGCCAAAAAACTTATAATTATGGCAACTGAAGGAAATTTAGAACAGTCCAATATGGAAGAAAACACTTCTAAAATTCTAGAGCAAGGGATTGAACCCCCAGAGACTGTGAATGAGAAGGAAATAGAAAAGGAGAATGATGTGAAAGATGAAGAAGAGAACATAACTGAATCAAAGAAAGAAGATGAGATTAAAGAAAGGGACACAAGTGTGGTGGTTGAAGAGAAAAAGATTGAAGATGAAGCAGAGAATGCCACATCACCAACTGAACTTCAAAATATTTCTTCATTCAAGGAAGAGAGCAACCTCTCCTCTGATTTGATAGACAGTGAAAAGAAGGCATTGTCTGCGCTTAGATCAAAGCTTGAAGAAGCAATCCTTCAAAACAAACTTTTCCTTCAAGAGAAGAAAGATCAGAAAGAGAGATCATTACAGAAAGACAAGAAAGAAGAGAAGTTAAAAACAGAGAACGAAGGAAAAGAAGAGAAGTTAAAAACAGAGAGCGAAGGAAAAGAAGAGAAGTTAAAAGCAGAGAATGAAGGAAAAGAAAAGGAAAAAACAGAGATTGAAAGAAAAGAAGAAGAAACCACAGAAACAGCAAAAACAGAGGATCATCAAGATCAGCAAGAACCAAAGGAGGAAGAAAAGGCAAACGAGAAGGACAAAGAAGAAGCAACAAAAGAAATTATCAAGCAAGAACGTGAAACTGAGGCTGTGGAAGAACATAAGGTGGACCAAGATATTTCGATTTGGGGGGTACCATTACTGCCTAGCAAAGGAGACAACAGAACTGATACAGTACTGTTAAAGTTCCTTAGGGCAAGAGAATTCAAAGTGAATGATGCTTTTGAGATGTTGAGAAATACCCTTAAATGGAGAAAGGAAAACAAGATCGATTCAATATTAAATGAGGCTATTGAGGCTGATCTTAGGTCCATGACTTTAATGGAAGGCCATGATCGTAATGGGCATCCAGTATGTTACAACTTCTTCTCTGTTCTTGGGAATGAGTCCATTAATGGAAAAACATTTGAAGAGAAAAGAGAGAAATTTATGAGAGGGAGGATTCAAATCATGGAGAAAGGAATTCAAAAATTGGATTTCAAGCCAGGTGATGTATCAGCAATTCTTCAAATTAGTGATCTCAAGAACACTCCTTTACCCACGAAGAAAGAGCTCAGAACTGCCACTAAGAAAGCAGTTGAACTTCTTCAGGACAATTACCCAGAATTTGTAGCAAAAAATGTAAGTGATTTCAAACAAAACCTTCTCCTTTTTTACATATAATTCCATAATTTTAAACCAAAGTTTGTTTCTTTTCCTTCTAGATCTTCATCAATGTTCCTTTCTGGTATTATGCATATAGTGCTTTGTTCTCACCTTCATTGAGCCAAAGAACCAAGAGCAAAATTGTTTATGCTCGTCCGGCCAGAGTCACAGATACACTGCTCAAGTCAGTACAACATCACTCTCACCATAATTGCTACAAATAGTTTATTTACTAACTAACAAAGTCATATACAGATACATTCCTGCGTCGCAAATTCCAGTACAGTATGGAGGGCTTAAACGAGAGAACGAATCAGAATTCTCGGTGCAAGAAGACACAAAAGATGCAATTGTGAAGGCAGGATCAGAGGAAATAATTGAATTTCCTGCACCGGAGGTAAACATTCTTAAGAAACTGATTTAAACATGATGTGATTGTCTTATTCTGGTTGATTAATTGTTGAATATGCGAAAAAAAACAGGCGGGAAAGACATTAATATGGGACGTAGCAGTGTCTGGTTGGGAAGTGAACTACAAGGAGGAGTTTGTTCCATCAGATGCAGGTTCATATACTGTTATAATTTCAAAAGGAAGGAGGATATTTCTTTTCAGGAAGGAACCATACGTAATTCCTTTACTAATAAAGAAGCTGGAAAGGTTGTTATCACCATTGAGAATGGAGCTTTTAAGAAGAAGAGGATTCTGTATCGATTTAAGACCAGAGATACCGCTTCATCATCCTCTTGAGAAACTTAACTTCGTACTGTTCTAGTATTCATGTTCTTTGAGAGAAATTCACATGCATGTATTTCGTTGTTTGTTGTTATTGATATTCCCGTTCCAAATATAGGCAAATAATAGAGCGACCGCATGGGAATATTTTATTTATGTAATAATTAATTGATTAATTTTAATACCGGTGTGTGGTGTGACTAGTACTTTATTTGACAGTGAATGCCAATACGATCGCGTGGCCTAATGGATAAGGCGCTCGCCTCCGGAGCGGGAGATTGTGGGTTCGAGTCCCATCGCGATCGCTTTAATTTTTTCCAAGTGCTTTTTGTCTTTCAGTGGTGCTCGCTCAAGGATTCATATTTCATATACTAAAAAGAAACTATGATGTAAAAAGGCAAGGTAAAAAAGCAGCATCAGCTTTGCCGTTCCATTTTGTGTAAATCCATACACGAGATCTTTGCAATTAGGAAGAGATATAGGCAAAGAGAAGAAAAAGAATTCTTTGTTGTCTCATAATAAACCAAAGACATATGCTCCCAAATCACAAAATTGGTTACTGTCAGTTACATCAATGTGATTTCACCTCTTGAATAAGAAGACTAGTGCTGGTGCTAGAGGTCGATTCAACATCTGAAACTTGCAACAGACCCAGTTATCAACAGATAATCCAGAAGCAAAAGTTTCAACTCTCTCCAGTTCTTCCCTGGATGCCACAAACAACCAAAAATATAAACCTTCTCCACACCAGTTAATGTATGATGATCAATCCAAAGACATGGGTTTCTTAACAGTAAATCCTACATTCAATAGGATCATATTTGATTTCATAACTGTTATTGGGTCAGAAAAGGCATAAGGAAGAAGAAAAAAAAATGATAACTGTGCAAGCAGGTTATTCTAAAATTATGAAATTCGATTAAAGAACAAGCAGCATTCTTATAACATGCCAAAACTATCACATATTCCAAATCTGTAATTAAATGATTCCAAGATCATCAAAATTGGAATTCCTTCAAAGCTTATGCTAAGCTCCCAATTATATATCAGTGAAAACTTGGATGGGAAAATAACAGTAACCAAATCAACTGATCATCTTGCATTGATTTTAGCCGATATAGAACAAGCAAGCATCATAAAAGAGAAGAGAAGATGATAACAATAATTCAGCAGGTTAATAGGAATTACCTTCCACCAGGATGCCCCAAGTAGACAACTAAACAGATGAGCCCTCCAGGTAGTAAGATCTTCTTTGCAGCCTCCAAGGTCAAGTGGGTTGTTTCTGGTGCTGTTGTTATACCCTTGCATCCTCCTGGAAGGTAGCCCAAGTTGAATGCAACAAATCTATAAAATCCATGCAACAAATAATAACTGCACTAGAACTTGGTGCACATTCACAGTTGAGATTAGAGTTAAAGCACATGATAAAGATGTTTCAAAAAAGTTCAATAAGAATTTAGAACATGAAGAAGAAGAAAGAAAGAAAGAAAGAAAGAGAGGGGTTGCAACGTTATGTTGCCTACTTGTTTTCAAATCAATAGTTTTTCAATATCCAGACATATCATCTCCAGTCCTGACAGATTGACATTGCTTGAAGGAAAATTAGTACCTTACTGGGGTATTTTCTGGAACAATTTCTTCCATTCTACTGTGACACATGAAAACAAGCTTGACAAGTTCCTTCTGCAAAAGTTAAAGTTTCATCAGAGCTACGTAATTTCAGGTTATAAAAAAAAAAAAACTAGTTTTCTGCTGTTTCAGAAGGGCAAAACAATAACCCATAAAATATTACAAGCAAATTTCAGAACCAATTTGGGCACACAATTATAAATGCTTGGATGAAGCATCCTACTACGAAAAACAAAACAGTTAATAACGATAACAAGTCATGTTAGTAAAACAACAAATAGAGAATATATCACCTCCTTGAGGGTGACATGTTCATCCAGCAACGCAGAAGCACTCTCTAAAGCATCTCTCTGTATTTCCATCGCATAAACACAACCCTGGCCCGATTCATCAGCCACCATTTTTAGCATGGCTAAGGTATCATAGCCATTCCCACAAGTGGCATCTATTACTGTGTCCCCTTCCTGGACTACATGCCTCCATACACTGCATTAGACAATAGCAGCATTCAAATGTCAAAAAATAACACAAAATAATAAAATGGGTGCTCTCGAATTTAGAGAAAGGGAAGGATAGAATGAAGTACCTACAAATGGGCTACTTCCGTTGCCTTCTTTTTGCCCAAAACATAACCCACGAAATCATCCTCTAAACCTGCAATAAAAACCCAATTGATAAGAACCCTAAAGTCTAAACCTTTAATATAAGCTGATTGAATTTAAATGTAATTGTGCAGAGCGAAAGGAAAGCGGTACTTGAAAAGGCCGACTCAATTGAGGAAGCAGAAGAGATCGAGAACTTTCGATCGGGGTGAATATTAGAAATGAACTTAGGGAAAAAGGAGAAATTTGAAGACAAGCTGAAGAAGTTGCTACTCAGATTGCTCAAGGGGAGCATCTTGCAAATTCTGGTAATGGAATTTGCCTGTGGAGAACATCCCAACCTTAGCCCAGCATTTTCTCATCTGTGGATTTAGGATAAAAATGCAAAATCTATATACTCTTCCCGTCTCAATTTTCATTTTCTTTTTCCTTGCATATTTGTTTGTTCTGATATTTTAATTTATTCTAAAATATTATCCATTTTCTTTTTTTACATCTTTATTTTTTCTAAAATATTAATTTTTTATATATCATTTTGTAATAAAATTTAAATTTTATTTATCTATCACTTTTAAATTTTAAATATAATTTAATTTACTTTTTTAAATTATTTTTTCTAATAAAATTATAAACAATCAAATTTGATAATTTAGTTTTACTCACTGAATTTAATATTAAATCTAAATCTATTTATTAATTTTTAATTATAATGAAAACAACAAAAGTTACATATTAAAAAAAAAGAAGGAATAGTTTATTATAAAATACAATTTATTTTCCATTTTTATATTATAGTGAATCTATAAATTATCTATTATATTTATATTTTATTTTATTAATTACTATTTATATTTTTATATCATATTATCAATCATATTTTTATAATTTCAAAAATATTTAATTATTCATTCTACATTTGAATAGAGATAATATAAAATTTATAATCTTTTAAATACAATAATTATAATTTTTTGTGTGAAAATTAAAAATAGACAAATATATATATATATATATATATATATATATATATATGAGATGGAGCAGTTAGAGCAATTATGCTTACACTTGGTTTCATGGTTTGGTATGTTTAATAAGTCATGATATGATAAAAAAAAAAAATGTCCACGAAATAAGAACTTCAAAAAGAATTCTTCTTTATAAATGAAACTCGTTTCTCTTAGCACATGTTTTTGTTGCTTCATCACCAGGGATGATTGCGGGACCGGCCGGGGGCAGGAAGTGCCTCCCCATCTACTGCCCGGTGTGAGAGCGGGACGGGGACCGATAGTATTACGGGAGAAAAATTTCTCCCATTCCTGTATTAAAAATATTTTTATTTTTTAAAAAAATTTAATTATAACTAAAATATAATATTTAATAATTAATTGTAATTGAAATATAATATTTAATAATTAAAAATATAAATTTAATTACAAATTAAACTAATATAAATTTTAATAATTGATAAAAATAAAATTAAATATAATTTAAAACTAAATTATATAAATATAATTAAATTTAGTAATTAAATTTCGGGGGCGGGGACCAAAATTTCTGTATCCGTCCCGAATTCTAAGTCAGAAAATACTTTTTTCCTGTCCCCATCTTCACAGAAAAATTTTTCAAAAATTTTTCGTTCCATTCGAAACAGTTCCCGATCAGGGATGGTGATTCTCTATCCCGTAATCATCCCTATTCATCACCTATCTACTTACTAATAATGAAGGCAACCCACATTTTATTCTTTTCCCAAAAGATTAATAAATTAATTTTATATTAATGACATATTTTTTTTAAATTAAGTAATTTAAATGACATTATACTAAGTTAGTGAAATTTCAAATAATCATTTCACTAAATTAAACTTCTCTAAGTTACATATTTTAAGGTAAAGTTTTTTTTTGTGACTTCTATGTTCTTATGGACCCATATTGGGCTAATTTCGTTTTGATTTGACAAATCTTGAACTTGAAGGCATTGATCGGCGACCATTTTGCAATGATGGTGTAATTTATTCCTAACGGCAGTCGTGGACCAACCAAGACCAACCGTGGGCTTTTCATCATCAAGTCAAGTAATCGCACAATTTATTCCAAACGCAAACACCTGGATGGCTAATTTTAATTCTTATAATAACACCCCCAAATCCCGAGTTTTTCCAACAAAATACCAAATTGAAATTGAAATGGTTGTAAGTGTTTTGAGAAAGAAATCAAATAATAGAATGCTGCTTATTAGAATAGCAACATGTGCTTTATATATGTAATAGTTCTGATTTTTATAACTGGGGGTGAGCCAAAAAAAAAAAAAGTGCTTTATATATTAAAAATTTTTTAGCAGTTGACCAATAAATCAATCCGAAAATTTTGATTAAAAACCGAAATCGATATAACGGTTAATCGAAGTTAATTGACTGATTAATAAAATTGTTAATAGGTTGGTTAACCGGTTTACACTCACTTCTATGTATAACTTTTTTGTTCACTTAAAAATTAATAAAATATTAAAAATTTCCTATGTACTAACTGTATAACGAATGTAATTGTATGTTTAATTAATTATATAACCATTTTTTCATTTCGATATATCAAGTTTTATAATAATGTGTATATATATACTACTACTACCGACTTTCTTGCCAACTAGGCATTTAATTAAAACACTCACTTTATTTGATATTTTTTCTAACTAGTTGGCTTTCATGTCATTTTATTAAGTAATGTCATAAATATCTTCTTTTCTTTCTTATTCTTAAAAAAAACAAAAGTTACATGTTGGAAATTGAATACCGTAATTTTTAATTTTGATTATCATTTGTTTTTAATTGACATATATAGATTAAGAATAGTAAAATGAAATTGACTTCTAGCTAGCACTACGTAACGCTAACAGTGCCAAATAACTCTGCTAAGTATAAATTATATATTTCCTGTAGGAATTTACAAAAGCGTTCAATTCCAATGATTAGTTGATAGAGTCATAGATTGCTAAGTTCTGAAAGCAATATAAGAATGTTAAATTAACTTTAGACTATACATAAATTTAAAAAATGGTGTGGAGAGTTGGCCGTTCATTCAACACCACAAAATAATTATAAAAATGCTAAAAAAATAAAAATAAAAATTAACAATTGCAACCAAATATGAACTAAAATATTTATGTCCTACTCCAATTGAAACGCAGAGAGAGCCATAGGAACCGACCTTATCATTTAAACTCTTTGATTTATTGTAAATTGCTGTAGAAAAAGATAGACAGAAAAAAAAAAGGTACCCTTAAGCTAACCATCTACCTAGCTTTCAAAGAATAATTATTTGGAAAACTATATATGACGAATTAAAGAATTAATTGTAAAGGTTAATTATTACACTATTAATAATAGATAGCTATCACCCAACACAAAACTAAAATGATAAGGATTTCTTTTATTTTAACTATTGGTCTCGAATTTAAATTCTAAAAATACAACTATATTAAATACTTGATGGTAAAATTTTACTATTTTTTTCAACTTGAATAGGAATTAATCTGAGTTTGGTGTATTTTAAAACAACCTTTTCAATTATTACATAAATTCTTTATGCCTTTTTAGGTAAGCTTCTAGACTCTAAATCAAATCAAGCTTCTTACAATTTCGCTAATATTAAAAGATAAAATTATTGAAATTATAAAGTTTAAAGGGTCGGGTATGTGTGTGTGTATACACGTAAATGATTTGTTGTTATGGATATAATAATTTAGCTGTTTGGAAGAAAAAATTATGGTGGAGCATTATGTATTGTATTGTTGTAGGCTTGTAGCATTAACGCAAACACAACGAGGAGCTACTTATTTATTTATTTATGCGATCTAGTGGAGAACACGGTTTCAGTCGTGAACCCTCAAATCCAACCGCTCAGAATTCATTCATCTGCGATCTTCTTGTTCGTTAGCTTCCCTGGGGCCCATTAACCGTGGCTATACAGTATCATCTTAAATCATACATACCATTTGCCATATGAATTCCAACGGTGCATATTACGCGAGAGAAGACGGACATATGCTGGACGAGAAACAACAGATACCGCATTCGTTTTTAAATAACAGTATTTTAATCAAACAGGAAAAATGATGGCAGTTTACGTAAATAAGCAAATTTCTGAAGGACAATCTCATAATTCGATTATTGCCCCTCGGTTGACTACCAGCAGCAGATTTATTAGCAGAAAAATAAAGAGCGAGAGGGAAGTCATTTTTATTGTTTTTGGGTCCAAAAAAGCTTTCAAAATTCATAGTACAGGAAGTCAAGACTTCATAGAGAAGAATCAATGATGAAAGAGATAGAAAGTGAGGGAAAATGGAGTGGTAGATTTATATTGCTCTGATTTGAGTTTGCACAGTGATTTTTCTTTAGAAACTGTAATTGCTGCCGGTGGTTCAATCAATCCTTCTTCAACTCAAACCCGTATTGGTTTCAGTATTTTAGCCTCTTTCTTATTTCAGGTATAAACATTTGCTGCGATTTGATTATTTTTTTTGTTTGTTTGTCTCGTTCGATTTCTTTCTTATCTTTCCAACTTTGTATTGTTGATGTTTTTGTTGATTTGTTGCAATCGATCTGGAAGAATTATAGTAATTTATATGACTAGGGTTTCGTTTCAGGATTTCGTACGTGGTTTCTTGTAGTTCCAGTAAGTCAACCAACGATGCTTATATGTATATGCAACTCTTTTGCATACTTTTCGATTGAGTTACGCAATCTTTAGCTTTAATTTTTCGCCAGTATAGAATAGGCAGAGTAATTTTTCATCCTCGGGGTTCGATCTTAGGATTTAGAGCTTTGGCATTTGGAACAACATTAGTTGTCATTATCTGCGGTTTCACGTCATTTTTTTTAAGGTTATTGCTGCACTTTAACTGACTCATCTTCTTTTATTAATTTTTATTTGTTATGTAATTCATAATTAGGAAATTGGTATGCCGTGCATAAAAACTTGTGAACTGTAAGATTTAGCAGTGAATGATAAGCAGCGCAACTCGGTCCAATAGCTGAAAACAAATTTTCATAAATACTTCATATGGCTGCTTTTGTCAGCTCTCCTATTTTGTCTTTTCCAAGTCATCAAATGAGTCAGCCCATGCAAAATTTTCTTGTATAAATTTCTCAGATTCAGCTTATATTCGTGTAGTTTCATTTTGATTTACTTCTATGCTGGCGATAGATGAAAATGAAGGTTAATTTTCTCAATTTTACACTATTGTAATTCTATATCCTATTACAGATAAGTTGCTCAATGCCATGATTTTGTACATTTATTTGAAGGAAGGAAAAAGAACAAGCAAACTACAAAAGCTGGACATTGGCCAAACTTCTTTTCATGTCTTATTTCAACAGTCATAAGTCTGTGAACTTCATATTCTTGGTACTTAATCATGTTTCTACTATTTAGATAGTTAGATACTCGTATCAGCTTCTGGGCTTAACTCACTGAAATGCTGCTTCCTTCTAGCCCATCTTCCTTAATTATGACATAGGTGAGAATTTTTCATATTATGAGGGAGTAGTTGCAACTGGAATCCTTAGTTTATTGGTTATTTGATAGTTTGTTTGCCACCACTTTTTAGTGCTCAATACATTTTGAAACTCATATTTCAGAATACATCTGTTTGGAATCATCTAATTTTTACAAGCTTAGACAGCTCCAAGCTTTTGGCTCCTGTCCAACATTAAATTGTTTTCCTTCGTGGTTGTTCTTATTATCAGTAGTTCCATATACTTATGCAAATATTCTTCTTGAATGCTGTGTGCCTGCAGCATATTATGCTTGCTAGATTATTGATTTCTTCGAGTTTCAATTGCAGTCACGTTTTATCATACTGAGAGTTGCGGATGAAGCCATTGAAGATCTTGTAAAAAGATCAACTGGAAGGTGGTAGAAGCTTGTTTTCTGTCGCAGTGTTTTAGGCCTATTAATATTTTCTGCTTCTCTGTGGTTATGACCTTGGCTGTTGGCATAGTTTGTGATCTGGTATACATCATATGAGCTGCTCGTATGCGTGTTTCATGTAATATTCATGGCATTGGGATATATCCCAATCAGTTTGATTTAAATGGAGAGAAACCAGAATGCTATTGCAATGGAACAATCAGACCTGCGTAAAAAATATCAATACGGTTCCAGGGAACCTGGACATGAGGGATTCCTTCCTGCAGCTCAAGCATTTATGCTAGATCCTGCAAGCAGCAGAAATGCTAATATGAGACTCCCGGACCTAAATGTGTCAGAGGTTAAACCTGTACTTAATTATTCCATACAAACTGGTGAGGAGTTCGCTTTTGAATTTATGCGTGATCGTGTTAATCATAAGAAGCCTTTCATCCCAAATACTGCAGGTGATCCGAATTATACAACAGGATACATGGAATTAAACGGGATGTTAGGCATTAGTCATACAGGGTCAGAGAGCAGGTCAGATATATCAATGCTCCCCATGATAGAGAAAGGTCCAAAAGAAATCGAAAGGGCAAACTCCTCTTTTCATGAGGAGAGAAGCAACTATGGGTCAGTTCAGTCTGTTCCACGTACTTCATCAGGTTATGGAAGTCGAGGACACGTGCGTGGTTATACTTCCTCAGGGATCTCAGATAGCTCGTCTTCAAAGATGAAAGTTTTGTGTAGCTTTGGTGGTAAAATTTTGCCCCGCCCCAGTGATGGGAAGCTCAGGTATGTTGGAGGTGAAACTCGCATTATACGTATAACAAGGGACATCTCGTGGCAGGAGCTTAAGCAGAAAATTTTAGCTATTTATGACCAAGCTCATGTGATAAAATATCAGCTTCCTGGGGAGGATCTTGATGCATTGGTTTCTGTTTCATGCGATGAGGATTTGCTGAATATGATGGAGGAATGGAATGAAGTTCAAGATAGAGAAGGATCACAAAAACTTCGAATGTTTTTGTTCTCCATGAGTGATTTAGATGATGCTCATTTTGGCCTGGGCAGTGTGGAGGGTGACTCTGAGATTCAATATGTAGTTGCTGTTAATGGCATGGACTTGGGATCCAGAAAAAACTCAACCATGCACGGCTTAGCAAGTGCTTCAGGAAATAATTTAGATGAGCTAGATCGGATGAGTATTGACCAGGAGTCGAGTAGAGCTGCAACTACTTCAACATTGAATGCTCAGACTTCCTCCAACACTTATGAGACGTATCCACAGTTTTATAATGGCCAAGTGATGGAGAGTAGAGAAACTCAGCAGTCTCTGCCTCGCAATCACCCAAGATCTTCCAATTACTCCCATTTTGAAGAAACTTCCCACTCAGTGCCCCTCCATGGGCTTATGAATCAGCAAGGAGGTATAAGTGAAGGACAGCCAGGCACTGGCTTTGATGTGCATAATGCACAGAAGTTGGTGAAGGAGGAGAAGCTGAAACCTGAATCTTCAGTTCAGCAAATGATTGATCCCGAAAAGAATCGCCCAGTGGAAAAAGTTTTCCATGTTCCAGTTGATGAAGCACCAGTTGTAGTTGTAACACAAGGAGATATTCATTCTTTGCCCTCAAAAAATGAGGGTAAGTCCCATGAACTGGAGATGTCCTCTTCTTCTGTTGATGCTGTGAATACAGTCCAGGTTCCCAAATCTTGTCAAGATGATCAATGTTCTACATCAGATGGAGCATATGGTCTTGGAAATTCTGACTCTACTTCCAATCTGATTGATCTTAGCTACCTTGAACCATCAGTGCCACCTCAAAGAATTTATTATTCGGAAAGAATACCCAGGGAGCAGGCAGAGTTGCTGAATCGGTTATCAAAGTCTGACGACTCACTTGGATCTCAGCTGCTTACTTCAATTGCAGAATCTGTTGAAAAGCTGCATCAAAGTAATCTGGCTCCTTCTACAGATAACTCCATGACAGCTACAAAACCACCACATGTGGATGCTCAGACTATCAATGATGGGCTTGCCCAGCTTCAGAAGTACAAAGAGTTCGCTGATGCAGTTACTGAGATGAATAAAAAGATTTCTGATACTGAAGATGTGTTGGACAGTGGGTTGAAGCAGTCTGTTCCAAGTAATTTGGATGATAAAGATTCTGTTAACAGGGATAGTGCTCTTAAGACCAACTTTGATAGAGATTATGCCATGGGTAATAATAAAAAGCTCCTGGCTGACGAAATGAGGGAAGCTGGATTGGGACATTCTGCTGTGCGCCAAGTACCTCAAAAGGGGTCTTCGCCTAATCTGCAAGAGCCTAAAGGGGTTGAGACAATTGGGAAGGATTTCACTACTAATAGCAATCTTGGACATTCTCAGCCAGTTCCTGGGACAGAGAGCTCATCTAAAGATGTTTCTCAGGGAGCACCTCTTGTTGGTATTCCTGTAACAAAGCAAGCAGATATCAGTATAGATATTAATGATAGATTTCCTCGGGATTTTCTTTCTGAAATATTCACCAAAGGTATATTTCCTGAGGATGTATCTGGTGTTGGCCCCATACAAAAAGATGGAGCTGGAGTGAGCGTAAACATGGAAAATCATGAGCCGAAGCACTGGTCATACTTTCAGAAGTTAGCACATGAAGGTTTTGTTCAAAAAGATGTATCTTTGATTGACCAGGATCGTCTAGGAACTCCATCTTCTCTTGCAAAAATTGAAGAAGATCAGAAGTCGTATAATTATGCACCTCCAACAACAGATGGAATCTCAATGACTCCTGAGTACTCCCAAGTCAAAATCGGTGAAGATAATAAGAAAATTCCCCCGGGAATAGTAGGAGATGCGGCTACAATGCTTTCTGATTTTGACCATTCTCAAGTGAAGGACATTGACAGTATGCAGTTTGATGCAATGATTGACAACCTAAAATCACCAGAGTCAGGCTATGAGGTATCTTCTTTCGATGAAAGTTACATTTGAAAATTCATTTGCTAGCCTGGTAATTGAAGTTCGCTTTATGCTCATGCTTTTAGGGTACAAAGTTAGAAACTAGGAATGCTGGCCTACCTCCTCTTGATCCATCTCTGGTAGATATTGACTTCAGTACGTTGCAGGTATGCTTTTTTTTTTTTTATTAAGATTTGTATTTTCCTTCCCATTCCTTTCCATTTTGAGATGCATTTGAAGTGCTGCTTCACAGAAGTTTCAACTTTCATGAGCTATTAAAGGAGATTGGCTCTTGTATTCATTTCAGAAAGTGAAGGGCGAAGTTTCTTTATCAGTCATCTTATTAGAAGATGCAGTTTGTGAAATATTACATGCAAATACTGATAGAATGAAACTGGCTCCTGATTCTTATATATATATATATATTGTTAACCGGGCTTCCCTGTCAACATACCTTCATTTTTCTTTAAAAAGTTATGAGACCTGTCTTTCATGCAACAGTTGACTGACTGCTTGATCCTTTTTTTTTCCTGACCATTTCAGCCCCCAATACAGCTGAGAATTTCTGAGCAATGAGTTAATTGAGCTGGGTTTTCTTATTTCATGTCAGGAATCGTTTTTTTTTAATCTGTTTTGCTTGAATAGTTAAGCGTGCAACCAGGGGAATAAAGAGTTGCAATAGTTGGTTAAGTCAGGCTAACTGTTTGCATTATGCAGATATAAAGCCTGATTGTTTCAAATGCAAGTTTTGACTACTTGATTTTATCCGTCATTTGTTGTTTCTTTATCTGCTGTTACAAGTGTGCTTACATGCTCACTAATGCAAATTCCTTCAAGCCTAGATAAATATCTGGATGCAGATACAGCCTTATTTAGATTGTAATTGCAATTTTGAGGGGTGTTGGGTTATCTATAGTGGTTTCTTAATGCAGGGTAAGCGTAGAACTCATATGTCATAGTATGATTCATATTCCTTCAAGTCTAGTTAAATAACTGGATGAGATACAGCCTTATTTAGATTATAATTGCAATCTTGAGGGGTGTTGGGTCTTCTAAAGTGGTTTCTTAATGCTGGGTAAGCCTTATTTAGATTATAATTACAATTTTGAGGGTTGTTGGGTTATCTAAAGTGGTTTCTTAAAACGCAGGGTAACCCTAAAACTCATATGTCATAATATGTTTCATATTCCTTGAAGTCTAGTCAAATATCTGGATGCAGATACAGCCTTATTTAGATTGTAATTGCAATTTTGAAGGGTGTTAGGTCATCTAAAGTGGTTTCTTAATGCAGGATAAGCCTAGAAGTCATATATCATGTTACGAATGATGTTGCATTAAATGAGTTGTCATAAAAAATTTCCTAAGTTATTAGGTTTCTAAAAAAAGGTAAATAGTCTTCTCATCAGTGATTTTCAGATTAATTCTTTTATTTGGGTACCCTTATCAGGTGATAAAAAATGAAGATCTTGAAGAGCTTAGAGAATTGGGATCTGGCACTTTTGGGACTGTGTATCATGGAAAATGGAGGGGATCAGATGTTGCCATTAAGAGGTTAAAGAAGATCTGTTTCACTGGTCGCTCATCAGAACAAGAGAGATTGGTAACTGCTCCTCAACTTTAGAGATACTTTCACTATTTTTTTTTTCCTAAAAATAATTATACGCCAGTTTGCTACGAATATGACCATTTTATTGTGCAATTATCTTCAGTTGAAGTATATTTGTCAAGAACAATTTACATTTTCCCTCCCCTCAGTTTCTATTGTCTTAAAGTAACATCCAATAACATGCATTCATTTTCAATCCTCAGACATTAGAGTTTTGGCGTGAAGCTGAAATACTTTCTAAGCTTCACCATCCAAATGTGGTAGCATTTTATGGTGTGGTGCAAGATGGACCTGGAGCGACATTAGCTACTGTGACAGAGTACATGGTTGATGGTTCTCTGAGGCATGTTTTACTTAAAAAGGATAGGTAAAATCCAGCATTTGTTTGTTTATCTATTTATTTATTCCAAATCTCAGTTTGGCATCTGTTAGTTCATACTAAAATGATCTGTAACATAAACGTTTATTTATTCCAAATCTCTGTTTGGCATCTTTTACGATAATTGTGATAGTATTAAACATTTTGTCTCAGAAAAATAACCGGGAATTTGAACTGGCTTCAACACTGAAAGAATTGTGGGTTTTCGTTGGATGTTATTCAGATAGCTTGCTAGTTGCAATTTCATATTCAGGCACTTGATTTCATATTCCACTGTTTTCACTTCTGAGGCCCACTCTTAACTTGCAGGCATCTAGATCGCCGCAAGCGCCTTCTGATTGCTATGGATGCTGCATTTGGAATGGAGTATTTGCACTCAAAGAACATTGTGCATTTTGATTTGAAATGTGACAACCTGCTTGTGAACTTGAAAGATACCCAGCGGCCAATCTGCAAGGTAATTTCTGATGGGATCAGTAGAAATTTTGTTCTATTAAACTTGTAGTTTTTAGAACTCTCAAATTTGATACATGTCCCAGGTTGGTGATTTTGGCCTGTCAAAAATTAAACGGAACACCTTGGTATCTGGTGGTGTGAGGGGAACTCTGCCATGGATGGCACCAGAACTCTTAAATGGAAGCAGCAATAAAGTCTCTGAAAAGGTAAAGTTGTAGCTCTCTGAAACGAACTTAACAATTGCAAAGGAGAATTTCATTATAAAATTGGTTGGTACAAATGACTCTACCTTGTTAACATTGGGAAGTTAGCGACTGATATGATGTTTCTTAGATATATCTTAGTCATGAAATTTCACGTCAATGTTTATTTGTATTTCTTGCTTGTTCTAAATTACCAATGCTTCAGTGAAGGAATTCACGTCAATCTCTCTATGTTCCTTTTGTAGTTATATCCTGCTTGTATAATCTTATTAGTAAGAACGAAGATACGGAAATTAGTTGATATTGGGCATTTTTTCTCATGTTTTACGTTGCTTATAGCTTTCGAGTTCTTGTCCCCTTAGATTTGGTTACCGGTATCTCTATTTTCTCTCAGGTTGACGTTTTCTCCTTCGGAATTGTCCTGTGGGAGATACTTACTGGAGATGAGCCATATGCCAACATGCACTATGGTGCCATCATAGGTACAACTCTTTTATTTTCATTTTGAATAATTTTTGTCGAAATCTAAATAAAATTTTAAAACTGTTTGCATGCTAAAACAAATGGTTTGGGTTTGTACCCCCTGATTTGAAATAATAATAAAAAATTGATATGCAGGAGGAATTGTAAATAACACGCTGAGGCCAACCATTCCTAGCTTCTGTGATCCTGAATGGAAAAGGCTGATGGAGCAGTGTTGGGCCCCTAATCCTGCTGCCAGGCCATCCTTCACAGAAATTGCCGGGCGGTTGCGAGTCATGTCAACGGCCGCTGGCCAAACCAAAGGACACAGTAACAAAACGTCTAAGTAATGCGGGTTTCGGGGTTGGGGATAACAGCGCTATTTATTTGGACAGAAATTAAAATTTCGGTTATTTTCTCCTTGTTGTAATAGGCATACGGCTTTAGCAGTTCTTGTTATTCAAGGAAGAAACTAAAAGAAATTAATTATTTGGATGTCTTGTATTCTCATTACACACTAGATATATAGGTTATTTTTGTTTTGTTTTTGTAATAGGTTTTTGATTGCTATATATGAAGAAGAACCATTGTCAGGTCATCACGCTGATTGCCAAAAAAAAAAAAACTGTCATAGATTGATTTTTACGTTCTCATTGATTGCCTTTAAATCCTTTTATTTATATTTATTTTGTCGTTGCTCTCTGTTTGGTTGAAGTCCTTGGCCCATCATTATCTTTGATATTGGAAAAGTATTGCCTGCTGAATGAGTGAAACATTCCAACTTATTATTTTTATTAAAATACCTGCTTAGCTGAGCACAACATGGTTTTGTATACTCCAATTAATTAATTATCATCCTCTGTCTGAGAACAAACAGTGGCATCTGAGCAATAAGATTTTAGAAAAGGAGACAATCTCCGAGTTTCCTATCCGCTAGCAGTAGCAGAAGATTTTATTTGCTGGTCGATTCAGAGAGCAAAGCCATTTTTCAACTAAAGACGCGAGAAGATTCTAAAAGCATTAAGGAATCAAAAGCTATGTAGTCCATAGAAAGCGAGGGAAAATGAGAGGAAAATTAGAGACGTCAATTTAATTTGATATTGCTTCAGTTTGCACGCAGACGTGCTCAATCCATCTTGAGACGTAAATTTTTTTTTTGTATCATTTGCTTTCTCAGGTACGTATCATTTGCTGATCGATTTTACATTTCACTTTCGCCCAAGTTTGATGTTATTTTTTAATTTTGTAGGTTAAAATTGGATAATTTCTTTATATAGGGTCTGATTCTTATCTATATGCTTCATGCCCAGTCAGCAGTAAGTTGTTATTTTTCTTCTCATGATTTCGTGTTAGGGCAACAAAGTTAAAAATTTCCCTCAAAATTTCAAAGATTTGGTAGAGGATGGCGCGACTTGAACTGAAATTTTAGATTTGTGAGTAAGATTTAGTGACTGCTAAGTTAAGCGATGTGTTTGGCACCTTGGCACTAGAGAAACTTCGTTAGAGTGATGCATGTACATGTCCACGTGGCTCATTTCTTTTTTCTGTTTTTGGGTTTAAGCCTATTAGTTAACTGAGATCCAGCTTGGAGATGATGTCATATTTTTGTTACTTTGATTTCTGCCATCATCTACCAATCTGGTCGAAGTATATTGTGAGATATTTCATGTTATTACTTTTCACTTGGTGGAATTTAATGTCCCTGACGGTATCTGGGAGACCAGACCAAGCATGATTCTGTTACTGTTTAAGGACATTGTAATGCTCATTTTATTTTTTCTTTTTTAAAATGAAGCATACCATTTCTTTTTCTCAAGATATGATGACTTCGGACTGCCACAATATCCTACTTTAAATTGGTAGTTTTTTTTTCTAAATTTTTTAATTCTTATATTTCTGTTATCTTGCTCAATTTTGACAAGTTTGGAGCATATTATTCTATTAGATTAGATTTTGGAATTCTTGGTTTTCTGATTTCTCTAACACCCTTCCAAATTTAGGATTTCTGAAGATGTCTTTAACAGCAACTGCACCTGGGAAGCAACTGACTCTTGTTTACTGTTTGACTTCTTTGTGGGAAGTTCATTTTTCCCATTTCTCATTGTCTTACTTTGTCCGAGGGCAAAGATTGTAACTTATGTGCCCTGGATTGACAGTTTATAAGCAAGCCTGTTTCATATAATGTTCATCTTGTTGGGAGTTAAATGGAGAGAAATCCCAACAGTTTTACAAACGAACAATTGGATGTACATAAACAAGTTGAATACAATGCCGGGGAGCATGGTCATGAAGCATTCCAGCCTGCATCTCATGCATTGTTGCTGGAACCTACAAGTAGCAGAAACACTAATAGGAGACTTCCTAACCTAAATGTACCAGAAGTTAAACCTGTAGTTAATTATTCCATACAAACAGGTGAGGAGTTTGCTCTTGAATTTATGCGTGATCGAGTTAATCATAAGAAATCTTTCATCCCGAATTCTCTGGGTGATGCTGATCATCCAGCAGGTTTTTTGGAACTAAAAGGCACATTACGCGCTGTTCATGCTGGGTCTAGGAGTGAGCCACATATTTCAGTTCTCCATGCTGTAAAGCAAGATCCAAAACATGTTGGGAGAACAAATTTGTCTCATTATGAAGAGAGAAGCAACTATGTGTCAGTACATTCAGTGACACAAACTTCATCAGAATATGAAAGCCGAGAATTTGCTCATGGTGTTACATCCTCAGTGGCCTCTGATAGTTCATCTTCAAAGATGAAGGTTCTCTGCAGCTTTGGTGGTACAATATTACCTCGTCCTAGTGATGGAAAGCTCAGATATGTTGGAAGCGAGACACGCATTATGCGCATATCAAGGGAAATTTCATGGCATGAGCTGAAGCAGAGAACTTTAGCGATTTATAACCAACCTCATGTGATAAAATATCAGCTTCCTGGGGAGGATCTTGATGCGTTGGTTTCTGTTTCATGTGATGAGGATCTGCGAAATATGCTGGAGGAATGGGATGAATTTGATGATAACAAAGGATCACATAAACTTAGAATGTTTCTGTTCTCTATGAGTGATTTGGAGGAGGCTCAATTTGGCATTGGTAGCATGGAGGGTGATTCTGAGATTCAGTATGTTGTTGCTGTTAACAGCATAGAATTCGGATCCAGAAAAAACTCGACGCTACGTGGTTTGGCAGGCTTTTCTGGGAATAATTTAAGTGAGCTAGATGGATTAAATATTGACAGGGCAATGAGTAGGCCAGCGACCGTTTCTGTTTGCGCCGGTACTTCACCTTTGGCTAGCACTCGTCAAACTGCTCAACCAGTTCTTCAAAATTCTTTCAGTTCTTTTGAAACCCATTCACAATTTTATCATGGCCAGATGATGGATAATAGAGAAAGTCAGCAGTTTCTGCCACACCATCCACGTGACTCTTCTAATTACTTCCCAATTCAAGAAATTCCTTACTCAAACTCTCTTCATGGTTTATTTCATCATAGCAGCTCTGAGGTGCAGAATTCACAGATATTAGTAGATGAGTTGAAGCGAAAACCTGATTGTTCATTTCAGCATGAGATTTGCATTGAGAAATCCCATCCTCTAGAAAATGCTCATGCTGTTTCAGTTGATGAAGTATCAATTGCTGTTGCTGCTCAAGAAGGAGATTCTCTTCCCTCAAAAAATGGGGGTAAGTGCCAGAAATCTGAACATGTCTCTTCTTCTGTTGATGCTAATAATCAGGTACAAGTTCGTGAAGATGATCAACGTCCCATATCTAGCAGCTCTTCTGGCCTGGGTTGTGCTGATTCTGTTTCTACTTTGATAGACCTGAACTATCTTGAACCGTCTGTACCTCAGAGAATTTTTTATTCAGAACGATTACCCCGGGAACAAGCAGACCTGATGAAGAGGTTGTCAAAGTCCAATGACTGACAAGCTTCCCAGTTTCTTGTTTCTCATTCTCATTCTGATGTTGCTGAACAGAAATTGATTTTAAAATCTGCTGAAAAAGTTAATCAAACTAATCTGGCTCTCCCTACTGAATATGCTGTGCAGACGGCAAAGCCATTACTTATAGATCCTCAACCTACTGATGATGAAGTGTTTGAAATCCAGAATCACAAAGAGTGTGCAGATGTAGTATCT
Source organism: Excoecaria agallocha (assembly GCA_037975025.1). Lineage (NCBI taxonomy): Eukaryota > Viridiplantae > Streptophyta > Magnoliopsida > Malpighiales > Euphorbiaceae > Excoecaria > Excoecaria agallocha. Next base: position 755,347 of record JBBPFJ010000033.1, on the reverse strand, counting down.
CAGATGAATAACGTGCTTTCTGATTCTCAAGATGTTCTGCAAAATGGTTTCAAGCTTGCAGTTCCAAATGGCATTGATAAGTCTGCGAATAGGGATGATGTTCTTAAGGTTGACCATGAATACGATACAGGTGATAACAAGAAATTGCTGATGGAGCAGATGGGTGAAGTTAGATCCGGAAATCCCACTGCATTCCAAGTATCTTATAGTGTGCACCATAAGGATCCGGTGTCTGATCTGCCAGGGTCTATATTGGGTGAATTTACAGGTAAGGATGTTGCTGGGCGCTCTCAGCCATTTTCTTGGACTGAGAGCTCAACTAATGATATTTCTCAAGGAATTTCGCTTCTTGGTGTTTCAGCAACAACAAAAGCAGATATCAGTATAGATATTAACGACATATTTCCTCATGATTTTCTTTCCGAAATATTTTGTAAAGGGATAATTACTGAGGATGGTACTGGTGTTAGTCCACTGCACAAAGATGGAGCAGACATGAGCTTAGTCATGGAAAATCATGAGCCTAAGCACTGGTCATATTTTCAGAAATTGGCGGAGGAAGAATTTGTTCAGAAAGATGTTTCTCTTATTGACCAGGACCATCAGGTGACTCCATCTTTGCTTGCAAGATTCCAAGGAGAACAGATGCCTTATGATAATTTTTGCAGCTTTTACAGCAGAGGATGTTTCAGTGAGCCAAAAATATTCCCAAATAAATTTTGGTGAAGAAAGCAATCAAAATAATATACTAGGAGTGGAGGAGCTGATTCCACAATCCTTTTTCAATTTGATCCTTCCAAAGGGAAGGGCAGTGAGAGTATTCAGTTTGGTTCTATGATGGAGAACCTAGAATCGCCAGACTCACACTATGAGGTATTCATTTCTCAATGATAACTTGATCTGAGAACTCATTTCTTAACATGCTCACTAAAGCATACTCTGATGCTTTTAGGGAGGGAAGCTAGAAAATAGGAACATTAGCCTGCCTCTGGTTGATCCGACTCTGCTTGATTTTGACTTCAATGGTTTGCAGGTATACCTTCTTGTATATACAAACATACTTGATAAAAAAGCTCTCTCTCGCTCTTTCTCTTTGTGACACACACACACACACATTTCAAAGCAACGTCTTTCTAGGCAGGCTTAAAATATTATTCACAAAATTTTCTATGATAGAACATATTCTGCTATTAGATACTTTTCTGCATTATATTGGACAAAAGTACACATTTAATATTGAAACTTAAAGTGCCATTAAGGTACTGGTTCACCCACAGTAACTATTTGGATGGCACAGATATGCAATGTTTGCTTACATAGTTTTCTTCTGATTTTGCAGTTTTGTTCTCTATCTCTTCCTCTTCTTTGTTGTTCCTTTGGGTTTAGTTGAGTTGTTGACTGAACAATGTTAGGGACTGCAATGCTAGGCCCATAAATGCGAAGGCCCCTTATCCACTTAAAAGGAATTCCTTTTAAGTGGATAAGGGGCCTTCGCATTTATGGGCCTAGCATTGCGGTCCCTAACAATGGTATCAGAGCCGGGTTGGCGGCCCAGGAGAGGAACCCTATGTGGAGAAGCCGCCAGTGGGTGACAAGCAACCGGGAGTTGGTGGAAGCGGCCCATTGTTAGGGACCGCAATGCTAGGCCCATAAATGCGAAGGCCCCTTATCCACTTAAAAGGAATTCCTTGTAAGGGAGGAAGCCCCACACACTTATAAGCCACCAACTGCCTAGGCAATTAACCGATGTGGGATCGTAACATTGCCTCCCCCTCCAACAGCCGACTCCCGGCGGCTAGCAGCCCACTGGCGGCTTCTCCCTAAGGGTTCCTCTCCTGGGCCGCTTCCCAGGAGAGGAACCCTATGTGGAGAAGCCGCCAGTGGGTGACGAGTAACCGGGAGTCGGTGGAAGCGGCCCAGGAGAGGAACCCTTAGGGAGAAGCCGCCAGTGGGCTGCTAGCCGCCGGAAGTCGGCTGTTGGAGGGGGAGGCAATGTTACGATCCCACATCGGTTAACTGCCTAGGCAGTTGGTGGCTTATAAGTGTGTGGGGCTTCCTCCCTTACAAGGAATTCCTTTTAAGTGGATAAGGGACCTTCGCATTTATGGGCCTAGCATTGCGGTCCCTAACAAACAATTCCATTAAATGCATAATATGCTACTTCTGATCTGAAACTGTAACCTTTGTATGGCACATATATGCGATCTTTGCATACATAGTTATGTTTTCTTCTGATTTTGCAGTTTTGTTCTCTCTCTTCCTCTTCCGTGTTATGCCTTTTAGTTTAGTTGGGTTCTTGAATAAACAATTCCATTAAATACTTAGATATGCTATTTCTGATCTGAAACTTTAACCTTTAAACATCTTAGAAACAATGAAACCTTTTCGAGATACGCATCAAAAGATTGGGCCACACCTGCTAATAGAGAAGGGCAACATCAAGCCCATAAGTGTGAAGGCCCCTTATCCACCAAAAGGAATTCCTAGTAGTGGTGGGTGCCCATCACACTTATAAGCCACTAACTACCCATATAGCTAGCTGATGTGGGATCGTAACACCTGCCTTTCTAAATATGTTTCCTGAGCTACATAATGTACTTTTTCTATTCTTTTATTTGAATTTGAGGGAGACAAGTTATGCTTGCCATTCATTTCTATTAATAGCTTATTCTGTGTCATTAGAATGTCCTCCTTTCGGCAGTAAATTTACCGTGCATAACTCGTATTCTGATGAAGATGTTGATCATGGAGAAGATGGGCAGGCCCCAAGGCCCAAGACATGGAGGGTGTACACACGAAGGCTCAGCAGCCTCCTTTTCCTTCGTGGGCTTGCTGAGCCTTCGTGTGTACACCCTCCATGTCTTGGGCCTTGGGGCCTGCCCATCTTCTCCATGATCAACATCTTCATCATTAATGATAGCACTTAGATGCAATAAGAGATACTAAGGCTAGTAATCGCAATCTCACAACAAGAAATCAAACAAATGGATAAAAGATAAGCTGTATTAATGGAATAACTGTCTCATACAGCAGTAGGACCTCATCTATGATAGAGAGGATTCATTACAGTTCATAAAACGAAAACAAAGAACAATAAGAACACTAAAATGGCGAAGGCACTAAACCCTGCACCCCAAAAGCAGACTCTGCTCCTCTTCCCAAATAACAACTCAAAGACCTCCCCCTTTTCATGACCGAGAGAGTATTTATATTTACTCCCCCCTCCTCCTCTTTTTCTTCTTCATGCGTAACCCCCCTCATCTAGCTCAGCAGCCTCCTTTTCCTTCGTGGGCTTGCTGAGCCTTTGTGTGTACACCCTCCATGTCTTGGGCCTTGGGGCCTGCCCATCTTCTCCATGATCAACATCTTCATCATTGCCGGGGGGTGGTAAAACAGTCTTGTCCTCAAGACTTAAGTTGGGAAATTGGTTGCGGATGGTGAAGACATCTTCCCAGGTAGCATGATCGGGTCCACCATCTTGCCACTGGATAAGCCATTGGGAAATAGCTTCGCCATATTTTGTGATGGTACGATGAGCTAAAATACTACAAGGAAATGGGCTACTTACCTCATCCGGTTCCAACCCAGCAGGAAGAGTAGTGGACGTTGGTGCAGTTCTGTGTGCTTTTTTTAGTAGCGACACATGGAAAATTGGGTGAATTTTGGCTCCAGTAGGTAGGTCCAACTTGTATGCTACTGTGCCAATATGTTGCAATACTTGAAAAGGCCCATAGAATCTTGGAGCCAGCTTTGGAGTGATCCTAGAAGTGATGGATAGCTGCCTATGGGGACGTAATTTGACAAATACATACTCACCCACAGCAAACTCCACGTGACGACGATGCTAATCCGCCTGACTCTTCATTTTGGATTGGGCCCAAGCTAGGTGTGTCTTGAGTTGGCGTAATGCTTCATCTCTATTCGACAACTCTCTTCCTACAGCAGCTACTTGTATTTCTCCTGGAATATACTGGAAAACTGTTGGAGCTTTTCTGCCATACACTGTCTCGAAAGGTGTAGTTCCAGTGGAATGGTGGTAGGTAGAGTTGTACCAAAATTCTGCCCAAGGGAGCCAAGATGACCAAGTCTTTGGTTGATCAGTTGCAAAGCAGCGCAAATAAGTCTCGAGACACCGGTTGACAACCTCCGTTTGACCATCAGTTTGTGGATGGTATGCTGAGTTGAAGTTGAGCTTGGTTCCTTGTAACTTGAAAATTTCCTGCCAAAAACGGCTTACGAACAGGGGGTCCCTATCACTCAAAATTGATTTAGGTAGCCCATGAAGGCGAATGATTTCGCGAAGGAAAACCTCAGCCAAAGTTCGTGCTGTGTAAGGATGTTTCAACGGAATAAAGTGGCTATATTTAGATAACCGATCCACTACCACCCATACTGTATCGAACCCTCTTGACCTTGGTAACCCCGTTATGAAATCCATTGAGACATCCTCCCAAACCTTTGCTGGTATAGGCAGTGGCTGTAGCAATCCCCCAGGGACTAGGGTAGATGCCTTGTAAAGTTGGCAAATGTCACAATTTTGGACAAACCGTTGAACAACCTTTGTCATGCCAAACCAGTAAACAACAGCCGCCAACCTTCTGTAAGTCCTGTAGTAGCTGGAGTGGCCTCCTAACGGGCTGTTGTGGAAGTCCTCTAGTAGTTGGGAAATCCAAGGCGAGTTAGATGGAATAACCAGCCTAGTTTTGTAATACAGCAGCCCATGATGCACCGCAAAACCTGGATGGGAAGAAGGGTTGCTTTGTAGATTCTTTAGGATTTGCTGGATTTGGGAGTCCGAGTCAACCCCCTGCAATAACTCCTGCCCTCCTACCCATAATGGACTAACAGTCATGGTTTGGAGGTCGCCTACATTGGACAATCGAGACAGCGCATCCGCTGCCCGGTTCTCCCTGACAGGTTTGTAGCGGACTTCGAACTTATATCCCATCAATTTTGCTAACCAATTTTGTTGGTCCTGTGCTGTGATTCTTTGGTGAAGCAACTGTCGAATGCTCTACTGGTCCGTGTAAACAATGAAGGTCTGCCCCAAAAGATAAGGACGCCAATGCAGGACTGCCAAGACTATCGCCATCACTTCCTTCTCATAAGCTGACTTGATTAAATTCTGAGCGGACAAGGCTTTACTAAAATAGGCAATAGGCCATCGATCTTGCATGAGAACTGCTCCTATGCCACAACCCGATGCGTCACATTCTATCTCAAATTGCTTTGAAAAATCCAGAAGGACCAGCAAAGGTGCTGTGGTCAACTTCTTTTTGAGGAGGTTAAAGGCCTCTTGTGCTGCTGCGTTCCAATGGAAAGCACCCTTTTTGGTTAATTCAGTGAGTGGCTTGGCAATCTTTCCATACCCCTCGATAAACTTTCGGTAATAACCCGTGAGGCCCAGAAATCCTCTCACTCCTTTAACAGTAGTCGGTATTGGCCAATCCTGGACAGCTTGTGTTTTGCTAGCATCCACACGAACGCCAGCCCTATTAATAACATGACCCAAATACTCCACAGATGACTGACCAAAATGGCATTTCTTGGAGTTCAGTACATATTGGTTAGCTGCTAGGATTTGAAGGACAGCTTTCACATTTTTCAAATGGTCCTCCCACATCTTGCTGTAATCCAAAATGTCGTCAAAAAACACCAAGACACATTGGCGAAGCAAAGGTCGGAAGATATCATTCATTGCTGACTGGAAAGTGGCTGGTGCGTTTGTCAAACCGAATGGCATTACCAGAAATTCGTAATGGCCATCATGAGTTCGGAAGGCTGTCTTTGCCACATCTCCTTCAGACACCCTGATCTGATGGTACCCGGATTTTAGATCCAACTTAGTGAAAAATTTAGCTCCATTCAACTCATCAAAGAGTTCCTCAATTACAGGTATGAGATATTTATCCGGAATTGTAACCTTATTTAAGGCCCTGTAGTCTACACACATGCACCAAGAGTCATCTTTCTTCTTGACTAAAATTACTGGACTGGAAAAAGGATTCTGACTCGGTCGGATAATACCCTTGGTTAATATCTCCTGCACCTGTCGCTGAATTTTTGTCTTCTGGTGGTGCGGGTATCGATAAGGTCGAACACACACCGGTCCCTGATCTTGCTGGAGGATAATCCTATGTTCCACAGAACGTTTTGGTGGTAAACCAGCTGGTTCATGAAAAACAGATTGATGTCTCTCAAATAACAGTCCCAGCTGACGACGTTGTTCCATTTTCAGATGAGGCACTAACTCCTGCAACATAGAGTTTGTCCCCTCTCCATCTCCAATTAGATGATGCAAGTGGCCGTTGACCCATCCTTGGAGGGAATGAATAACTCTCTGTGCCTTTGTGACCCTCCTTAATTCTATCCGTTTATCACCATCCTGGAAAGTTAATTTTCCCAAGGCCCAATTTGCTGTTATATCTCCCAGGGTACTCAACCACTCGACACCCAGTATTACATCTAACCCACCCAAATCAGTTACTAAAGCTTCCATAGTGCCAAGATAGCCATCTATTTGAATATTTAACCTTGAGCACCGTTTGTCAATCTCTATCCATTTCCCATCCCCTAATCGAATACGAAGAGGTTTGATGGTACATACCTGGATGCCCAACATGGTGGCAAGCTGGCTGGAGATGAAATTGTGGGTAGCGCCACTGTCCACTAGCATCAGCGTTGGGACTCCATTGATGGCGCCCAACAATTTGATGGTGTTTAATCCAGTACTCTCCAACACTCCTACACTTTGTAGCTCCAAGATTTTGCATTCCCCATCTGCCTGCATTTCCTCCATTTCTGCCTCTGCCTCGTAGTACTCCTCTTCGTCTTCAACCTCCTCTCCGTCACCCAGTAACATAACCCTTAGCTGGCCTTGTGGACACTTGTGTTGGGGGGAGTATGTTTGACCGCACTGGAAACAGAGACCCTTCCTTCGCCGTTCTTCCCATTCGGTCTTGGATAGTTGGCGCATTCCTGCTCTCTGTTGCCCCCCTCGCTGTGACTCCCTTGAAGGAGAAGGAAGGAATCGGTGTGGTTCAGAATTGGTTAGGTTGAATTTGTGCTGTGTTGGGTTTGGGAGGTTAATGACTGGTGGGCTTACTGGTTCAAAACGATCCAGCCCAGTCTAGTTTGAATGGGTCTGGGAAGCCTTGCTCACCTCGTCTTTCTCCTTAAATGGCTGTGGCCATGATCGGTGCCCCCCTCCCTTGCCAAACTGCAGCGTTGCTTCAATGGAACGCACCAGGCACATGGCCTCCACACGAGCAGTGGGTTGGTGAACCTTCAACCTGCCTTTGATCTCCGCCTTCAAACCGCTAACAAAGTAGCCTACGTATTGCTGCTCAGGGAGCCCCGGTGCTGTAGCAGCTACCATCTCAAAAAGCTCGATATACTCCTTCACGGTACCGGTTTGTCTCAAATCTGCCAAATCTTCAAAAGGTCCAGAAGAACATGTGCTACTAAATCTCCTCATCATTTCTTCCTTGAATTGATCCCAAGTCAAAACAGGGTATATGTCCAGAAGCATTAAAAACCAATTTATGGTCGCTCCCTCCATCGAGATTTCAGCCAATCGGATTCGCATGTCTGATTGAATCTGGTTGATACGGAAATAAGTCTTCACCCTGATAATCCAGCCCCTAGGATCAGTACCTGTAAACATGGGTAGTTTAATCTTTCGTAGAGAGGGGTGAGGATCGGAGAAATAATTTGTATTGATTTGGTAGTTCATTCCAGGAAAAGAAGTCTGTCCCTGTTGCTCCTCCTCCGCCAACGTTTCTCCAGGTGAGCTGACACCCTCTGCTGATTGGGGTTGTTTATTGATTCGTTTAATCCAGTTCATTACCAACGCTTTGAACTCTTCATCTTTTTTTCTATCTGCTTGGAGTTCAGTAATAGATTTGTTCATCGTGTTTATGCTCCCTATAAGTTCGCCAATCTGTTGAGCATTTTCTTCGATTTTAGTTTGCAAGAATTGGTGGCGGGTCTCCATTACGAATCCGGCAGGTCGGACCAATGATAACACTTAGATGCAATAAGAGATACTAAGGCTAGTAATCGCAATCTCACAACAAGAAATCAAACAAATGGATAAAAGATAAGCTGTATTAATGGAATAACTGTCTCATACAGCAGTAGGACCTCATCTATGATAGAGAGGATTCATTACAGTTCATAAAACGAAAACAAAGAACAATAAGAACACTAAAATGGCGAAGGCACTAAACCCTGCACCCCAAAAGCAGACTCTGCTCCTCTTCCCAAATAACAACTCAAAGACCTCCCCCTTTTCATGACCGAGAGAGTATTTATATTTACTCCCCCCTCCTCCTCTTTTTCCTCTTCATGCGTAACCCCCCTCATCCAGCTCAGCAGCCTCCTTTTCCTTCGTGGGCTTGCTGAGCCTTCGTGTGTACACCCTCCATGTCTTGGGCCTTGGGGCCTGCCCATCTTCTCCATGATCAACATCTTCATCATATTCCTTTTCTTTCCTGGCATAAATTATAACAAAATTACTTATGTATGTATTCCTTATTCATTTTTTCATACTTGTGTTCTTTGTTGGTTTAGTCCATTTATTTGAAATTAATGAACTTCCTTTTAAACATCTGGTCAGCTTAATTGTTTTTACCCCCCTGAATCCGTGTAGCAGATAATAAAAAATGAAGATCTTGAAGAGCTGAGAGAACTAGGTTCTGGTACCTTTGGAACTGTGTATCATGGCAAATGGAGGGGGTCAGATGTTGGCATTAAGAGGCTAAAGAAGACTTGTTTCACTGGTCGATCATCAGAGCAAGAGAGGCTGGTAACTACTGCTCTATGTTTGCATTTTTTTAGAATTAACTGTTGCTCTATGTGCTAATTAGCTCATTATTCACCATTTTATCATAAAATAAGCAATTAATAGATAGGAAATGAGAGAAATGACTCTATCTATTTTCTTGTGTTTCAACTTGAGGTATAATGTTTAAATTAGAGAAATGACTCTATCTATTTTCTTGTGTTTCAACTTGAGGTATAATGTTTAAATTAGCCTTTGCCTTTTGATATGGCGTATTAAATAATTCACATTCATTACCATACTTAGACAGTCGAATTTTGGCGGGAAGCTGAAATCCTTTCAAAGCTTCACCATCCAAATGTGGTAGCATTTTATGGTGTGGTGCAAGATGGACCTGGAGGAACATTAGCTGCTGTGACAGAGTACATGGTTGATGGTTCCCTTAGGCATGTTTTACTCAAGAAGGATAGGTAAGGAATGCTTTTATTGAGTTTTCATTGTACTGTTGGCATTCTTTTCCCCAGTGATTATTTCAACTTAGAATTTAAATTCTTATTCATATTACTTCTGCATATTATTTTTCCCCAAACTTGAATGCACTTTTGGAAGTTCAGATTTGCTCCCCTGGCTTATTGATTTTGAGTTTCATGCAGAGATAGGTAGTTTTTTCATATTCTCCAGCTTTATTGATCTCATTTTCATTTGCAGGTATCTTGATCGTCGCAAGAGGCTTCTAATAGCTATGGATGCTGCTTTTGGAATGGAATATCTGCACTCCAAGAATATAGTGCATTTTGATTTGAAATGTGACAACCTGCTTGTCAACTTGAAAGATCCCCAAAGACCAATCTGCAAGGTTTAAAAATAGTATAAAACAAGGTTTTTTTATTAAAGATCCCGTAATATTTCTCCATCATTCTAATAGAATGGATGTCTCAGGTTGGTGATTTTGGCATGTCAAAAATTAAACGAAATACCTTGGTTTCTGGCGGTGTATGGGGAACTCTTCCATGGATGGCACCAGAACTGCTAAATGGTAGTAGCAACAAGGTCTCAGAAAAGGTAAATGCATCTCTTCATAAGAATATTCCACAATGGCACAAGAAAAGTTTAAATTTCTTCTTGGTAAATATTATTATCATTTAAATTTAGGGAAGCATGCTAGTCTCTGGATGAAAGATCCTGGGTACTGGGTTGCTGAAAATTTGAACTTTATTTAAACAAGTTTCTCTAGACTAGAGGCTGCTGTAAGGGCAAAAGGCAAGTTTATTGGATGCAAGTTTTAGAAAGCTGTATTTGGATGTATCTATCTTTTTAGGAAGATAAAGATGCAAATCTGGTTCTAGAAGGTTGTCATTCCTCTTATTTTTATCACCTCTAGCATTTTAATCCTTGTGGTTATTAGTCAACATTGATTCTCAGGTTGATGTTTTCTCCTTTGGGATTCTCTTATGGGAGATTCTCACTGGTGAGGAGCCATATGCCAACATGTACTATGGTGCAATCATAGGTGCAAATTCACTACTCTAATGTTCTTTTTTGTTTAATTTTGGAGCCGGAGATGTCAAATTGTGTTAGTTTGGCCTACAGATACTATTGAGCTGTGTAGTGTTGTATAGGAAAACCTTTAGTTTTTTGAACTTTGTATTTGTGTCCAGAGGAGCCTTTTTTACATTAAAAAAGCAGTCCAAATTGGTGTAATTGTGCTTTTCCGTGACATTGTAGGGATTTGGAATAGTTATGCTATCAACTTCTTTTTAACTGTGGTTTTCATTCAATGTGGCCACTGTCACTGACACTGTCTAGGGACGTTGATCTTGAAATTGTGGATTTTTCCTTGTGTAATTTATGGCCACTAACATAAAAGAGACTAAATAAATAGGGGAAGTTTATAATAAAATAAAATAAACAATATATATGTATCTATGTGCGTGTAGCTAATTTTTATGTACTTGATACTGGAATGTTTGGAAGGAATGAGTCATACGGTCTCTAAAAATGCATATCACCTCATCCAGCAATAGGCTCAGGTTTTGAGTCAAAAATTCGATATGATTACGGAGGGATATTGGGGGGGATCAAGTCATAATATCATCTTAAAAGGAAAAGTTGCATTCTGAGAATACTCTAGTCTACAATACCTTCATTGTCCTCTGCAAGCAACCGGCATTAACTCTGTACTCTAGTTGTAAGTTTATTGTCTGTGCATTTGCGCTTACTGTAGATATGTGGATTTATTACTATGTGCAGGTGGAATTGTAAATAACACTGTAAGACCGGCCATTCCAAGTTTTTGCGATCCGGAATGGAGAAGGTTGATGGAACAGTGCTGGGCTCCAAATCCTGCAGCCAGGCCTTTGTTCACAGAAATTGCTGGTTGCTTGCGCATAATGTCAACATCAGCCGGCCACCCCAGAGGACATGGTCATAAGACACCAAAGTTCTAAACTATGCTTCAAATTTGAATTAGTTGGTGGGGCCCTGTGGATCTTTTCAGAGCTAAATTTTGGTTCTTCATTGTGAATACCATTTCAAGCTGCTTGTATCATATTGACAGGGGTGAGAAATTGGCTTCCATTGATGTTTCTAAAAAATGGAAATTCTGTATATGTATATTTTATTTATTCGTGCCAGACTCAGTTGTCATTACATGGGGCAGTTCAAAATGGCTAAAATGCATGCCCTTTGGGTTTTTGTTGGCAATAGAATGCATTACTGACCATTGAAAATTGTGTTTATCAACATATGTTTTCGAATTGGTTTGCTGAAATTTGCTTATATTGTTATGGCTGGAAAGAAGTGGATGACTACATAGTTATAAAGAGAGCCCTGGAGGTGGGTATAGTTATGAAGAGTCTGTCCCTGGAGGTGGGTATTGAACATAACTCTACTATTCGGGAACTTCTCATGCATTATTTCTCACATTTCATGAAGATAATACTTCTTTAAGAGCAAGATAGACATGGTATAGGTGCTAAAATAAATGTAATCGAAGTAGAATGAAATAATTTGGACATTGATGGAAGTTGGAAGACATCACTGAAGTAGATTCCTAAAGAATTAACATATAAATATCTTCTTGGAAGACGGTTTCTGAAACAGGAATGTTCCTAAAGGATAAGATGTACATTCTATCCATCACTGGTGGAACATAGGGATCATAATTGTTAACAAGATAATCCTGGAGTTTATTCTTATGCAGTCTTGAAATCTCTCCCGAGGCGATGCCATCTAAGCGTTAGGAAGAAGGAGAGACATGGTGAACTTGCCAGGCAGATGCTAGCATGATCGGCCTACCTTTCCAACCAAGGAGGAGACAACCTTTCTCACAGGCTAAAGTATAACCATCACACCCATAAACAGAGAGCATCATTCTAGCTTGGCTCATGCACTTCAATCCCATTACTTGAAACCCTACCCTTCCTAATTGCCTTCTCCATTGATCTGCCCTTTCGTGCCTCTCTATCCTATCTCGACCTTCATAAGCTATAATGTTTTGTATTTCATCTGCGAAGTGATGCTTCTCTATCTTCTCGCGTTGCTGACTGTTTCGGGGCAGACTAGCCTCTAGCGAATCAAATATGGCTGAATAGTAATGGAGAGACTCAAGAAATCTGCCAAGGAAAAAGGGACCATTATGGTTTGCATCTTGTTCCACCACAGTGAGCAAGGTTGGAGTTAGTTTCTTAATTGCTTGAAGGATGGCCTTGAGGGAGACTCTGCTCTCTTTGACAAACTTGTGCAAGTGCATAATGCTATTGACGAATAATTCCTCCCCTTCTCTCAGCTTAAGATTCTCTCTAGTTAAAAGCTCCGGCGTGACGGGCTCTGGTACCATGTCAAATTGAAATGAAATGCCTAACGAATTAGCTTCCTCGGCGAGTGATTTCATGCTTGCTTCAAGCTCTAATGAATTTTGATCATTGTTTAATCCTGTCATTCTGAGTTTGGGTGGACCCTCGGGCCTTGAAGCTAGAGTTCTAATCAAAGAAGACCATTGAAGGGTATGTTCCATTCCTAGATCAATCAAATGCAACGAATCCTTTCCTCTTGCTGCATGACATATAGCTTCATTTGCAGCCATGAAACCAAAAGCAATGTATGGAGTTGTCTGGTAAAGAAGTTGAAAAGCTTCCATTTTCTGCTCCCTGGAAATCAATGACACGTCCTTATTAGCGTTTGTGAAAAAACCATTTGCATTGACATTGTGAAGAAGTGGTAATCTAGACTTCAAACCCATAGCAAAGCAATGTGAATCTCTTTGCAAGGAATCACCCCAAGGATTAACGGAAGCCCAAATTTGGGCAAGCATAGTATTTGCCAGTTGAGTATCTCTGCAACCTACAGCCTCAGCCCATGCAAGCAACAAGTGAACCAAGTGAAGACCTTGGTCTACACCATGGCTAACCTTTTCTACAGAACTAGTGCTCATTGCCAACTCATCTCCTTCAATCACCATTGGAACATCATCAAAAGCATCTTCAAACATTGAAAATGTCACTATTTGTTCTAAATCCTGGTTCTGATTTTCAGGAGATTGGTGATCATCATTGTCTTCTTGATCAACATTGATGAAGCTATCAACTAACTCATCAACCTCTGAAGCAGCTAAGTGAGGAGTGGTGGTGGTTTCATCAGAAAAAGAGACAAGTTCAAACTCATTGAAGATGATGTTATCCCAGTCTCCTCCTTGTTGTTGCTCCATTCTAGCAGGGCAGAATTTTCTTATGGCAAAATCATGATCAAGAATTTCATCCAGCCACCCATTCATGGCTTCCATTGATTTCTTAGAACAAAGAAATAGGCCCAATGTGGAAACCTTAATCTCCTCTTGGAGTAAACTACGAAGTTGCCTCCTTTTAACTGTGTCCAATTCAGAATTCATAATATCCTAAGTTATGTCTACTTGGAAGTTGACAGTAAGAATCAGCTTAAAAAAAAAAAATCCAATCCCATATATACGATGAAAATAATTAAAAGGCAATTCTAGCCTACCCTACCCAACCAACAACTCCCATCAACACCCCAGAACTAATGTACATAAGCAAATGAACCCAACTTACATAATTTATTAAATGCTCAAGTCAGTCGTGATTAATGATCTTTACAAAGATTTTAGAAACTGATGGCGTGAAAGGAGATCAAATTGTCATAATTTATGATGCCATGCGCTATATCATTAGTAACATAAATGGGAACACCAGTATCCAAAATGACTCAGTTCTAATGATTGTACAATCAATTGGTTGGATTGTGGGTGAAAAATTGGGTTGATTTGATACACATACACCAAAAAGTTGAAATTTTTACATTAAAGATCTATTTTTTTTAATATATTATAATGAAATAAACAAATGGGTAGGCAAAGTTGGAAGAAAGTGACATGATGACACCAAATATTGATTTTTGTTGGTGGAAAAATTATTAATTAATTTAATATTAAATCAAAGAATTTAATTTAAAAAAAAAAAAGAGAAAAAGGAAAAAGGGTGCTGGAGGACTTTGCTTTGCAAAGGGCTTTCTTAAAAGACAAAAAGACCTTTTGGTTGGGGCCGGTTAACCCAACCATTCATTTGATTGGAATTGGTATCATGTGCTTGTCACATGCCACTCTTCCCTCGGACGGCCAACAATCAATGAGACATTTTCGAGGTGGCACCTCGCTTGCAATGTGCTTCCTTTTCTTTTGCTCCTTTTCTAAATTTATATATATAAAAAAAAATTAATACGCAAAAATACTTTTAATATTTATTAAAAATAATAATTTTATTTTTAATATTTAATTACTCATAATATTATTTTTAAAATTATTAAAATATTATAATTTTGCCTTTAAAGTAAAAAAATCGTTAATTTGATCATATTTTATTTTTTGACCGATAATGTACACATATTATGTCATTTTAACGAAATTACGTCAAAACTACTAATGATATCTGTATTTTAAAAATAAAATTACACAATTTTAATAATTTTAAAAATAATATTACACATAAATAAATATTAAAAATAAAATTAAAATTATTTTTTAATAAATATTAAGGATATTTTTACACTCGTATAAAAAAACAATGGAAGTTGGTCATCAAAGCTCTCAATTCATTTTATTGTTTCTCACATTACAAATTATATTTAGACATCATGCTTTTATTGTAAAAGAAAACATTTCAATTTCACAACTTCCATAATTGGTAAAAACCCGACCTGACTCCCTGACTATGTGGACACAGCCCATTAGCCCAATGATTTCACATGCGAGTTGCATGGGACCCACAGGTAAAAACGAAGTAAGAGAGCGAGCCCTTTGTCACGTGACATATGAGCGTAGGAGTAGGTCATCTTCTTTCCATCTCATCCCTGACATAGCACGCGCCGTCCACGTGCTCAACAAGACGAAGTTTAACTCCGTCTATTTTCCAAAACACCCTCACCCTCTTCCATCTTTTTACCTAGAATACCATTCTGCTCGCGGCTGTCGTTTTCCTCAAACGTCACCAGCGGTATGCGGGAGCACCTTACACTAATGTAACATCCACTAGTTTAGCTCCACGTGTAAACAGAGAGAAGTCCTTTGGGTGTCAGAACTGCTAATCTGGACACGTGTCAATAAGAGATGCCCCCAGAAGAGTCTCTCTCTCTAATTTCAAAAGAGCATACATTCAAAAGCTCCCGTGTCCCTCCTTTTAACCTTCACTCACTCTTTCCCTCTTCAAATATTTTCTAATTTCTCTCTCTTAGGGTTTAATTACTTGACTGCTGGAGGGCTCTTGGCTTAGATGCATCTGCCAATTTATTGGTAAACTTCGCTATTTCTTTTTCAAATTGTTTTTTTGTTTTGAATATTTGTAACTGCTCTCTAATCCTCTGTTTTCTGGTGAGAAAAAGTTGTGGATACAAAGGAAAATTTCCGTGATTCTTATGGCAGATGACGTGTGGTTCTTCCCAATAGCTTTTCGAGCTGGAAAATAAAAACTTTTTGTCCTTATTCTTGTTCTTTCTCAGTTACCAAACTGGGATAGGCTTCGATTTTCATTGGCAAAGTTTTGGTTTTAATTACAAGCAATATTTTGGCTTTTTATTTTTGAGTTACTTGTGATGGTGATTGATTAACAGTTTTAACGGTGAAAATTTGATAGGATACTTAAATTAGCAGTGTAAATTTTTGTTTACTGTTCCTTTATGAAATCTCTTTCCTTTGACTTGGTTGGGAAGATTTTATGCCTGCCTTTAAATGAAAAATAAGCTTGCATGCATCAATTTCTCAATTTTCTGCTTGTGTGGCTTCTTTGACTCGTTTGTGGAGTTATGGGAGAGACACAGTAAATCATAAAGGCAACTTAACTGGAGAGGCAGTGTAGTTGTAGCCCACATCAACCTTATGGTACTTAAGTCAAGATCATCAAATTGGAAGGCTTTTGTTGTTTTGTTTTTCAAGGTCTATACTTTTTAGACAGCATACGCATTCTTTTCTATGTTTCTGTTCCTTTGTCAAGCACGGATAAATTTTTCTTGATGATTCACATACCTCTTGTTGCTCATCCCTCAGCAAATTGAGTGTATGGTTCAAAGGGGTAAATGCTAATCTGTGTTAAGTATTATTGCCCAAGATATACATGCGTTTATCAAACATTGGATAGTTGTATGAAGAACTGGGTGGAATGGAGTAAAGGAATTGTGCGTATAGTGCTAAATAGTTTTGGGAGAATCAATTTGTCCTGATTTGTAATTTTGTGTCTTAGGATTCACATATTTATCTCTGCTGTGGTATATGGGAAGTAGCATGTTTGATGCTGGTACTTGTTTGACACTGCTTCTCAGCCAGGTCCTGCTTAGAATCAAGGATGGGCAGATAAACCAGTGCATCAGGCATTATTACATAATGAATTTTAATATGCAGAGAATTAAGAGAGTTTGCCTTGGTTATCAGAGTTTATGCAAGCATAGTTTCAAATGTAGAGATGAAAGCTCGAATAGTGATTTGGGTTTGGTAAAGTAGAATAAAGTGATGGTTTGACTACAGAGGGTTTGCAAATGAAAGAAGAAAGTCTGGTCACCATGATATAACTATATAACCATACAAGATGGCTGCTCCTTGGGCTAGGGCTTTTTTTTTGTTCTGTATCTGCACATGTTCAGTGTGGATTGGTGCAATGCAATTTTAATTTTTTCTTGGCACAGATGCTGTATTTGGGCTTTATTATTGTCATTTTTTTTTTCTGAGGTTAAATCTGGGCACTGATTGCTTAATGTTTATCTTTTACAGTGATGGAAGCTCTTAGTTAGTAGACAGGCACAGCAATTTGTATATTGAGCATGGATCAATCAGAACAAGCTCAACAGCAACAACCTCAGCAACAGCAGCCAGTAATGGGAGTGGTAGCTGGGACAGGTCACATAACCTATACCACTACACCCTACCAAACAGCCGGAATGATGGTGTCAGGAGCACCTGCACCTGCCATAGCGGTTCCTTCCCCAGCTCAGCCTCCAACCACGTTCTCTAATTCTCCGCACCAGCTCACCTACCAACAGGCCCAGCATTTCCATCATCAACAGCAGCAGCAGCTTCAGATGTTTTGGGCCAACCAAATGCAGGAAATTGAGCAAACAAGTGACTTCAAAAATCACAGCCTTCCCCTTGCTCGGATTAAAAAAATAATGAAAGCTGACGAAGACGTCCGAATGATTTCAGCTGAGGCTCCTGTTATATTTGCAAAGGCATGTGAAATGTTCATTCTGGAGCTGACTCTGCGCTCTTGGATTCACACTGAAGAGAACAAGAGGAGGACGTTACAAAAAAATGATATAGCCGCTGCCATTTCAAGGACTGATGTTTTTGATTTCTTGGTTGATATTATTCCCAGAGACGAGTTGAAAGAGGAGGGGTTAGGGGTCACCAAGGCTTCTATTCCTATGGTCGGTTCCCCTGCTGATATGCCCTATTACTACGCCCCGCCCCATCATCCGGTGGGGCCTCCGGGGATGATCATGGGAAAGCCAGTTGATCAAGCAGCAGTCTATGGAGGCCAGCAGCCTCGACCGCCTGTGGCATTCATGCCATGGCCACAGAATCAAGCACAACAGCAACAACCTCAACAACAGCAAAGTGAGACTTGATGAAGGGCCAAGTAAAGATTGCAGGCTGTTTATTAGTATAGAGTTGGCTGTGGGGATTAATTTAGCTGTGAATTAGATTAGCGGCAGTTAGTCTTTGTAATGCGAGAACTATGTTACCTGCACTAGTCAAATGTGAGGCCTGTGTTTAATCTTTTATTTGGAGGAGTCTTTCTCCTAATATTTGAAGTGTATGTTTGGGTAAACACATAAATTTTTGCTATTAGTATTAGTTAATAATAGAAACTGACATTGCATATTGAAAACCCTATTACCAAGCCAATCAACTCACACAGTTAATTCTGAACTAAACCCTTCTTCATTACTAATCAACCCGTTAACGCGAGGAAAAACCTAAATTCAAGAAGGAAAACTACTGGTAACTCTTACAATTGTAATCAGTCTTCAACAGTCTCATAAGCCCATGCATTCTCCTCCCGCATCCTGGCCTCCTCTTCCGGAGTCCAATCATTCTCGATTCCGAAAAAATTTCTCACATACTCCACGCTCTTGTTCTTGATCCTGTCAGCTACCGCCTGATTAAGCATCTCCAAACAAGACCTTATATTCAGAAAATTAACCGCCAGTATCATCTCTTTCAGGTCATCGTTGCTCAGCTCCTCCACGAATCTTGCCTCGTATTCTTTCCTTTCTGCCTCCCTTGTTGATTCTTCCCGGAATTTCAACTGCTCTTTGCAGTACTGGATTATCAGAGAAAGATATTTCGCCGATACGTTCGGCAGCGGAACCACAACGTTGGTCTGCGTATCAGTATTATCGTCGAAGTAGGTTTTCACCGTCACGAACTCCATTGCCACCGATTCCTCCACGTCGAAGTAGTTGTCATCGGCTGTCTTCAGAGTGATCTTCTTGGGCGCTTGGGTGGCCCCTTTAGGATGATCGGAGGGCGAGGACATTGTCGCAGTTTGAAAATTTCACTGTGAAATAGAAAGCGAAAGGGTCTAAAGTTTTGAAGTCCGGAGAAAGGGTTGAGCGTAGGAGGATATATTTATAATTTTATACACACGAATTATCCCCAAGACTTTCGGATTTGGTTTTCTCCTTTTGTCATTTGGCAATGTTATTTTTGCTGCCAAAATAAATATATAAATTGATTAATTACTTTCAAATATATCTAAAATAAAATAAAAAAATCTAAATTTACTATTTATTTTTTACTGATATTATGTAATTTGAACCGACAAAATTCCCCCGTCGTAAACTTACAATTAAGTTTTAACCATATCAAATTTTATATTCTTACGAAAATAAAAAGGTTTGGCATGTAGCTTTTAGTTTTAGATGAGGACATGGACAAAACTTCTTCATTGCGCTTTGATTTCACAACACAGATCTTGGGCAGTACGATGCTAATCCACTATTTTACGGAAATTTCTCTCTTTCTCTTTCTATATTTCTTCTTCAACAGTCCCTTCCCTGCTAAAGTTTTAAGCTTTTGCTTCTTCCGTTCCTTCTCTTTCTCCTCAAACCCCTCATCCATCATCTTCATGGCCGCCACGCGTTTGGCTTTGTATATCTGCAGATTATGGAAAACTGATCAACAGCCGCAAATTCTCAACAGGCAGATGCACGTGCACATGTCGATGCGTATAAGATCTTTACCTTTGTGATGTCCGAAAGGACTTCCTTCTCTTTACATTCAAATAACTCCAGTTGTTTCCCAATAACAGCTTCTATCTCGTGGATGAGATCTACGTCATTCTGCAAAATTTAGGGACAAATACAGAGAAACTAGCATTAGAATAAACTCTATCTACACCACCCTGTACCCTCTAGGAACATAATTGTGACGCACAGAAAGCAAGCAGGGCAATGCATGAGAGACAATATTTTAATCTAATTGGTTAGAACAACAATCAATAAAACAACATGATAAGCTGGACATTTCGTAGGATGTGCTCCTAGAAGCAGAAGGTGTAATACTAACTTATAAACATCCTTCCACCGTAGCGCAACCTTATTTCCAGTCCTAGCAATTCATTTCCACAATACTCAGCCAATGACATTGTCACCACTGCTACATCTTCAAAATAGCGACATAAACTTAATACTTCCAGAAACAAAACATTGCAAGCCTCCATCGTTACCTCAGTGATAAAACTGACTGCCAGCCCTCCTCTGCCTGCTCTAGCAGTACGCCCTACACGATGAACATAATCTCTAGGATACCTGCAATAAATAGCACTTAATATCCATTCCACAGACATTTAAGGGGCAAGAACTAAGATACTATGACAATTATAACCTTGGAATATCATAATTGATAACAAGATCAACAGTAGGAATGTCCAAACCACGACTAGCTACATCGGTCGCAATCAGTATAGAAACTTGTCCGGATTTGAATCGATGGAGTGCAGAAAGCCTCAGTGACTGGGATTTGAATGAATGTAATGCTGCTACTTCTATATCAAGCTCCTCTAGTAACGAACTTAAAAGTTGGCAAGTTCTGCTTCCGCATTACAGAAATGAATGAGCAAATGTGCAAATCTCAAAATATCCAAGTCAGTGAATTTGCAGGGATTAATTCTTCTTTTAAATGCAAGCAGAATGATCTTTGGAACTAATCCTTCTTTTAAATGCATGCAAAAATGATTTTTTTCTTCCTTCTTTTCGTAGTGTTGAAGAGATGCCATTGAAGTGAGATGCTCATGGCATTAATGATTGTTTGTTTATTTACTTATTTGTTTATTAAAAAACTGACGGACTAGAAGATTGAATACCAGAAATGTGAACATGTTAGTCATCGAATTAACTAAAACCGCCCGTCATGTTCTTGTGGGCCTTTTAACCCATTCAAATAAAACAATCACAACATGAGCTACAGATATAAGTGAAAAATGAAGAAATGATGAAAGTAATTTCAGATCCAAGGAAGTTAGACCTGCAGGTAGAGACAAATATCATTGCTGACCGAATACCCATTTCTTCAAGTTTAGATAAAATGTGTACGAGATAAACATCCTTCACATTTTTCGGTATGAAAACATACTGCTGTTTGAGAGTGTCAACCGTCTTAAAGCCCTCATAGGCCTCATAGAAATATGCCTTATTAGCAGACAGCTGAAGTAGCGTTTCCAGGTTACTTGTCATTGTTGCAGAAAACAATAAACTCTGCCTATTTTTTGGTAAGCATTGAAATACTGCTCGTAATTCCTCTTCAAATCCAACATCCAGAACTCTATCAGCTTCATCCAAAACTAGGAACTGAAATAAAAACAATGGCTTTACTAAGAGAAGGAATATTAATTGCCAAAAGATCACATATAACTGCTAGATTTCAAAAAGATAAGTTTTTGCTACTATATTCACAATGAACACATTCAGCAATTCACAAATAAAACTCATTTTAAAAAACTTTGCATCATGAACCGAGAATTAATGCAAAAGAAAGAGGGGGGGGGGGGGGGGGGGGGGGCGCGCCACAAAAATTAAATTACCTTGGTTCTAGAGAAGACAGCAGGGATATCAGGATTCTCCTCCGACAAGACCTTAATCCTTCCAGGGGTGGCGATGACGACATGGGGTCTGCCCATCAAGGTCTTTGCCTGGGTCAGCATATCCATGCCCCCAACAACCACCGCACACCGCAAATGCAAGCAAGACCCCAGAGCCCGGAATTGTTCAGCTAACTGATAAGCCAATTCTCTAGTTGGGGTCACCACCAACGCAAAAATCCCATATGGGTCCTCCGCCAGGCGTTGCAGGATAGGCAGCGCAAACGCCGCCGTCTTGCCACTACCAGTCTGGGCCAACCCCAGCACGTCCCGACCCGCTAAAATCTTGGGGATGCAATGAGCTTGTACTGGAGTCGGGCGCTTCATCCCCAGTTCCTTGCAAGTTTGGACCGCCCATTCAGCGAGACCCAGGTCCGAAAACGAAGTTTTCGAGGTAGTGGCAGAGTCGGGATTAGAGTTTCTGGACTTTTCCTTTTCGATTTTGGGAATTTCAGAGTCTTGGTCAAGTTTTTGGGTTTTAGGATTTTTAAGGGTTTGTAGAGGTTTAGGGGTTTTGGAAGGTTTAAAGAAGAGGGGAAAGTTTTTGTCAACCGGTAATTCTTCTTGCTCCATTCTGTTCTATTGGGGCGAATGGAAAGTAAAGACCTTTTGTAATCTCAGTTTTAGGTTTCTTCTGTTTTTGCCGGGCAGTTTACAACGAGAGTAGTTATTTTCCCGGAAAATAAAAGTCACACAAACGTAAAAAAAAGGACTTTTTCTCTTTTTTCTTGGCCACGCGGTTATAACGTGGCACTATTTAATTCATTGGTCGCTAGCTTTCCTTTGGTTTGGTTGTGGAACAGAGCGAGCGTGGAAAGCAACAATCGTGTTGTTTGAGAATTGAGAGTTATGGAGTCGCCGTTCAAAGCGGATATATTGCAAGGACAAGTGGCTTTGATAACAGGAGGTGGCTCAGGAATTGGGTTTGAGATATCCGCACAGTTTGGGAAACATGGTGCCTCTGTTGCGATCATGGGCAGACGCCAACAAGTGCTTGATTCTGCCGTCTCCTATCTCCAATCCCTGCAAATTCCCGTAAAGATTATTCTTTTTGATCTGAAAATTTTACCATCTAAATCAATATCTCCTGCTTGCTTTTGATTTCTGCCCAGGATAAAGGATTTGTTTGTTTGTCTCGCTGCTTTTCCATTTCCCATTTCCTGTTTTGGCGTTTCCTAATTCCTTGTTTACTCTATGATTTAATTTAATGGTTTGATTGTATTGGCAGATTTCTTTTTATTCTTGGCATCTTATCTTTAACTGGTATAGCATCTTATGAATTTAATTATTTTGCCTTGGAGTTAAACTTTTGGACTCGTCATCTCCGGTAATTCTATTCCTTTTGCTGCTTTATTTGCAGGCTGCTGGCTTTGTGGGAGATGTTCGCAAGCCAGAAGATGCTAAAAGAGTTTTAGAATCAACTTTTCAACAATTTGGCAGGATTGACATTCTTGTAAACGCTGCAGCTGGCAACTTTCTTGTATCCCCTGAAGATTTGTCACCCAACGGATTCCGAACAGGTTTACTGTCTTTGCCACTCTGGAAAATTTGAAGCAAAACCATATTGGGAAATCAAAATGTCATTTTTGTTGGTAATTTAGTCATACAAAATATGAAAATTTCCTAACAGTGGAATTAGGCGGGACCTTAAAATAGGTTTCTTTTGGGTTCACCCTTGTGCATGAGAAGAAACAGAAAAATAAATAACAGCAATGAAATGCCTTTTGCGGATAATATATTGCTGAAATTGTGAAAATTGCTGTACTTGGGAATTAAGAAGACAAACAATAAAATGTAACAACTTGACAAGAAATTAGTCAAAATGTCTGGACAAGGTTCAGTATGACTCGAGTCTTGATGTAGTATTATATATATATTTTTTCAACTGTCCTTCACAGTTCTTGATATTGATGCTGTTGGCACCTTCACAATGTGCCATGAGGCCCTTAAGTATCTAAAGAAAGGAGGGGTCGGACGAGGCTCTTCTGGCGGGGGATCTATTTTGAACATCAGCGCTACTTTGCACTATACAGCATCTTGGTATCAGATTCATGTATCTGCAGCAAAGGTGTGTAAAATGGTTTTTTTGGCCTGATGTGTAATTTTATAGGCATATCTAGTTTAAGCATGGTTACAGTGTTATTTTTCCAACAGGCAGCTGTTGATGCTCTTGGTAGAAACCTAGCAATGGAGTGGGGCACAGACTATGACATTAGAGTAAATGGGATTGCTCCTGGCCCCATTGGTGATACCACTGGCTTGCGTAAACTTTCACCCGACGAGATGAATAAAAAGGCGAGCGAATCTCAGCCTCTGTTTAAACTAGGGGATAAATGGGACATTGCTATGGCTGCTCTCTACCTCACATGTGATGCTGGTTAGTGACGTAATGTACTTTCCTCATTATTTAATTTGAAAGTTTCTGCTTCACATGTTACCGTTGCAACCTACACGTGATTACTTTCATGTGAAGATAGTCGTTAAAGCACCATTGTGTTTGATGCCACCCAACCTTATATTTCTGTTGGATAAGTTGAGCAAGGAAAAAATGAATACTTAACGGTCAGATGTGAAGATGTATACACATAGTTTGTAATTTCTATTAGTTTTCTTTCATACAACTCAAGTTTCCTGTCGATGGGGTTATAGAACTTCTCCAGTGTCTTCCGTCGTTACAGTTTGACTTCACGTTTTAATGTTTGTTCGCATTTTTCCATTTCGGGAAAAGGCTTATCAATTTAACATATATTTTGAAGGTAAATTTGTCAATGGAGCTACCCTAGTTGTTGATGGAGGAGTTTGGCTGAGTCGTCCTCGCCACATACCAAAAGATGAAGTGAAGCAGCTTTCTCGAGCTGTGGAAAAGAAATCCAGACAAGAACCGGTTAGGGTTCCATTTAGCAAGATTTGAAATCAGCATACGTTTCATATGTATTATACAGTAACATGTATTTTTACATTAATGATTGTGAAATCCATTCGTCCCAATACTTGCAGATCATTTAGTGATTGAGGGAATAGGTGACAAGACATTTTATTTTATTTTTTTTTCTGAAGATGCTTCTCAATCAGCAAGACTGTTTTCAATTAATGGAATCAAATTAGGAAATAACAATGAAATAGTGAAGATATCTATCAATGACTGCAGCAGAAACTGTTTGTACAGATACGATTATATGGAAAGAACTGATTCACAACATATTGAAATGTCGATGATGTAACCCACCAAGAGCAATGTTAAGCCTTGTAAAAGCAAAACTGGCATAAAGTTTGCTATTGAACCCCATTTCAAGGTTCAAAAGATTCAAAGAAAAGATGCAATGTGATTCTTCCCAATGCTAAAAAGCATTTGCCACTTGCCAACATTACAGTGAAGTGCCAGGGCATTCAACAAATTGAGTTACGACCTGGATATGGCGGAGTTCCTTGTATAGGATTCTACCCAGCATTGGTGGCTAAACTCATGCCTTGCCAACTAAAGGCCTCAATTAGCTTCTCCAATATAAAGGTTCAGCCTGGTCACATCAGGGGTGGTAATATCTTTCCAAAACTCCCGAAAACAAAAATTACTTGGCTAATACCTAGAATCATGGCATCAACAACCAGCGGCCTTCATCATTAAGAAATTGGTGCAGAAGCAGAATCCATCCGTAACATATTAACATCGGTGGAGGGGGGCAGGATACACATCCAGTGGTTGATATCGCAACTTATCATTGTGAGGCAGTGGTCCCTCCTATAGAATTTAAACAAGATAATAAAAGAAATATAGACATGATCAATTATTAAATTTGACTTCGAAAGTGAGGTGAACAAGGGCATACATGCACTGGTTAAAGGGATAAGGAAGATTTGAGAATAGACGGGCTAACTTATAAAAATCAAATAAAATCTATTTAGTGTCTCTAGGTGCACTTCTGAGTGAAGATGGAGTTAATCATTGATTTAATTCATGAATTTTAGTTTGCTGTTTATGTTTAAGGGGCTCTACTTTGAAGTCATTATTATGAATGATAAGAATGGTCAGACCCGTTTCACATTTCCAGTAAGTAAAGATCAACATAGTAGCTATCAGATTTAGAAGTACCTCATTCAAGTTTATCTGGAATGGCTTAACGAAATCGTCAAACATTTTTGGAGAAAGTCCCTTCATTACCTCCTCAACTTCCTGGAAACATTTAAAGAGGCAGATCATGCATCAGATGTATTAGTACACATGTACCAATAAAGTTTTATCGATGAAGAGGACGGTAACAATTTAAATGCCTAAACAGCAGATTTTGAGGGGGAAAAAATAATCTGAAAGCTGAACCAAAAGGAGAAGACATTGATAATTAAAGCAACCACAATTTGCTGCACTTGATGCTTGACACACAAAACTTCAACACAAACATATCAAATAAGCATGAGGTGGTTGATACTTATTATAATATTGAGAAATTGAAACAGCTGTTTTACAATCTGCAAAAGAGGATAAAATAATTATAAAGCATGAATACCAGTCCAGTTATCCTCGACTTCTCCAATAGTTCCTCGGTAATCACATCCAGTATGTGCCTATTCTCACTAAGTCCTTGCATTGCAAGTTCTTCAGTCTCTTCAACATACTGCCACCAACAATATAATTCACTAGTTCAGTAAACTAGGAGCAAGTATAGCCCATGAGATGAAATAGACAGGGTGAAAAGACTGTTAATTCCCATTTCATTTAAGATTCAAAAGTCTCTCATATCCTAAAAGGAATTGACACTCCATCAGGTAACGGCTAATATGAAAGAACAGTTTATCTATATATACATAAGCAATTTATTTTCTTAGCACAATCTGAAGTCAGTTAAATGAAAATTATCTTAATAAGTGCATCACTAGAAATTAATTAGATCTTCATGAAAGAGATAATCTTTCGTAGTTAACTGACAGCTTAAGATATCTAACCAAAAGGACCCATGCCAAAGGAGCAAAAATTACCCTTGTCAATTCTCGAGTAAATAGCTCAGATACTTCAAGCGGCATATTGGCAGGAATCACATAAGGGTCATCCCACTGATATCACAAAGAATATTACAAACAAAAACAAGTTGAGAAAAGGCAGTAAGCAAATAACCTAAAGAAATATGCAGCATAATTCTGCTAGAAACAAAGTAGGAGGAAAAGAACATGGCACATGCCCTATATTTTATCAATCCATCATCTGGATTATCTGCTCGATCCATGAGTCCAACTCTTCTTGTTAGAGCAGTAAGTCCCAACCTTGCATTTTGTGGGCTGATTACCATCTCCCTAGCAATCTGAAAACAGAAGGTAAGGTGAGATGAGGAACGCAACTAAGGACGAAGATGCCCATCAGTGACAACAATCTTTCCAGCAAATGCGAAATATAACTAATATTTGACACCCCTGTTCTTATCTCTTCATTTTTTTTGGTAATTCTTGGACCCAATACATCATAGCCAATCAACTGAAGTAAGGTGGCACATATTAGCCAGTCTCAATACCATGAACAGACCAAAACCATGCGATACAAACCCAGACAAAAACCACAAAGTGCTGCAAAGACCTTTGTTATTTTTTCAAGATCATCAGTGCCTCCATCAGTTACGTCATCACCAAACACAAGACATTCAGCACAACGTCCACCATGAGCTACCACCATTTGCATCTTCATATAGCCAAATGTCGTATAACCTTGGTCTATCATATCTTCCCTAGGATAGAATACAGATATTGCCGTTTCCTGCTTATGGCAAAGTAATAATAAAAAAAAAGGGGCAAAAATTGGAATGTTGTTAAGAGGAAGCTACCAGAATTTGAAATTATCTGTTACAATTTACAAATCCAGCTCAGTGAAAAAATATCCACCTTTCCGCCAGGCAAAAGCTGAGAAAATGCATGCCAATCAAAGTGTGGAAACAAGTGAGCTAATAATATATGACCAGCTTCATGTACAGCCAGAAGTCTCTTCTTCTCGAATGACACCTAATAAGTACAAATGGCATCTATATAATTGAACAATTACAGCACAAGGACCAGAAAAAACAACAGATAACTTACACTTTCTTCACATTTTTGCTGTTCTTCTTCTGTAAGAAGCACACCCATACCCTCAAGCAATTGCTTATCTAAAACATCAACAATGTCTTCCTGGTGGATTTTGGAGTGCCCTTTCCTTACCTTTTAAATTAAAAAAAATAAAAAAAAATTTAAAAATTAAAAGAAAGAAATAAAGAAAGAAAAAGAAAAGTTAAAAATGTGTCTTAATAAACAGCAACAGAATTTACACATGCTTCATGTCATATTGTTTTGATGCATCAGGATGTTAATGCAAATATTAGACACCCTGTATTTATAGTTAACACGCAAACTAAGATCAACTCATGCAAATGCTTACATCTTTATTGACAAGACAAACTTACAGACATTATTGCAGATTCATTAACAAGATTCCGAATGTCTGCCCCAGAGAAGCCAACAGTACGGAAGACAAGCTGTCAAGTGAAAAGTACAAAATAATAAGCAAATTTTGAACGTCCTCCACGTTATTAAAGTCCAAGTAGAGAAAAGCTAATTATTAATGGATTAGTATTCGGCCAATCCCACAGTGCTTGCATGATATATGGATTAAAAATAAAAACAAACTAAGCCAGAGTTCATCAAGCCCAGGATAACCATCTGATATTATATTGACTTTTCATTTCCATGTCTTATGTCACATAAGCACAACCTTCTAACCTTTCCAAAGTCTACATCTTCTGCAAGTTGCCTTCCTGCACTATGCACACCGAAAATTTGCACTCTTTGCTTGGCATCAGGCAAGCCAATGTACAAACGGCGATCAATACGTCCAGGACGAACAAATTCCAGGTCCAATTCATCTGGTCTATTGGTGGCACAAATGAATATCACAGCTTGTCTAAGTGAAAACCGATCCACGCCGGTCTTTTCCTTCCTATAAGAGATAAGTTCAATGAAAACAACCGTTAAAAAATTAATGAATTACTAAAAACAGAAAAAGAAATATCCCAAATCATGCAGTTAAATTAAGTTGAAGAAAAGAATTCTCAGGTTTTCTCCCCTCAATTCAATTTAAGCAACAAGAAAATGTTGACACAAGTAATTCTCCTTTGTCATAATATGCATCCAGAACCACCTGCTTTAACAAGGCCCTGTATAAAAACTGGTAGGGCTCTGGAAATTTTGATGGATGACAGGACACACAGATGATGAAAAAGCTTCCAGTTGTAGTGTTGTGGTAATTTCTTACATTCATTCCAAAATGACATGATTTAGTCATGGAGATCAGAAGTTCGTCTAGTCTTTATCTCAAACATGGTTTTGAGCAAATTTAAACTCCATAGTACAGAGAGAATGAGCTCATGGTGTCAAATACAGGATATAAAATTAATGTACTCACTCCCCATCAAGTTGTGCAATAAGAGCCTCAAATGTTGCTCTTCTTCGTGGGTCCTTCCTTGCGTGCCTCCCAGCAATAGCATCAATTTCATCCACAAACACAAAGCAAGGAGCCTACACATAGAGCCCACAACTCAGATCTGTACCTTCAAGGTATGCACTAGATCATACAGCAGCATTTAGAAAACACTTGAAAGAGAAATAAAAATTAAAATATTTAAGACCATGCAACATCTAGCAAATAAGTATCTACGTAATCCAGTCATTTTTCATGGTCACCATGAGCATAGAGCTCCTGGGTATTTATAATACCAATACTCATATTGTACATGGAAATTAAAAATGGGTAAATGCTTACATTTCTTCTAGCAATGGAAAACATCTCATCGATCCTTGCAGCACCGCTTTTTTCACTGTCTGTAAACTCTGCACCAGAAGCAAAAACAAAAGGCAACCCACTTTCCTTTGCAAGCGTCCGCGCAAATAGTGTCTTACCAGTTCCAGGGGGTCCCGATAGAAGAACACCCTGTCATGCACATAGCCACATGCAATCATGATTTCATACATCTCCAATGATTCAAAGCATAGCTAAAATGAAGATGCTTTTCTTCACACACACACACACACACACACATAATTACCCGAACAAACTTCACCCCTCTTTCATAGTATTGCATGGGATTGCCCATATAAATCATTATTTCATCAAGAAGATCCCAGACATCACCTCCAAGTACGACATCCTTGTACATGGATTTTGTTTCACCAACATCTCCAACTGGCTAAATGGTACATAATGATAATCAGAGAACAGCATGCAGGAATGAAATATTCATCGAAAGGAATCAAAGCATTACCAGGATAAAATTTTCTGCATATGCCATATCAAAAAGTTGATTATATTTCTTGTAAAGCCATCGATTAGATGTGATGTGTAACAACATCACAGATTCCCTTATAAGCCACAGGATCAGTAATCCAGGCAACAAAGCAATCACCACTTTCAGAAAATAATGGATTTGCTGCTTCTGCAGGAGATCTACTTCAGCTTCGGAACTTGAGATTGCCTCAAACAAGTATGGGTCAAGGGGAATATCAACCTATCACATGCAAAAACAAGCTTCAATTCTAAGCCAAAAAGTCATGTACTTCAAATTATTGCTAACAGCAAGGAAATCTGGACTTACAACATATTCTAGTGGAAAACCTTCTTTCATAGTTACATATAGTCTTTTCAGGTCCTCTGTGAAAACAACAGCAGCTACCTGTGCAGCACCCCAACCAGCCAATCTATTAATTTTAAGGTTAAGTTTTTGTCAATCATTTTCTTTTATTCAGCTGCAAAATTAGTACTTTTGTAGTCCTAGTGCCACTATGTCAATTCATATCCAAAGACAGAAAATATATGTCAATAAAAGATTAACTGAAATCAACTGGCGCTCAATTCCCCATTCCACTAGGCATCAAAAAGTTTTAAGAGCTATGAGGTAAGGAAACTTATCCACATGAGGGAATGCATCAGCACCAATGCTCTCAAAATTGGAGAATCCAAACCTGATGAACTCCTATGATTGTTCAAGAAGATGGGAGCACTTACCTCAGAGCAATCAAGCTTTTGAAGAAAATAACTGTAAGGCAGTTTGGGACGATAACGCCACCATCTTTTTGATATCCACAATGCTCTGGCTCCCTGTGTGGCTGAGACCTTTTCTACAACTTCCTTACGAAGACTATTCTCAACTTCTTTCATGTCAAATTCAACAACATACTTGGCAAATGGGGCATCAAGTAGCGCAACTAACTTATCCTTTCTAAGTATCTCCTTCCACGTTCGAAGCCTTTCACGCCAATTTCCTTGAATTTTCTGAACATCACCTGTAAGCAAGCATGCAAAAAAAGCCAATAAGCAGACAGTATCAGAGCACTATATGCAGCTTGGAAGAAACTGTTAAAATCAATTTAAGAAAGAGCTAGTAACAGTTAGTAGAGTCTGTTTCCTCTATTTCATATACTAGCTAGGGCATATCCTTTGCTGAAATGTTCAAAATTGAAGCCCTTTTGCAAGTTCAAGCACACTTTTTCAGCCTGCTGGTTGCCTATTTTGTCCCTTCTATTCAAAACTAGTCACTTTTTATTTCTCAGGAAAAATAATTTAAGGTAGCAAATAGGATCTTGAATCAATGTTACAAGAGAATAGAAAAGGGTTGTGGGCGAGGATGACACTTCTAACAAGAAGCTCATACTTCTACATTCAAACAGACAATATAATAAACAACACATCCTCCCCATTCATTGTAGCTGTTTCCGTAGACCAGATTATGATGAAATGCAGAATAGGGTAGATAAATGAAAACTTAATTCCACACGCCACAAGAAAACCATGTAACATTGATTTTGAAATGATTACTTGATGAAAAAAACTCAAATGCTCAGCATGTGATTACATATGCAGGGTGTCCTGCAGCAACTTCCAGAACCACCAAGAACATGATGATTTCCAGACATTTAAAGCATCATAATCTACTGTCAAATCAATAAAGTGGAATACAAATTATCAAAAACTATATGAAGTTGACATTTTCTCTTCTAGCAAAAGCAAGAAATAGCATGAAGAGTTCCCTAATGCACCAGAACAGATCATGTATATAAAGTATGTGCCTAGATATTTAAAAACTGTAACTTCATTTTGGAGATCTCTTTTTTTTTTTTTTTTTTAAAAAAAAAACCCACCCCTTCTATGCTCAACCAGCAATATGTACCATCTCAAAAATATGGACAGAAAAGTAACAATAAGAAATAAGAACAAAAATTACAATATATAGATCAGTATGCATCATATGTATTCGAGCCTAAACACAGATCGGCGCAGCCTAACCTGAAATACCCAAATCTTCCCCCAATTCTTTCTTTTCTTCTGCATTTAATTTGGTACCCTTGTCAATAATTTGTTTCACATTAGCCTCAGGAGGGACTGGGTCATCATCCCATGCATCTTCTCCGACATAAGAAGCATCATGAACCAGAGTTCCATCAGGCCTTTCAACAAACTTCTTCATTTTCAAGCCTTTGGGAGTTATCTTCCTCCACATGCCCTTCTTAAACCTGCACAAATCAAAGAACTTGGAAGCTATATTACTGGCCATAAGTTACAGTGTTGGGAATTTTATCCCTTAATTTAGTTCAATCCAATAACTCATTCAGTCCGAACAGATGTTCTCTTTAGAAATAGCAAAGCAGCTTCTACATCAAAAGTAAATACATTGACTTTGGCAACCTTATTTTCCTAGAATATCATGCAATCAATATTAATTAATGACTAGACATTTGTCATTTGAACATTAATGAGCAACTTTGTTCAGTCAATATGATACAAAGTAATCAGTAATATATATAATTTTAGCAACAAGTGAGAAATTCACATACTTTCGGATATTAATAGGTGATGGCTCAGGAATTAATGCCTCCATATAAGCTTCTGTTATGTCCCTTCTTTCTCGATCTAGATATGGAGCTCGAATAGCAATGTACAACCTTTGACAAGAAAAAAATGTAACAAACATATAGAGAATCAATACACCAACTCTTTTATGCTCCCAATTCTTGATGTCCTGAAAACAAGAAGTTACTGTATCATAGTTTAGTTTTCCAAATAGAATTTAAACAATGACAAGATACAAAACAAAAATAACCAATGAATCATTCTCAGGAAACATAAAGATAAACACAAATAAAATTGTAAGCACAAAAGAGAAAGGTCACAAAACGCAGGATTTGGCAAGCAAAAAAAGAATTTTATATCTAAGAGAAAATAGAAAGAAAAAAGGGTGATACTTTTCAGTTTCAAGTTTATGCATCTACTTTTGTACTCTGATTCATAAGTTTGCTGAAAACCAATTCATACTGCCTTCAGGACGTTGCCCGTTTTCTTTCATTTCCCTTTTTGTTTATGTTTCTTTTTCAATACATACATTAACCAGAATTTCAATATGGTTATTTTGGCATCATCTTGAGGAATTCAAGGGTTTAGCCTCAACCTGGAAGTAAAATTCCATGCATTTGTCCCTTTCTGTATTCAAAGAAACCTGCTCCTACAAAGTGCTTTTTAACTATCATGCAAGCTTCAACGATAGTCCCACAGGTGTCGAGTTCATGTCACCAGAAATTAAAACCCAAACTAAACTTGATTCAAAGTTATCTAAGCAGATAACACGCACAAAAACAGTGAACATGAGAATCGGGTGATGCTTTGCATAAACCAAAAAACTTGACGAAACAACAAAGTGACAAATTAATTCAAAATTTGGTTATGTTCAGTCCGAGGGCTTCATGGAAAGGAAATTCTGATGGCAACAAAGTTTTGTTCATAAACAGCAATAGTTTTGTCCACTTAGTTGCGTTAAACTAATCTCCAGCCTAAATAGACAATATTCTAGTGGTGCAAATAGGAGACATGAACATGAAGGAGGTATTTGGTTTAACTGTTAAGGGCCTGAAGAAAATTTTCTCATATCCTCATTTTCCACTTGTTTTTAAGCAACGAAGTATATATTCAAGTAAAGCAACTGCAAAGAAGATAAAGTTACCTTCCAACGCTCCCACCTATTCCAATCAACAAATTTGGGCAACAGCTCGGTCCGCAACAGAGCCAGCTCTGCTTCACCCACTTTGGCATGATCCTTAACACGCTCCAGGAACTCGCCCACCTTCACAGTAGCCCCATCAAAATCAAACCCAGTTTCCCTCTTCACAGAGTCACCAAGTTTCAGCAAAAACCGCTCTGACCCGAGCCGAACAGCCTTAGTCAGGCGCGGCCATGAAAACCCATCAGACCCATTTGAACTTGCAGAGAAACAGATTCTAAAAGTAGGTTTTTTTCTGGCAACTGCGGGTCTGCACTTTGAGGGAAACCGAGAAGGAATATAATTTTGACCTGTTTGGATTACAAGTGTTGAAGGATAGAGAAGTGGATTCGGTTTGTGTGGAACTGTCCAATTCATTGTGAAGATTTGCTTTTATTCATCAAAACGTTGAAGAATTTTGAAATTGTTAAGAGCAACCAGAGGGTTTTACAGGATCCCCGTAGCTAAAACAAGACTATGGTTTTTGGGGTTCATCTATAGCATTGGCAATTTTTATTATTTGAAAAGAATGATGGCTCAGCTGAGTTGGGCTAGCCCATTGGGTTCTTTTGTATAACAACAGAAGCAATCCATTATCTGTTATATTAATAATTTGTGCGTTCTTGTGGTCTACTTTCTTAAATAGAACATGAAGTGTGAAGCATAAATCCAGAAAACTGATTTTTTTTTTATTACTTTTTTCACTAGGATATTTCTATGAATCAGTCAGAACGAATTTAATGAGACAACTTGCTCATTCTCCTGATAAAAATAAAAATTAATATGGTATTACAACTCCTGTATAGGGCATGTAATTTCCTTAAATCATGCTTGTTTGATTGATTAGACGTCAAATACGAGATCAAATTTACTATTCAACTTGAAAAACAGAGTAAATTAACATTTCCCAGTAACATACTACTGGAGAATTGTGCTCTGTTGTCACAATTGATCCTTCAGTCTAGGATATTGTTCACCACCAAACGGTAATTTCTTGCTTGGAGCAAATAAATGAACAAAAACTAGTATACATTTGCATCCCAGGACTGCAATACTCGGATTAATATGTGGAGTGCCTTCATTTAAATTGGCACGATCAGCTTATCACAAGATTCTACCTTTGTTCCTTCCAATTGTTTATGCTTGCTTGGACAAGTTCACTAAGGAACAACAATGTATCTTCCCAACAACAGATATAAATAATTGATATCAGCATCAGGATATACCATCAACAGGAGACAGCAGAAGCAAGCAATACATGTCTATGTGAATCAAATTGACTTCAAGTCTTTCACGCCCAATTCCATCTTGTCCTGCCAAAATTTGGAGTGGAGGCATTAGACATATTCATGTCAATCTCAGCATTACCAAGTAACAAGCCAAATATATGAAAGAACAACAAAATGGTTTACCTTCCATGCAATGGGGGGAGAGTTCACCTCATTTTCCTTTCATCTGAATTTCATGCACCAGAAGACGTCGCTTCTTCAATTCTCCTAATCACAACACTTAAACTGTAACCATTTTCGAGAGCCTTAACAGCAGCACGGTGAGCCTGCTTCTGCCATTTTAGCAAATTGTAAGACTGCAGAACTGCCCACCTTGCTTCATTTGACATCTAAACCAGGTAATGACAAAATAACAAAATTAAGGACAAGTTCCTAATAAAAAAAGAATGAAATCAAGTTTCATGGTGAGAGATACCTGGGCTGTAGATAATGGTGGCTGCAACAGAACAGAGATGCTTCTAAACAGATTTTCATCATTTTCTCCACCCTCTGCCTCACCATAAACAAGAGCTTCAGCAGCAATTCCAGCAAAAAGCACCATGCAGTACCTAGACATCATCATGCAAGTATAATGATATTCACACATACTGATAGTTACCTGATGCAAGAGCCTACATTTTCAGAAACACAATTAATCACTAGAAAAGCAGGGCAGGGGAAAGATTCAATGCTATTATGCTGTCAATCATCTTTCTAAGTTGTGACCATTTTCCACTAAGCAAGTATCAGCACAAAGTTTAAGGCAACTGAGCAGTTACCTATCAACTGTATAACTTTCTGAGACTGATACATAAAAGACATGCAAGAAAGCCACATCACGTATCTGTTTTTGCAAGTACATGCAGATGAATATTGCTTTTGACTGTGAAAAGGGCAGGAGAAAAAACTGGTTGCAAGTCTAACGGTTGTCACTGAACTGCCAGCTCTAGGCGATCTAGAGGACATAAACCAATAAACCTCAAATAGAGCTGCAATTCGTGCTTACCTGTCAAAGGTATTCCCACTCAGTTGTCCTTCAGCAAGCTCATTACTCATCTTTTCATCCCAAAACTGAGTTCCTGCCTAAAGTATTGGGATAATTATGATCTGTTGACAGTTACAAGATGCTACATGATTCTGAAGTTTTTATCATAAGATACTAATGACAATGCTGTAATTGTCATGTGGCATATGAATAGATAAGGGTCAGACTGAATAAATGAATCAAAGAATAACATTGGAAAAAAAATACAAGAACATTAAAAACCCGGTACTTATTTTCTTCAAAATAATCACCAAAGAATTTAATAAATACTCCTATGGGTGCAACCTGTAATACATTGTAGACGGTTGCAAAATGAAATATGAGTTCTTAGCATTCAATCTTTCAGTGGTTTCCAACAATAATACCAATGTAATTATTGAGTAAATTTACATAAAATTATCAACAATGCTGCAACTTAGAATCACTATTTGACTTCATCTAATTCAAATTCTCCTTAAAATATCTAAAATCCACAAATTAAGAAACTTGCAGTGCTGCAACTTAAAGGGCCCTTAAACTCCAGCACATGTACAAATAAACATGATAAATGGAAGGCTTTGTAAACTGATTATCATAAAGATGACATGTGTACTTTGAAGTATTAAAAATTAGTTAAGCAAAGAGGGAAATTCCAAGAAAAGCATAAAAAGAATCATTTATGAGTACCTGGCCTTGAATGCCCATTTGCATTGCAACAATTGGGTCTAAAATCACACCACGAATTGGGCAGCCCATAAGGTAAGCTGCAAAATGAAGTTACAATTAATTACGTAGGCTGGTTTCAGGAAAGATGTTTACTCTTCTCTTGGTTGCTGATGTGGGGATAGTAATTATTGAAGAGCCTCATTAGTTTAAAGAGAAACGGGGTTGAGCACCAAAACATGCAGAAATAACTTCCTACATTTGACATTGATTTTCTTTGCCTACTTGCAGAGAAGGTGTTTAGATTCCAAGGCTATTTTTGAGATTATTATTTGCCAACAAAGAAAATACCACCCATTTGGACCATCAAAATGAAGAACATTTCTTCTGAAACAAATAGAATTACCTTGAAAATTTGTTCTTTTCATTCACACGACAGAGTACATACCTACAAGAAGATGCCCTGCTTCATGAACTAAAATTCTACGTTTGAATGGAGGCCAGTAACTTGAGATTTGAGCTAAGCAGGTACCACCGAGAAAAGTATTGTCTAAAAAGGCTAACCCTAATATTGCTGCAAGGTTAGCTCTATTATCAATCCCTTGCCAGACGAGAAGAGATGCTCCACCCAGCAAAGCAACCATTGCAAATCTTGAACCTCCTGAAAGACCCCACTTCTTTGGAGCAAATTTAGACACTGGATAACAGAGTTAAGTAGATATTTTTTAGCATTACATTGTGCAAATAAACACTAATAACAAAGAGGATTACATAACAGGAAAAAGAAATAACCTTTGAAGTACCACAATAAAACAAAGCATGGATATGAAAGACAAGGTAACGATGTTTAATAATAAACACCTTCTAATCCTGTCAAAGATTTGAAGATAGCTGGTGTCACATCCCTTGGTCCCTCCAGAACTGCAGAAGAAAATAAAGACAAACACAAGTAAAGGGTTAGGTGCTGCTTTATCTGAAATCTGTCGGAGCAAAGGCAGAAAGGCAGGGAGGTGATCGCGTGATGTAAGGAAAAGAAATATCCTAAGCTTCGTAGGTCACTTGAATATATTAGAAAAAAGTCATTAATAGAGCACGAGCAAGAGAATAATTATACAAACAAACATATCATAATTTTGATTTGCCCCAATGCAGAAATTTAAATGCATAGCATAAACATCATATACTTTATATAACACGATAAGAACAAGCATACCTAAATTTCGCAATTTCACAACTATATCTTCGTATGGAGCCAAAAAAAATTATTGGAAACTAAATTGCTGGAGAAAAACAAACTTTTTCACTGAATTTGAAGCAAACATTTAAATAAACAAACAAAAATATAAAAAGACGTAATCTTCCCAATGTTGCTGAATTTTCCAAAATTGGGTAAGAGACCTCTGTTCTTGAGGAAGCCGTAGGCACTGCCTTCAAGCCTCATATCATCAGCATTCAAACAAGTGTCCAAGACTTCCCAATCCCTCTGTAACCCATCAAACAAACCCAACTTACCCATTCCAGAACTTGTGGACACATTCGATGGAGACCCACTAACCTTCTCAGCTAAATCATCCTTATTTTTATCGGTTTCTACGGATTTCAAGAACCTCAGAGCTCTGGCAAGGTCCTTTCGCTTTACTGCATTCTCATACTCGCGCCACTCTCTCAGAGCTCTTGGAACGAGTTTGGTTTTTCTATGACGGGGTGTTTGGATAGAAAGAAAGGAAATTTGGGCAGAAAACAGCCGAGGTGAACGGAGAAAATGCGGAAACTTTTGAAGGTTCAAATTGCGAGAGGGGAAATCCACGAATCAGAGAAGTTTGTTAGAAACCCCAAAGGATGTTCAAGTTTGGTTTCCAAATGGCGAAACTTTGATAAATTACGGGGTGTTCTTTTAGAAAAAGATTTTCTTTCGGGCTGAAGGAAATCATAACTAGAAAAATGGATAGCATCAAACCGCGGTTGCGCCACCAACGGTTTTAAGCTTTTAATGTCATATAGAGGCCACTAAAGCGGATAAAAATAATTAAAACTGTTACAACAGGTAACGGTTTCTTGACCAAGCATTGCTGCTAGCAGCAATCGTTTCAGCTAATAGGATACGACTGACACGGTTAATGCCTCAATCGCATTTCTGATGTATTTTGCTTGAAAGTTAAAATCTCTCTGGTATGCGCGAGAGACGATTAGTGCAGCAATTGGAAATCTGGGTTGAAGTTGTTTCGAGTGGGCTAAAGAGTGTGTGGAGATTGGAATGGACTCTGCCCATTATTATATGGGCTTCTTGCCAATGGACTACTTTCTTCATAAAAGGAAAATAGCCGCAAGCTTCAACTACTTACACAGTGTAAAAGATAATTAGAAGGAAGAGACCAAAAATGGTACATTTCAAGCTGGGCCACTCCCTCAGTGTGGGAAAAGACAAGTAAATGTCACAGTGAAGCAGGCAAATTAGCACCGTAGAGGGTCAAATTTAAAAGCGGAGTGGTGAATTGGTAATAATATCAAAAGCATCGAACTTTTTGAACCGCTCCTCAACGATAAGGGAAAATCCGAAAAATCCACACATTGCCCATTCATTCTCCTCTTCGTTCTTCCCGTCCACATCCTCTCTCTTCAAGGCCCCCATTTTCACATCCATTGTAACCGTTCATTCCCTCCTCTTCTTCGTTTTGTCCACGCAAAGTTTCGCTCTTCTTCTCTACCAACAATGGCCTCTGCTACAGCACCCACTACCCTTTCCCTTCTTAAGACCACCGCTTCTTCTTCCGCCACTCGTGCACGCGCTTCCCTAATCCCCGTCTCGTCCGCTGGCCTCCGCACCAACAGTATCAGGGGCCTTGGATTTACTGCTGCTGATCCTCTTTTTTCTCACCATGTGGCATCCAAAATCCGATCTTTTGGTTCTGGTACTCCCTCGAGGGCTGTTGTGTCAATGGCCAAGAAGAGTGTGGGGGAGTTGACTGCTGCGGATTTGAAGGGGAAGAAAGTCTTTGTGAGGGCTGATTTAAATGTTCCTTTGGATGATAACCAGAATATCACTGATGATACTAGAGTTAGAGCTGCTATCCCCACCATTAAGCATTTAATTCAGAATGGAGCTAAAGTCATTCTTTCCAGTCACTTGGTATGCTTGCTTCATGCATTTTGAATTTTTCATTTCTGGGTTTGTTTAAATAATTTAAACATTTTATCCTTTTCTTCACCCAGTCACTTGGTATGCTTGCTTCGTGCATTTTGAGTTTTTCATTTCTGGGTTTGTTTAAATAATTTCAACATTTTATCCTTTTCTTTCACACTTTTCCTGGAGGCAAGAAGTTTGGTAGTTCTTTTTACTTTCTTTACTTTAGTTCCCTTTTAGATTGAGCCTTTAAAGGAGTACTTTTAAGTTATTTTTGTTGATTATCATGGTGCCACTACTCTGTGTTGCTATTTGGTAATTGACTTGAAATTTCCTTTTGTTTTAGGTGCTGGTTTGTTATAATGTGATTTCTGTTTCAGTGACTCACAACTCTGTTAATAACCCTTAGAATTGGTTGCGCGTCTGTAGTTATTCATGATAGAAAGGGAGTGTAGGTATATGTTAGTTATATCTTACTGCATTTATCTACTAGATGTAAACTATTGAATTGTGCACAAATAATCTGTCACTTGGTGGAAACATTTCTACAGGAAATCAGCTTGCAGCATTGTTGTATGTTGATGTATCCTAGTTTGTTGCCTTGAAAATACGTGGTTAGCCTATGATCTTTGGAATGGTTATGAGATTTACCCATGATCTGAAATGTATTTTTAATGAATTTTCAGGGACGTCCAAAAGGTGTTACTCCAAAGTTCAGTTTGGCACCTCTTGTACCCCGTTTGTCAGAACTCCTTGGCATTCAGGTATACATTCTTTAGGAAAATTGTAGATTTAGAAGAAAGAATTACTAAATGGAGATTACAACTAAGAAGTGCGGCTTCAACAGGTTGTTAAGGCTGATGACTGCATTGGCCCCGATGTACAAAAGTTGGCGGATTCACTTCCGGAAGGTGGTGTTCTTCTTCTTGAGAACGTGAGGTTTTACAAGGAGGAAGAAAAGAATGAGCCTGAGTTTGCAAAGAAGCTTGCTTCCTTAGCAGATCTCTATGTGAATGATGCATTCGGAACTGCACATAGAGCACATGCCTCAACTGAAGGCGTCACAAATTTCTTAAAACCATCTGTGGCTGGTTTCCTCTTGCAGAAGGTGGATTCTTCTCTTTGCAGTCCATCATTCTAACAAAAATCTTTCCAAAATTTTAAGTACTTAATATTAATGTCCTTGTATGTTAAATTGCCAATGTTAATCCTCTCTTTCAAATTCATGCACTTGTTTTGAACTTATGCTGCCGAATTTCCATATTCTTGCACACCTAAATTATGATGGCATGTAGGGTCTATGTGTGTGGAATACTTGAAATTTGGCATGTAATTGAAAAGAACCGATGAGTCTAGTGTGTCTTGCGTGTCTTCAGTTTAGCTTGAAAGCAAACAAACATGCGTCATGTGAAGAAACTAGCCCTAATTTCTTTGCGTATATTCTTCAAAACTTCTGGTTACATTTTAAATGTTTTCCCTTGCATGATCTAGGAGCTGGACTACCTTGTTGGGGCAGTTTCAAGCCCAAGGAGGCCATTTGCAGCCATTGTTGGTGGTTCAAAGGTCTCATCAAAGATTGGAGTTATTGAGTCACTTCTTGAGAAGTGCGACATTCTTCTTTTGGGTGGAGGGATGATTTTCACATTTTACAAGGCACAAGGCCTCTCAGTGGGGTCATCCCTAGTAGAGGAAGACAAGCTTGATTTGGCAACATCTCTCCTTGCAAAGGCCAAGGCAAAAGGAGTTTCTCTTTTGTTACCCACTGATGTGGTAATTGCAGACAAGTTCGCTCCCGATGCAAACAGCAAGGTTTGTAGCCTAATCTCCTAGGTGAAAATTCCCAAGGGACTGTTACGTTTTTCTCCTATTTAACCTGATCAACTGGAGTTGATGTTGAACTTGAGATATCTCAGAGTTTAATGAACTTACAATATCTGCTTTTCAAGTGAGAAGTTAAACACTATTTTGCTCAACTGCAGGTTGTGCCATCATCAGCCATCCCTGACGGCTGGATGGGGTTGGATATTGGACCAGATTCTATTAAGACATTCAGTGAAGCTTTGGAAACTACCAAGACAGTCATCTGGAATGGACCAATGGGAGTGTTTGAGTTTGACAAGTTTGCAGTTGGAACAGAGGTAATGCAGCTTTGAATTGCCAAAGCTTGGATGCCACTATGAAGTGCTTGACCAGACGCAATTTGCTCGATACGATATCTAACTGCATGCAAACATATCTGCCCGTAATAGGAGTTAATAATTACTACATTTTCAGATGAATAAATGGTGAACTTTCTGCATGCAGGCAATTGCAAAGAAGCTAGCAGATCTTAGTGGCAAGGGAGTCACAACAATCATTGGTGGTGGAGATTCTGTTGCAGCTGTAGAAAAAGTAGGAGTTGCTGAAGCTATGAGCCACATATCAACTGGTGGAGGTGCCAGCTTGGAGTTGTTGGAAGGCAAAGAACTTCCAGGTGTTCTTGCTCTTGATGAAGCCACACCAGTTGCTGTCTAAGATTAGTAATCCAATTTTTTTTCCCTTATCCCTTCTTGAAGCATATATTGTGATCTATAATTAGATGGGGTTGCTGTAGAAAGATAGAGTTCATGATGTAAATTTTTTTCTGTCTGCCATAATTGCTAGAGGTCTCATTCCACCCTTTTCTGTATTTCCTCATGCTAAAAATTGCCAAAGCAGACACTGAGGCTGGGCAAAGCTAGCCATCCAAGTTTTAAAATAAATGGTCTCTTTTTCACCAAATTTTCTTCATTGTTTTATTTATTTCTCACATTATTTATGTATTTGAAAAGCATGAATGGTGGAGGATGTATTATATAGCGTATAGATGAATGATCATAGTGCTTTCATTTGATACCAGCCACTTTTTATGGAGCGTTGAAATACAGTTTATCTTAGGCAAGGAAATTGACATATCCACAAATCCTTTTCTGTTTTTAAGGCACAAAAATTTGTGAGGCCTGTAGTATTTCTTACTTTGCAAACCATTTTTATCAACCCAAATTGAAGTAATAATATAATAATAGACAATTATGAACGAAATTCATAATAAAATTAATGATTAGTTTTTGTTATATCTACTAAATATTAAAGATCCATTCACCCTAAAGTCAATTTTGGAAAATTACGGTCAATTTATGATTGGAAAAAAAAAAAAAAGAAAAGAAAAATCAAGTGTATGATTATTCTTAGTAGTTTCTAGAACTCCACCAAACAGCAACTTAGCTTAGGAATCCGAAAGGCATATGCGCAAAACTCAAAACCGTACAATTAGCCCAAGGTTTCAATTGGACCACAGAAACTAGCCCAATGCGCACCCCAGGAAAAAGCTCCGCTCCGGAAACCGAATTCGCCATTTTCCCCAACGAATCTTCCTCTCTCTATAAATACTTCTAAAACCTTCTCTACTTTCCCACTTGTATATTCCTCATCATCCCACCTAAAGCTCCGTTCTTTGTCTCCTGTTTTCCGGTGATTGCTCCAAATCTTTATTTCTCACTTCAATCTCCTTTTGTTTATACCATCTCTGTGTCTTTTACTGATCTGTTTGATGGTTTAATTTGGGTTTTTTGTAGTCGTTCTTATTGCAATTGAATATGGCAACAAAGAAGAGTGTTAGCACCCTAAAAGAAGCAGATTTGAAGGGGAAGAAGGTTTTTGTGAGGGTAGATCTGAACGTGCCTTTGGATGATAACTGCAATATTACCGATGATACCAGGATCCGCGCCGCTGTCCCCACCATTAAGTACTTAATGGATCATGGTGCCAGTGTTATTCTTAGCACTCACTTGGTATACTTCCAATGCTCTGATTTAGTGGTTTCAATGTTATTTTTGTTTGTTACTTGTGTTGCTTAGTTGGAAATGTTTTTTTGGGCCGATCCATATCTTCAGATCACTATCTAGACTCGCGCTAGATTTTATGAATTTTAGTTGTGGTTGTTTTTTGGACCAATCCTTCATTTTTTTTAATATTTTGCATAGCTCTGCTGATTTTATCTGTGATGTTGGATATGGATGCTGGGGGAAGTTGAACTTATCTTACATATCTGTATGTAGAATTATGTTTGCATTACTTGATTCTGATGTCTTTCAAACTGTAATATTCCAATTTTTGTTATATTAATGTGCTTTGAAGTTGAACTCATAATTTTACGGTGGTTTATAATTTTATTAACGTGCTTTGAAGCAGATTTTTATTTTTTCTGATATATGCAACCGTTTTGATAAACGGGTTTTTCGATAGCATTGATCATCTAAGCTCTAAATTGTGATTCTTTAGTTGTAAAGTGTTCGTTGTTGCATGTTTCTGGCATTAGATCTGCCTAAGAAATTTTATAGACTTCCAATGAAGTTCTCATTATTATTGTCTTCCCAGGGCCGTTGTTGTTGTTGTCTTTTTTTTTTTTTTTTTTTTTTTTGTGTGTTTGTATGAAGTTGCAAGTCCATTATCTTTTTCTTCATTATCTCCTACTGTATGCCTCTTTGGGCATGTGTGTGGCTATTTTTCAAAAGTTTTTTCCTTGTTACCATTGCTGATGAATTAGACAAATATTGCCATAGCTATGGATATCTTGAAGGAACAGTTTTTATATTTGAGCACTGGGAGAGGGCAGTTACGTAGATAGGCGCACATGACTTTTTGATGCTTTGTATGGCATCAAAATCTGATAAGTAAATTCATGAATGAACTAGAATGGTCCACTTGAGGGAAAAAGGTATGAATAACATCACTTTAGCGTCCCTAAGTGCATTTTTAGAATTGGAGGATATGATAATATGATCCTTTTCCTAAATAGGAGCTGTGGATTTTTTGTGTTTGTTTTTATTTCTTTTGATGCTTCATTTTTCTGCAATGTCTTTCTGAATATTGATGGGGTTCGGCCTTTTAACCGTCTTGGAATTTCCTTGGAGGCTTTTCTTGGGACTTTCAAGGGAAGAGTTATCAGTTTGTTGGTCTGTTATAATTCACGTCATCATTGTCCTTTTCCGCCATGAGTGCATAATCTTTTTTGATATATATAAGGAAAAATGACGCCACATTCTAGTAAACTTGTTCAATTGTCTG
Source organism: Excoecaria agallocha (assembly GCA_037975025.1). Taxonomy (NCBI): domain Eukaryota; kingdom Viridiplantae; phylum Streptophyta; class Magnoliopsida; order Malpighiales; family Euphorbiaceae; genus Excoecaria; species Excoecaria agallocha. The sequence goes on along the minus strand of JBBPFJ010000033.1, from coordinate 710,740 downwards.
ATTGTATTGTTTCTCCAGTTTTTTCAGTAATGGATGTACTAATTTATCTAATTGTGTTTTTCAGGGCCGCCCTAAGGGTGTAACACCTAAGTACAGCTTGAAGCCTCTTGTACCCAGGCTATCTGAACTCCTTGGAGTTGAGGTTTGTCTTCAAGCTTCCCAATCCTTTTTTATTCTTTCTTTTGGGACCATTCGTGGAGCTTAGTTTTCTGTGTTACTCTATAAAAGGTTAAGATGGCAAATGACTGTATTGGTGAGGAAGTTGAGAAATTGGTTGCTGAGATCCCAGAAGGGGGTGTACTGCTTCTTGAGAATGTAAGATTCCACAAGGAAGAGGAGAAGAATGACCCTGAATTTGCTAAAAAGCTTGCTTCTCTTGCTGATCTTTACGTAAATGATGCATTTGGCTCTGCTCATAGAGCTCATGCTTCCACAGAGGGAGTGGCAAAATACTTGAAACCTTCTGTTGCTGGTTTTCTTATGCAAAAGGTAATTTGATCGCCTGTTCATCCCCCTTTAAAGTGTTATTTCATGAATGAAGGAGTCTGATGTTATTTGTTTTTGTTTTAGGAACTTGATTATCTTGTTGGAGCCGTGGCAAATCCTAAGAAGCCTTTTGCTGCTATTGTTGGCGGCTCAAAGGTTTCTACCAAGATTGGAGTTATAGAGTCCCTGTTGGAGAAGGTTGACATCCTCATATTAGGCGGAGGAATGATATTTACTTTTTACAAAGCCCAAGGTCACCCAGTTGGTTCATCTCTTGTGGAGGAAGACAAACTTGATCTTGCAACTTCACTTATTGAAAAGGCCAAGGCCAAGGGAGTGTCATTGCTACTGCCCACTGATGTGGTTATTGCTGACAAGTTTGCTGCTGATGCCAACAGCAAGGTTCGCATTTTATTGCCTTTGTGACTTATGTTTTCATTATCTGGACATTACTTCTTTTGATTTCACACAAAGTTTCAGTGAGCACTTAAGTTTCTTACCCTTTTCCTGTCCCTTGCATGAGCACATGCACATGCTCTGCATAGACACACATCATTAAATTTGGTTGCAAATTTGTCCAGATAGTTGACTGCAGTGTTCTTGCAGGTGGTGCTAGCATCTGCAATACCGGATGGCTGGATGGGTTTGGATGTCGGACCTGATGCCATTAAGACATTCTGCGAAGCATTAGATACGACCAAAACAATTATTTGGAATGGACCAATGGGTGTGTTTGAGTTTGATAAGTTCGCCGTGGGAACTGAGGTATTAATTGTTTAACTTTAGAAATTATGATTAAAGCAGGCAATGAAATTGAATGGACCACTGGTTCTTGGCAATGGAATTGAAAGTTATTCTTTGTTGCAGGCAATTGCCAAGAAGCTTGCAGAGCTGAGTGGCAAGGGTGTTACAACAATCATTGGAGGCGGTGACTCAGTTGCTGCTGTGGAAAAGGTTGGGCTTGCTGACAAGATGAGTCACATCTCCACAGGAGGTGGTGCCAGCTTAGAGCTTCTTGAGGGGAAACAACTTCCAGGAGTCCTCGCTCTTGATGATGCTTGAGCTCTGGTTTCTGATTGGCTCTTTTTTCTTTTTTTTTTTTTTTGTTTTCCGTGCTGAGTTGCGGTATATGGTTGGTTTCAAAACCAAAACTAGAGTGGACTGGAAGCACATTAGAGCTGGTAGGCTGTAGATTAAGTGAATAAATGTTTTCTGTTGATGAGTTTTCATAACGGATTGGTTTCAGTTGGATGGATCCCTTTTTGGAACCTTTTTAACCATCCAAATATATATGAGATTGTCTTCCTTTATGTGCTCTTTTTTCACTTTTTCATGATGGATGATCACATGATTCAACTTGGTTGCGGACAAAATCAAACTCTATTTCGATATATATATATATATATATATATATATATATATATATATATATATATTGGTATGACATTCATTAAATCCTATAAATGAGATTGAAGCAAAATGTGAGTCGTTAATATCATAACAACAAAGATTTTTCACACTGAATTAGTAAAAGCAATCGCATTGCAGAAAAAGACGTATATTTATTTAGAGCGAGAGTGGAAAAGGTTGAACGAGTAAAGATAAGACTTGAGATTTAATTTCCAGATTCAGAGCACCAAATCCATCTCCAGATTGATATATAAACTGAGCCATCCTTGCTAGGTTCATTGCCATTCTAACCAAAGTTCTTGAAAACACTTTATTTCCCATTTGTGTTTCATTTAATTTCTTCCATGCTTCGTCAATTAAACAACATATATGCTCACGAGCTTTTTCTTTTGAAACTCCAGTTTCGTGCATATAACACTGAACCGATTTAGGATTGTCCACTCTCTCTATTTCATGCTGTATCAAAAAACTATGTAATATTATTTATGAAACAACTAAAAACAAAGAATATAAGAATAAATTAATAAATTTATGTACCGAGGAGGTTCCTAGATCATCTGCAAGCATTGTGATCATGGATGACCATCGAACTATATCTGGATATTCCTTTATGGATTCTGTGGCCTCATTTGTTATTTGATTCTTTGCAAGAAAATAAGCACTCACTAACAGCAATGGTGCAGAAATTGAAATCCATGCAGTCTCCAAGTATTCTTCAAGGGTTGGCGTATACCCACTATGGTACCATTTGGCTTCCAATAAATAACATTCACATAGATCTGCCCACTAAACTTGATAAATAAATCCGTATGAGTTTATGCTTTAAAACCTAAAATATATAATTTCATCAGTTTCATGTATCAATTCAGTAATAAATTACCGCTTTCTTTAGATAGGGAATGACGTGGAGTCCTCTCTCTTTAAGAATATCAAAAGCCATTTCATTTACGGTGTTGTACAATGCAAAATAGCATATTTTCATATAGTGGGGAAGCTGGTCCGTCGCATTGATATCCCATCTTATCATCCATGTATATGAAATGTTAGTAATGCTAATATAATATATAATTTCTTTCGAAATTACTTCAATTGACATATGAATTAACTTACTAAAAGTATAAATAATATTACATATGCTATTAAAAATTATATATAAAAGGAAACACATTAGCTGGCAGATATTTACTTTCCTATACGTACTTGTTAAATAGGAAAAACATCAGCTGTATATCTTGTCTAGCTGGTAGATATTTACTTTCCTATCTAAGCACATTGATGTGCTAAATTAGTTCCTGATTCCCATGTCTGTTTGGGAAGTATTTTTCTGTATATATGTATGATTTCTTCAGGAATAAAGAAACACGATTCTCTCTTCCAAGAACACTGAATACTTTCTAAAATTTTTTCATGGTATCAGAGCCATGAGTGGGAACGTGAGTGGTGAGAAGAAGGAAGGCAGTGATGCCTCAACCAAATTGGTGATGTCTCCAATGATGTCTCCATATTTTCTTTCGACAAATGATAATCCAGGGACTGTTATTACACAAGTCCAGTTAAAAGGAGAAAACTATGACGAGTGGACAAGAGCAATAAGGACAGCACTTCGAGCCAAGAAAAAGTATGGATTCATTGATGGATCCATAGAGCAACCTTCAGAAGATTCTTCGGAATTAGAAGATTGGTGGACTGTTAACTCCATGCTGGTATCATGGATTTTAAACACAATAGAACCGACTTTGATGTCAACCATCACACATATGGAGATCGCGAAGAATCTTTGGGATGATATTAAAGAGCGTTTTTCAGTAGGGAATGGACCTCGTATTCATCAACTCAAAACAGAATTGATAGAATGCAAACAACAAGGAATGACTATAGTGAATTATTATGGGAAATTGAAGATGCTATGGGAGGAATTGGGAAACTATGAACAGAATCCGGTATGCAAATGTGGAGGATGCAAATGCAATATCGGTGTGGAATTAGATAAGAAACGTGAAGAAGAAAGGCTGCACCAGTTCTTGATAGGATTGGATGATTCAGTCTATGGTACTGTGCGTTCCAATATCTTGAGCACTGATCCACTACCAAATCTGAATCGAGCATATGCAATGGTAGTCCAAGAAGAGCGAGTCTGTGCCATGACTCGTGGAAAGGAAAAGCAAAATGAGCACATGGCCTTTGCTATCCAAACAGGGTCGACTTCAAAGGGACGAACTGATGTTAAAGACAAGTCTACGCACTGTAATTATCCGGGGCATACAGCTGAATCTTGTTTTCAGCTGGTTGGTTATCCCGATTGGTGGGGAGATAGACCAAAAGGAGGCAGACACAAACGTGGACCAGGAGGAATGAAACAATTCACTACCTCAGGAGGAAGAGGACGTGGTGGATCGTTTCGAGCCAATGCAGCAACTATAACATCACAGGAAAGCAAGACAACTGAAGCAGACAAAGGAGCACTGAGTGGACTGAGCAGCGAGCAATGGAACACGCTGCTGCATATCTTGAACATTCAAAAAGATGGAAATCAAAGGAGATTGAATGGTACGTATAACTCTTTGGAATGGATAATTGACAGCGGTGCTTCTCATCATGTGACAGGGAGTCTTGATTCGATGAGCAATATGCAGAAGGTTGAGTCTGTCCCAATCGGATTGCCAGATGGGAATGAAGTCATGGCAGAAAAAGATGGAACTGTGATGTTGAATAAATATCTAAAATTAAATAATGTTTTATATGTTCCTAATTTGCAGTGTAACTTGCTGTCTGTATCACAACTTGTTGAGGAGATGAATTGCATAGTTATATTCACTAAAAAATGTTGTGTAATACAGGACCACAATTCGAGGATGCTGATTGGTGCGGGTGAGAAGCATGAGGGGCTGTATTATTTCCAGAGAACTAATGACATGAGGAGTGCTAAGGCTTTGAAGTTGGCGCAAAAAGATAGCTTTGAAATTTGGCATCAAAGGTTGGGACATCCTGCTGATAAGATTATTAGTTTATTACCGTTTGTTGCTGCTAGTAGTAATAAATGTGCTGGTTGTGATGTATGTCCTCGGGCAAAACAAAGTAGAGGGGAGTTTATGTCCAGCAATAGCAAAGCATCTAGTATTTTTGAAAAAATTCATTGTGATTTATGGGGTCCTTATAAAACTCCAACTTTTTGTGGTGCACACTATTTTCTTACAATAGTTGATGATTATTCAAGAAGTGTATGGGTTTATCTGGTGCGAAATAAATCTGAAGTAGGACAAACTCTTCGTAATTTCTTTGCATTAATAGAAAGACAATTTCATGGACATGTTAAAATTGTGCGGAGTGACAATGGGACTGAATTTACTTGTCTAGCTGACTACTTTACAAAGAATGGCATAATACATCAAACCTCATGTGTTGGGACACCTCAACAAAATGGAAGAGTGGAACGGAAACACCGTCACATACTCAATGTGGCACGTGCACTTCGTTTTCAGGCAAACTTGCCCATTGATTTTTGGGGAGAATGTGTGTTAACAGCTGCATATTTGATTAATAGAACACCTTCAATGATACTAAAAAGGTAAAACACCTTATGAACTCTTGTATGGTCAAGCTCCTTCATATAAAAATATTCGAGTGTTTGGATGTTTAGCTTATGCTCATAACCAACAACGGGAAGGAGATAAATTTGCAAGTCGAAGCCGCAAATGTGTGTTTGTCGGATATCCTTTTGGAAAGAAAGGATGGAGCATGTATGATATGGAAACAAGTGAATTGTTTGTCTCAAGAGATGTAATTTTTATGGAAAATCAGTTCCCTTATATCCATAAAACCGCAGATGATCAAGAGAAAAATAGTAACATAATGATTGAAGAGTGTTTGAGTGAGGAAGCATCTTCATGCTGTTCTAAGATGTCTGAACAAGAGAAAGGTGATGAGCAAATTCAAACTGTGAGTGAGACAAACAATAGTGCAGCAGAACAAAATACGATGGGCATGACTGAAACTGAACAAAATCAGCAACCTGAAGAGTCTTTTGGTCGGGGTCATAGGGAGAAACATGGATCTGTTTTGCTTCGGGATTATGTTTTACACACTATGAAAGTAATGAGCCCCTCTGCCAACTCACCCGTTCATCAGCATTCCTCAGGTCAGCCTTATCCTATTGCACAATATATGACTTGTGATAAATTTTCTATGCATCATCGTGCTTTCTTGGCAGCTATTACTACAGGCGTTGAGCCCAAGACTTTTACAGAAGCTATGAAAGATGAACGATGGAGAAATGCTATGAAAAATGAAATACAAGCGTTGGAAGAAAATGAAACTTGGACCATAAAGCCATTACCACCCGACAAGCAAGCAATAGGGTGTAAATGGGTGTTTCGGATCAAGTACAATGCAGATGGAACTGTTGAACGTTACAAGGCTCGGTTGGTTGTTCTTGGAAATAGGCAAGTTGAAGGAATTGACTACAATGAAACCTTTGCACCTGTGGCAAAAATGGTTACTGTCCGCACTTTTCTTGCTGTAGCTGCTGTTAAAAATTGGGAACTTCATCAAATGGATGTGCACAATGCATTCTTGCATGGAGATTTACAAGAAGAGGTTTACATGCGCATGCCTCCTGGCTTCTCTGCTCATAAACCAGGAATGGTATGTCATTTGAATAAGTCATTGTATGGGCTGCGACAAGCTCCTCGATGTTGGTTTGCAAAATTGGCTTCTGCTTTGAAGGAGTATGGTTTCAGACAGTCCTATTCGGACTACTCCCTGTTTACTTTGCGGCAAAATGAGGTGCAACTCAATGTTCTTGTCTATGTTGATGATCTTATCGTGTCTGGTAATGATCATTTGGCTATTCAATTATTTAAGCAATATTTGAGTCGTTGTTTCCATATGAAGGATTTGGGAGTGTTGAAGTATTTTTTGGGAATTGAAGTTGCCCGCAGCTCTGAAGGTATCTATTTGTGTCAACGAAAATATGCATTGGATATCATTTCAGAAGTTGGTTTGCTTGGAGCTAAACCAGTTTCTTTCCCGGTTGAACAAAATCATAATTTGGCACTGGTCAATGGTGATTTTTTGCATGCTCCTGAGCGCTACAGACGATTGGTGGGACGACTCATTTATCTTTCAGTTACTCGACCTGAATTATCTTATTGTGTGCATGTATTAGCTCAGTTCATGCAACAACCTCGCAAAGAACATTGGGAGGCAGCTTTGAGGGTAGTTCGTTACTTGAAAGGGAATCCTGGCCAAGGTATTATGCTTAGCTCGCAAACTGATTTGCATCTCTTCTAAAATCTTTTCAATATAAAACATCCTTTAACTTGTTAATAAAAATGTCAAAATTATCTGTGTATACGCTTCTCATGATATACCATGTATTCATAATATGACATTTTTGTTCAGTTTAGAAATAATTTAATACTCAATTAATTTATCAAGTAATTTGTTAAATGATGATAATTAAAAAAAAAAATTTATATGTTATTGCTAATGCTAATGAAAGAACTTAATCAACTCCAATTTACAAACCTCTCAACTGCGTCAGTAAAGAGTTGAATCTCATCCAAGGAAGCATAGACATCATAAATATCATCAACCACAGTTATAAGAGCTCCAATTCTTGCTAAGATTCACCTTTCATGTGCAAATTGAGGTTCAAATACTCCTCCAAGAGTCCATAAGAAACCTTCCATAGGCCTAGTCCTCACAAAAAATATCTGGGAGTGGTTGATGTGAATTTTGAATAACTATAGATTATACCAAAATAAAAAAATTATGAATAAATTTCCTTATTGAAGCCAACCTTGTGTTTATTTAGGATCTTCTTCGAATCGTGACGTAAAGTTATAGTTGGACAAGAAAACTGGCAGCATTTATATTACCAAACATGTGGTTTTTAATGAAATCCAATATTTATATCATAAAAATGCAGACGTACACCTCCTTCTCGGTTCCAACTGCGGCTTGACCTGTGATCTGCAATTCTGTCCCAGTCGGGTACTCCACTTGATCCTGATTTAAATTGTGATGAAATTGGGTCTTGTCCTCATGCATTTAACTTTCTCACAATCCTAATCCTAAAACTTAATCATGATCCACCTTCACCTGTTTCATCTGCTCATTTTAAGTGTTTTTAATCTTAATCATAATCTCTTAATTATCTCCTTCTCCCCATCTTTTCTTACCTGTCCTCTTCTCCACCTATTTCTTTAATCTTATGCCTAACTTTTCTGAATATTTTTCCCCACTTGATGCTATCATACACCCTATCCATCGCATGACTTTTCGCCTCAGATATATAATCATTTACTTATGATTCTTTGCAAGTGCTTCCTAAGCCTATATATGTTTGGTATAAAAAATTTTACTGTAATGTAATGGGATGGTTATTTTGTTTGTTAATTCAGATCTTTTACAATATATATATATATATATATATATATATATATATATATATATATATATATATATATATATATATATATATATATATATATATATATATATATATATATATAATGCTCAATATATCAATATATGTATTTCTTAATCCAGAATATTTTTTTTATATTTTTCATTACATTTCTTTTTTTTCATATTAAATCTTAATTTCTCCAATTTAGTAGAGTTATCATTTTATATGAGATTATATTTTTAATATATATATTTTAAATATTATGCTTTATCAAGTTTGTACTTTTGTATTTTTATAATATAATAAATATATAAGTATATAAAATAATTATAATAAAATAAAATAAAATAATCATATAAAAATTAGTTGATAATTATATTTTTAATTACATCACAATACATGTATATATAATCTAACTAGATATAAAAATATAAGAGTATTTACATTACATTACATAATACCACCGAACATAGTAATTTAATTATAATTTCATTATATTACATTTTTTAATTTATTATATTATAATTGATTACAGTGTCCCAAACATACCCTAAAAGTATTTTGATTATAATAATAGTACCATAATAATGCATAACTCAATCCTTAGATTTCAGAACTTTCATCATGTTTTTTTTTTTTTTTATAGTGAATCATTTCGCTATTAATTTTAGTCACATTAAGTTTATAATTGATCACGGAAGAGATGTAAATAAAATACACATGCCGAGCAAAATCATGCCATATTCTAATAAGTTTTTTTTTTTCTTTTGGATAAATAAAATGCAGTATTTAGGGTTATGTGATTTTTTTTTCCTAATGTGAAAACTTTTAATAATTTGTCTAACAAATGTTGAAGATAATTTTGATCTCACATAATATTAAGAACGTAAAAACAATTATTTAGTTTGAAAAATCAAAAAAGAAAAACCTAACAAAATTCAGGCAGCTAATAATTTATTTTGTGGCTAATAGTATAATAAAGAAATGGTAAGCTTGGGTGGGAGACGTATATGTAGAATTTGGCATTTTATTCGATATCATGTTTTATTTTCCTTGCGATAATATATAATTTCTCATAATTGTCATTTCTTCATTAAAATGTACGAAGAGAACAAAAAAAAAAAAAGAAAGGTGGATTTCTTTATTCAAATAAAATAATAATAACAACAACAATAATAATAATAATTTCCCCTTCTCCAGTATCTACTTTAAATATTGGAGTGAGATGGTGTACTAGGAATCAAGATAAGATCAGCTTTACGTTTGAGTACGAGACCAAAAGCATCATCCATGTCAAGACTATCTGGGTTGGCATCATCAGGTAGTTTCCAGTCAAAATGGTATACCATTCTTGCTAAGATTCTCCTTTCATATGCAAATTGAGGTCTGTTTTTCTTTTAAGCGAACCTCTAAAAACTTCATCCATATCAAGAATGGCCATTCCATCAGGAAGTTTCCAGTCAAAATGATATAATAGGTTTGCAAGGAAAAACTCCACATTGGTTGCGCCTAATGCCATTCCAGGACAGATTCTTTTCCCAGCACCAAATGGTATTAGCTCAAAATTTGTACCCTTAAAATCAATTGAACTATCTTCAAATCTTTCAGGCCAAAACGTTTCAGTTTCTTTCCAAACTTTAGGATCCCTTTGGATTGCATATACATTGACGATAACCCTAGTCTTAGGAGGAATACCATATCCATCAATTTTTGTTTTTTCCCTGCATTCTCTTGGAATAATGGCCACTGCTGGATGTAATCTCATTGTTTCTTTTATAACCAATTTCAAGTATTTTAATTCATGAAGTCTTGATTCATCCACCTCACCCTTTTCACCAATACCTTGTCTTACCTCTTCTTGTACTTTTTTCATTACTCTTGGGCTCCTCATCAACTCTGAGATTGCCCATTCTATGGTCTTTTGCTGATGTGTCTGTTCCAGCGCCAAACATTTCCTGCAACAAATTTATTATTATGATGTGCCCAATAACAAATTAATATCAGAAAAAGGAATTGAACTCAATATCTCATATCTTTGATTGAGTGCTTAGATGTTATGATTTAAGTATTATATGTACTATAAACATACTCAACAGAATGACTGCTTTAATGCTGTCGTTTGTTAAAGGGACTTGAAGATTTCCGCTATCTTGAAGATTGAAAAGAACATCTAAAAGATTGTCGGCTTCACCCAGATGATCTCTAGATTTCTTGGTGGCTCTTTGTTCATTGATAATGTCTTCAAGCACCTGGTCTGTTGTTTCATGTAACTTCTGGAGCCTGGACTTCTCTCCACTGAGGTAGTGAAGGAATTTAAGGGTGTTGAATAATTGATTCAAAATTATTGACAGCTGCAGTTTATTTGTTCTTTTACTGCTTTGACTTGGTATTAGCACATTTTAATTGTTTCCTTGTTTTTCTGATTCAGTTGAGGCACGTTAGAGATAGTGCCAGATTTTTCTCTTTTTTCTTTTGATTTGGCAGTTACTTTGTAAAGCCTATAAAAGGCTAGTTTCAACTTTAATAAAACATATGAAGTATCAGCAGTATACTTTCTTCCACCTGTTGTTTATAATGTTCCTCAAAGTATCCTATTTTTATTAACTCTGTTTTGCAGTCATTTAAAGTTTTGTTTAGTTCTCTTCCCAACATTTTCATTTAGAGTCCTGTTCAATTCTCTTCCCCAACATTTGTGGTATCAGAGCGCTGGTTCGTTTGTAACTGGGCGTGAAATTATTCATGGCAACCAACGGCAGTGTTATGAGCATCTCCCAGCCATCCATTCCAGTCTTCAAAGGCGAAAGCTATGAATTCTAGAGTATCAAGATGATGACCTTATTTAAGTCTCAAGACTTGTGGGACTTGGTTGAAAATGGATTTGCTGATCCAGATGAGGAGGGCAGGCTTAAGGAGAACAAGAGAAAGGATTCTAAAGCATTGTTCTTCATTCAGCAAGCAGTACATGAGTCAATCTTCTCAAAAATTGCAGCAGCAACTACTGCCAAAGAAGCTTGGACCACTTTGCCGATAGCGTTCCAAGGTTCCTCGAAGGTAATCTCTGTAAAACTTCAGACCCTTCGTCGTGAATTTGAAACCTTGCATATGAAAAGTGGAGAATCAGTGCAAGAGTTTTTGTCTAGAGTAGATGCAATTGTTAATCAAATGAGATCTTATTCAGAGAAGATTTCAGATCAAACTGTAGTTGCTAAAGTGTTGAGAAGTTTAACTCCAAAGTTTGATCATGTAGTAGCAGCTATAAAAGAATCTAAAGATTTGGCTACTTACACATTTGATGAATTGATGGGTTCATTGCAATCCCATGAGGTGAGGCTAAACAGAACAGATGACAGGAGTGATGAAAAGGCATTTCATGTGAAGGGGGAGATTTCACACCAAAAAAATGAGCAAAGAGAAGCAAGCAGTAGAAGACGTGGCAGAGGAGGATTTCATAGAAGAGGTGGTCATGGCAGAGGACGAGGTTGAGATAACGAGCACCAAAATCAACAAGAAGGCAATAAAAATGGTGTTCAATGCTATTACTGCAAACAATTTGGGCACATAAAAGCTAATTGCTGGAAAAGAAAAAGAAGAGAGCAAGCTATTTATGTAGAAGAAGAAGAAGAAGAACTCAAATTATTCATGGCTCTTCAAGAAGAAATTGACAGCAGCAACATTTGGTTCTTAGACAGCGGATGTTCTCATCACATGACTGGTGCACGGTTATTGTTCAAGGAACTTGATGAAACTTTCAAACAAAAGGTGACATTGGGAGACAACAAGAAGATCCATGTGGAAGGCAAAGGCATCGTGGCAATAAAAAACAACCATGGTAATGTAAAGCTTCTCCATGATGTCTATTACATTCCTAGTTTGTCACAAAATTTATTGAGTGTTGGGCAACTCATGACCACGAGATATTCTATTGTGTTTGATGATGTATCTTGTGTCATTAGAGATAAAAAATCAGATCAAATTGTAGTTGATGTACGCATGACACCAAACAAACTATTTCCTCTTGAAATTTCTAGTGTAGAAAGCCATGCACTTGTTGTCAAAGAAGTTAGTGAGTCTAGATTATGGCACTTATGGTATGGGCATTTAAGTGAAAAAGGTCTGACATTGTTGCGTCAAAAAGAAATGGTTTTTGGGTTACCTAGAATTGAGTCTTTAGGCGTATGTGAAGGGTGTGTGTATGGGAAACAATGTAAAAAACCATTTCCTGTAGGGAAGTCTAGGAGAGCAACTGAGTGTCTTGAGCTTGTACACGCTGACTTAGTTGGCCCTATGAAAACACAATCATATGGTGGAAGTAGATATTTTCTATTATTTACAGATGATTTCAGTCGGATGAGCTGGGTGTACTTCCAACAGTCCAAGTCAGAAGCATTTCAAAACTTTAAAAAATTCAAGAAACTTGTGGAAAAACAAACTGGAGGTTGCATCAAGGCACTGCGGACAGACCGAGATAGAGAGTTTGTCTCACAGGAATTTAATCAGTTTTGTGAAGAACAAGGCTTGCGAAGAGAGCTGACTGCACCATACACTCCAGAGCAGAATGGTGTCGCTGAACGCAAAAATAAAACGGTTGTGGAAATGGCAAGAAGTCTGCTGAAAGCTAAAGGACTTCGAGATCAATTTTGGGGAGAAGCAGTAGCAACGGCAGTGTATCTGCTCAACTTATCACCAACAAAAGCTGTTTTGAATCAAACACCATTCGAGGCTTGGAGTGGGAGGAAACCTTAGGTAAGTCATTTAAAGGTTTTTGGGTGCATTGCCTATGCTTTAATTGAGTCACATAATCGTAGTAAACTTGATGATAAATCAACAAAATGCATTTTTGTTGGCTACTGCACTCAATCTAAAGCATATAGGTTGTATAATCCCATTAGAGGCAAAGTGATTGTCAGCAGGAATGTTGTTTTTGATGAGGAAGCTAGCTGGATTTGGGATGAAAAACTGGAAGAAAGTGCCAAATTTGAAGTCTCAAATGAAGCTCCACAACCTGAAGTTCAGCTACCACCTTCCCCAAATTCTTCAAGTTCGTCTTCTCAAACTTCACCAAATGTATTATCATCGAGTAGCAGTAGTTCACCAGAAACTGCTCCAAGAAGTGTCAGATCCTTGAGGGAGATTTATGAAGCCACACAAGCCTTGTTTGCTGCTGATCCAACAACATACGAAGAAGCTGTACAAAAAGAAGAATGGCAAAAGGCAATGAAAGAAGAACTTGCTGCAATTCAGAAAAATCAAACGTGGGAACTTGTAGATCTTCCCAAAGACAGGAAAGTAATTGGAGTCAAATGGATTTTTTGAACCAAATTCCAAGCAGATGGCAGCATTCAAAAATACAAAGTGTGACTGGTAGTGAAGGGTTACTCACAATAATAGGGTGTGGATTATGATGATGTTTTTTCTCCAGTTGCACGATTTGAGACCATAAGAATTATCTTGGCATTGGCTGCATATTTAAAAAGGACTGTATATCAGTTTGATGTCAAATCAGCATTTCTAAATGGTGAACTTCATGAGGAGGTGTATGTTGCTCAACCTGAAGGATTCATTATTAAAGGCAAAGAGGAGAAAGTTTATAAGCTGCGAAAAGCTCTCTATGGACTGAAGCAAACACCATGTGCTTGGTACAACAAAATCGATTCTTACTTTCTTCAAAATGGGTTTGAAAGGAGTAGGTATGAGCCCAACCTTTACATTAGAAAAAGTGCTGCTGATTTTCTTATTGTCTGTCTCTATGTGGATGATATGATTTATATGGGATCTTCTTATGCTCTTATTAATGAATTTAAAGCCTCTATGGAGAAGAGATTTGAAATGACAGATCTTGGAGAGTTGCAGTACTTTCTTGGGCTTGAGGTGAAACAAGTGGAAGATGGCATCTTTGTATCGCAGAAGAAATATGGTGCTGAGTTGCTTAAAAAGTTTAATATGATGGGCTGTAAAACTGCAACCACACCAATGAACTTGAATGAAAAATTGCTGGCTGATGATGGGACCGAACTAGCTGATGCACGAAGCTTTAGAAGCTTGGTTGGAGGTTTAATTTACTTGACTAATACACGCCCTAACATTTCTTTTGCTGTAGGAATTATTTCCAGGTTTATGCATTGTCCATCAAAACATCATTTTGGAGCTGCAAAAAGGGTTCTTAGATATATTTCTAGAACAATTAATTTTGGGATATGGTATAGTCATGTAACAGAGTTCAAATTACTTGGCTATACTGATAGTGATTGGGCAGCGTGTTTGGAGGATAGAAAAAGTACATCTGGCTACGTTTTTAGTCTTGGAACTGGTGCTGTGTGCTGGAGTTCAAAGAAACAAACAACAACAGCCTTGTCATCATCTGAGGCAGAGTATACAGCTACAACTTCATCAGCATGTCAAGCTGTATGGCTAAGAAGAATTTTAGCATATATTGATCAAGAACAGCAAGAAGCAACTGAAATTTACTGTGATAACCAAGCTGCAATTGCTATGTCCAAAAACCCAACCTTTCACGGAAGAACCAAGCATATAGATGTTCGAGTTCACTTTATTCGGGATCTCGTGTCAGATGGCTCAATTATTTTGAAGTATTGCAGCACATATGAGCAGGTGGCAGATATTTTGACAAAATCTCTTTCTCGTGAGAAACATGTTTATTTCAGAAAGCAGCTAGGAGTGTGCGATTTTGAATCAAGGGGGAGTGTTGAATAATTGATTCAAAATTATTGACAGCTGCAGTTTATTTTTTCTTTTACTGCTTTGACTTGGTATTAGCACATTTTAATTGTTTCCTTGTTTTTCTGATTCAGTTGAGGCACATTAGAGATAGTGCCAGATTTTTCTCTTTTTTTTTTTTTGATTTGGCAGTTACTTTGTAAAGCCTATAAAAGGCTAGTTTCAGCTTTAATAAAATATATGAAGTATCAGTAGTATACTTTCTTCCACCTGTTGTTTATAACGTTCCTCAAAGTATCATGTTTTTATTAACTCTGTTTTGCAGTCATTTAAAGTTTTGTTTAGTTCTCTTCCCAACATTTTCATTTAGAGTCCTGTTCAGTTCTCTTCCCCAACAAAGGGAAGGAAACTCTATTTCACCCAACGCAGAACTCTCAGCGTTTATAATGTACATATATATATATATAACATCAAATTTATCAAATATCTACAAAAATTTACTGAAATATTTTTTTATTAATTTTTTATAAATAATTATTCTTATTTTATTAATTATTTCTTTTTATGTATAAGAGTAAAATAGAAAAATATACAATTAGTATTGCATCAAATTCAGAAGAATTAAAAAAAAAATTGTTGCTTAGTGAGGGATATTGGTAACCTGCTCTGATTTAGTTGTTTAACAAATCCTATAAATAAGATGGAAGCAAATTGTGAGTTATTAATATCGTAACGACAAAGATTTTTGATACTGAATTGTTAATATCAATAATAAAAGCAATCGCATTACGGAAAAACAAGTATATTTATTTAGAGCGAGAGAGGAAAAGGCTGAACAAGTAAAGACATGACTTGAGATTTAATTTCCAGATTCAGAGCACCAAATCCATCTCCAGATTGATATATAAACTGAGCCATCCTTGCTAGGTTCATTGCCATTCTAACCAAAGTTCGTGGAAACACTTTATTTTCCATTTGTGTTTCATTTAATTTCTTCCATGCTTCATCAATTAAACCGCATATATGCTCACGAGCTTTTTCTTCTGAAACTCCAGTTTCGTGCATGTAGCACTGAACCGATTTAGGATTGTCCCCTCTCTCTATTTCATGCTGTATCAAAGCAATGTATAATATTATTTATGAAACAACTAAAAACAAAGAGTATAAGAATAAATTAATTAATTTATGTACCAAGGAGGTTCCTAGATCATCTGCAAGCCTTATGATCATGGATGACCATCGAACTATATCTGGATATTCCTTTATGGATTCTGTGGCCTCATTTGTTATTTGATTCTTTGCAAGAAAATAAGCACTCACTAATAGCAATGGTGCAGAAATTGAAATCCATGCAGTCTCCATGTATTCTTCAAGAGTTGGCGTATATCCACTATGGTACCATTTGGCTTCCAATAAATAACATTTACATAGATCTGCCCACTAAACTTGATAAATAAATCCATGTGAGTTTATGCTCCAAAACCTAAAAACATATAATTACATCAGTTTTGTAAATCAATTCAATAACAAATTACCGCCTTCTTCAGATAAGGAATGACGTGGAGTCCTTTGTCTTTAAGAATATCAAAAGTCGTTTCATTTACGGTATTGTACAATGCAAAATAGCATATTTTCATATAGTGGGGAAGTTGATCCGTTGCATTGATATCCCATCTGATCATCCATATACATGAAATGTTAGTAATGCTAATATAATATATAATTTCTTTCGAAATTACATCGATTGACATATGAATTAATTTATTAAAAATATAAATAATATTACATATACTATTAAAAATTATATAAAAAATCTTTTAACTTATTAATAAAAATATTAAAATTATCTATGTACACGCTTTTCATTATATATCACGTATTCATAATATGATATTTTTATTCAGTTATCAATTAATTTAATGAGTAATTTGTTAGATGATGATAGTTTAAGAAAAATTTATATCATGTTATCGCTAATGTTAATGGAAAAACTTGATCAATTTCAATTTACAAACCTCTCAACGGCGTCAGTAAAGAGTTGAATCTCATCCAAGGAAGCATAGACATCATAAATATCATCAATCACAGTTACAAGAGCTCCCATTCTTGCTAAGATTCTCCTTTCATATGCAAATTGAGGTTCAAATACTCCTCCAACAGTCCATAAGAAAACTTCCATAGGCCTAGCCCTCACAAAATTCAAATTTTCCCCAAGACCAGTGCCCTTCCACCAACTTTAAAATCAAACAAAATTAACTCTCGTCAGTCTCGATCTCACATAAAATAATGCTGTACATACTGTTAAATAAATGTGAAATTCTGACCTGGTGCTATGCTTCAGATCTTGCTTATGAGTAGCTTGAACAACATTAAAATCTAGTTGCGAAAGTTGGAGGAACACAGGCTTCATATTTGGGCAATTCTCATAAACATTGATGAACCATCTGGCCTCAGCCCTCTGCATTCTCCAATGAAATGGAAACTCTAAGGCATGCTTAACAATGGTGGAAAGATATTCATCATTTTCCTTCTCAAGGCATGCTTTCAGATTTTTGAGAGTAAATTCTCTTAATTCATCTAAGATATTCTCCCCTTCTATGGAAAGATATGAAGCTTCATACAAATACAAATTGGCCTTTATATCATCACAAATCCATGCCTTTAACTTTCCTTGCTCATCTCTGAAACTATCAAACACTTCTGCAGATTGTAACTAACACAAATTAATAACAGCTTAATACTAGTAAATAAATAAACTTGAAGTTAAGCTCAGTGTATTAGTTAGTTACCTTGAGGAACATTGTAGCCTTCCTGTCTTAAGAGTCTAATTACAAGTGCTGTAACATATAAATCCTGTTTGACAATCTGCATGTTCTTGATGATGTTAAGCAGATTTTCAATGTCATCTTCAAAATGGTAAGCTACACCGAGTCTTTGCAGAACATCAATCATCTCAAGTTGATTCAGAGGGTTGGTTTCTTTCTCTAGGGTTATCTTCACTTCAGATTTCAACTCATTGAGTTGAGTAATGTATGGTTGTTCCTGAGAGATTATAATCAAAATACAAAAATTAAAATACATTGAAGGACAGTATATATATAGTTATGCAATTTAATTAGGAAAATGTAATTAAAAATTGTACCAAGTATTCACTGGTAAGAGACTCAACAAAATGTAATTAAAAATTGTACCAAGTATTCACTGGTAAGAGACTCAACAAAATCATAACTCCAAGAAGAAGGTTTCCAGTTGGCAGATCTCCTGGAAATGGTTTCATTAGAACATGATATCAGATTTTGGTGAAAATTCATTGGAATAATTTTACTGCTACTAATTGTGGACCTCAACGGGCAGTGGAAATTGAAAGGACGTAAGAAACATGAATTTAACTGAACCACAGCCATTCTCAAAAATTAATTAGCTGCACAAAAACTGAAGCTTTCTTCTATATATATATGTGTGTGTATGGACTTAAAAATCACTGTAGAGTTGAAAAGTATGTATTAAATTTTATGGAATTCATTCATTCCAAGTATAGGCTTAATATATCACTTCTAAGATAAAGGGATGGCAAAACATATCTCATACAATGTCACAATCGATCGATTTCTACTTTCAATAAAGAATTAAAATAAATCGTCTAATTAAGTGAAAAATGAAACCTTAATTCTATTAGTCAACTGAAATAAAATTCCACAATTGGCATCAACACCACAATCCATGAATTAAAAGCCCTGTTGCTTTTCCAACAGGTTGGCTGTTTTTCTTTCTTTTTTCCACATAACAAACAAAATGTTCTTTTCATCCCTCCCTATTTACATCTTGATAACTGAATTTTTTTCTATAAAATATCTAAACTTTTTCTTTTATTAATTTATTCTTTAAATTTATCATATTAAATTTTAGTCTATAAATATTAAATATTATTGCATTTCTATCCATTTTGAATTTAATTTTATCATATTTAGCCAGTTGAACTCTAATAATATATTTTATTAATTATACTATATCCATTTAAATTGAAATTGACTTTAAATTTTAAATCTCTTTATAAATTTTGACATGATAACAAATATATTTATAATAAGCTTTTAAGTTTTAACTTATATTTAACTATGATAAATAAATATTTCTGTCAAAATATATTTATTATATAAATATGAACATTACATGCAACAGTGAATATTAATGTTTAAATAGTAGATATTAAATATTTTTAAAACCCTGTTCAATCCCGATTTAATTCTGATTAAACTTCAAACCCTTGATTCTCTATTTTTTCCGTTTATATATCCGGTCCTAATTTGACAACTTTGATACAAAGTAATAAATAACCTCGTACTGATTATAGATGTAATCAGAAAAAAACTTATAGGTAATCGTCTTGAAATTATATATAACCAAAATTTTCTTAATGTATGTGAAAATTAATAAATAAATTTGTAGTTTATACTCCATTCGTTCCTCTAAATTGTCACATTTTACATAAATTATCGGTCATAGGTTTCGCTAATTATTATGAAAATTTATATTAAATGGATTAAAATATTCCTTCTTACTTTAGACTATTATAGTAAAGTGTATAAAATAGAAAATTATTAATTAATTAATTTATTAAATATTTTATTGACATTATATGAATAGTAGAGTTGAAAAGTATGTATTAATTGTAAGGATAAGTATGGACTTGTTAAGCGGTTTATTAAAAAAAATTAATCAATCCATTGATATTATTTTTTTTTAAATTATTAACTGTTAATCAGTCTATTATATTTGGTTAACAAATATATCGGTTTCAGTTTTTTTTTTAAATTTGGTTAACTAATATCTTTCAGTTAACCATTAGAATTTATAACATACAATTATAAAACATTAGATAAAGTTTTGATTCAATTTCAAATTTACAAAATAATTTTAAAAAAATATAAAATAATACTCAAAATTTATATTTAATAAATTAATAGCTAATATTATAAAATAAATTTGATATCTGTTTGAAATTAGCAAGCTTAATTTTAAATCAGAATAAAATTTGAGACAATGTTAAATGCTAAACCATAAATTCTAAAATATATATAAGAAAATGTAATTAAATGCTATTAAGTAAAATATGAACACCAATAAATATGATAAAAAATAATATATATAAAACCATATAAATATTACTTTATATAACTAAACAAAATGACATAATTTAAATATAGTTTAACACTACAAAAAAAAAATGCATTTTACCGACGGAAAATGACCCTACGGACGTTTTATATTATTTTACCGACGGAAATTATCCGTCGGTAAAACGCTCGTAGGTCCCAAATTACCGGCGGAAAATTCCGTCAGTAAATATTACCGACGGATTTCAAAATATTCCGCCGGTAGTTTTATTTTAAATTCGTCGGATGTTTTGTCGCGTTGACCGTATACCGACGGACACTTTTGTCGGTAAACCGTCGGTAAAATGTAATGAATAAATTATTAATTTATTATATAATCAGCAGTGACGGATTTATTCGTCGGTAATTTTGTCGACAATATAATATTAGAGTTATTGGAATGACAGCGACGGATATATCCGTCGGTAACATATTATTTTTCCATTTAATTTTTTTATAATTTTTTTGTTAAAATTATATATTTCCTATTTGTAAATCTCAAATTAAACACAATAAAATCAATATAAAAGCATAAAATCTAAATTGAAGATATATATTAATTAATACTTTTAATATATAAGAAAGACAATTTATATAAAAAATTAACTAAAATTTATACAAATATTGTTTAAATTACAATACCAAAAATATAAAACTCAACACTCAATACTCTTAGAATATCCTTAAAAACAATTAAAAATTTAAATTATTAAACCTGTCCTAAGCACGCTAGCATCGCATTAATCAACTTTCAGTTGAAAATTTGAAACTAGAACGACAATTAACTGCAGAATATCTTGCGCAAATTTCAGGTTAATCTGCTTAATGTTTTGGTATCTAGGCTACAAAATATAAGAAACATACAACCAAAACGCTATTTAGCTATAGAAAAATATAGCATACAAATATCACAAAAAAAGCCTCAATTACTAATGAAAGAGCAACTATAATTCCATCTCCAGCCTTATTCATCTCACAAAAATCAAGAATTTTAATTTTTTTAAAAAAGGAATCTATACCAATTGGCTCTTTATCAATTTTCCAAGTCAAAAAATCTGGAAACAACAAAATTATCAATAAAAACTGAGGACTAGCCAACTAAAGAAACAACATCGCTGTCAACTTTCAGAATTGGGAGAGGAAGAATGTAAAAAAAAAAAGGCACCAGGATAAGTAATTAGTAACAGACCCAATAGAAATTCTTGTTATCCCATTGTTTTTTCACATGCTTGACTTCAATTAACTGCATTTTGATCAATAGTATAAACAAATGCAATCTTAGAAAGATTGATTGGAAAGGAAAAATCTTTGGAAATTTATTATCTGCATTTATGGATAATTTATTCACAAATCCTTACAAAACAAAAACTCTTAAAACATATTCAATAATTATAACAAAGGGACAAAGAACTTGTATTTGAAGCTCCAGACATGTAGACCATCTAAGTCATCCATCGTAATGAAAATCCCTTCTTTCGACTCCAGCATGGGGAGATGTGCCTCTGCTGCTTTCTGAAATATTTATCAAATTTAACTAATTATAACGAGAAATAAAAACCTTAATTATGAAAACCTTTGGGAGCATCATCCTCATTAGTAGATTCCTTCCTAGATCAGAGACTAGCTATAAATAATAATTTTCAACTTTTTTTTTTTGACAAAATTGTCCCAATACAAAATTCTTAGCTACTGCACAAAATATATTTGGAAAAAAATACAAAATTTATATAAGATAAATATCTATTACATAACATAGAGAGATTATTAAAATTAAAATATTACTGTCCTGAATTCAAGGTAGACATAATAAAATAAAATATGTAATAATCAGAGTTAGGTATGACGTGTGTGTGTATGCAGATGCATATGTGCGTATATGCTATGAATACGTGTAAATACTTTATTTTATCTTCGAGAAACACAGGAAATTCCATTAATTAATGCTATGAATATGTAAAGAAATATCTAATAAATAATAGTATTTTCATTATAAAAAGAAAGAAAATTGAGGATCCTGCACAGATGAAGATGAAAGAAGAAATTAGATATTGGGAGTATCAATTTAATCTCAGGTATAACAGATCCTAACATCTGTTGGTGCAAAACTCAAACTGAATTGTATATAGAAATGTACTTTAGGACGCAACTGCATTTTTTCAAAAACAACATATGTAAATTATGATTTATGAAACTACTTTTCAAATCTATTGATTGGCAGCTAATTACAAAATGGCATCCATATATTACGTATACAACAAAAAATATGCAATTAAGGATTTTATTTGGGTGCTTCGAAAATAATAATGTAATTTCATGGCAAAAGTTAATTTTTACTTCTCTCACATGAAAATGTATTGTATTATATCCATAAATGAAAAGATGGGTTTAGCCACGTGCACATATATTTAACCCACCAACACAATAGGATGAGATTTAATATTAAGCAACCGATTACTAGTTTTATTAAGTTTATAACTTTTTAATTGAATTAAATTCATGTAATTTATTATTATTATTTTTTTAGGAATATAGCATAAACATTTAAATGTATACTACATCTCGGGAATTTTTATTATATATCAATTTTTATATAATAATATTTAATTAATAAAGATATGAATGGAATCTAAATCTGGGTAAGAATTAGTGTGAATTTGTGATGAATTAAGTGAATGTGAATATAAATGAAAAAAAAAAATTAATGACACTTGTGAATTAGAATAATATAAAATAACAAAATGAGGCTAACCCAAGCAACAAGTAAGCAGGATGCCACTGAAGCCAATTAATAGAGTTCATTAGTCGTCATAATTAAGAATGCATTCAGTAACTCTCCAATTCTGTAGCTAAGACTAAACTGACCTGGCACTTGAATGGCTCACATCATCTCCATCTGCATTCTTAGTATCGTCATCTAGCAACAATGACCATATGAATAAAAAAACCGACAACACCAAATACCAATTTCTCAATAAAGTAAATCAAATTCACTAAACAATTCAAGCATGAACTCAACTAAAACAACAAGCAATAAAATGCTCAATGTTTCATGTCCAGACACGTGGAGATATGTACATATAGCAACATGATTTCCAACTAAATTAACATATGTTTTATTTGTCAAAGAATCACAAAAGCAAAAAGAAATGGCTGCTTAGATCAAACCTAAGATATTTCAAAAACACAGAATAGCTAAACAAAATAATGGACCAGCAACATGCAATAAAATGCAAATTAAGCACAAAAGGCCCAGAAAAAGATGAAATGTCAGCTCACTTTCAATTGCTTTCATGGACGAAAAATCCAAAATGGTCTCAGAATTATCCTTCATTTCATCCGAGTCTGAATCACTAGCATTATATCCTAACAAAGAATCACCAATTAAAGGCAAGACAATCATTATAGTATTAATCCAAGCAAATAACAATAATGATGTCACAGATATAAGTATACTTGGATGCTTATCACTGACTTTCCAAACAGAAGACCGAGTCCATGATGCTTTTGTCATCCAAATTCTCCCCAGTAATCCAAATATAATTTTAACTAATCCCTTTAAAAAAGTGTCAAATAGGTTGCAACAAAAATGATAATCACATTATTTCCTAGTGCAGCAAAATCAGAAAAGAGGAATTGCTCATCCCCTGAACTCTCTGACAATGGAGCACTAACTGCTCTAAAATATACTTAAATTAGAGAGCAAAATGTGGCACCTGTCAAGTGAATAAACAGGGCAAGGTGGACGATGATTCTCTCTTGTGTATTAAGTAAAAGGCAATGCCTTATATAAGTACAATTACATGTAGCAGTTGTGTACAAGGAGACTTCTCCTTAACAGATAAGCATAAACTCTAAGGAATTACAAGATAACTACGGGAAGAACTTCATGATAAGTAGACATCTCTGATTTGTGATAAGTGTAAAATATTAAATAAAATATTTATACATTAACACCCCCCCTCAAGCTGAGCCGACGGACTGCAAAGGCGAAGCTTGGCACAGTGAGTTTTGAATGGTGCCTGACTCAAAGCCTTGGTCATAATATCAGCAATTTGATCAGAACTTTTAATGAACTGAATATGAATAAGACCAAGTTTAAGTTGATCTCGTACAAAATGATAATCGATCTCGACATGCTTGGTACGAGCATGAAATACAGGATTAGAACACAGATAAATCGCACTGACATTATCACACCATAAGGTAGCAGGTTGAGAAGAATAACATCCAAGTTCTTGAATAAGGGTGCGTAACCACATGATTTCAGCAGTAGTATTGGCAAGTGCTTTATATTCACTTTCGGTGGAGGATCTAGCAACCGTGGGTTGCTTTTTGGAGGACCAAGAGACCAAATTTTTTCCCAAATAAATAAGATAGCCACTGGTGGAACGCCTGTCATTTGGACACCCTGCCCAATCACTGTCAGAGTAACAGTGGAGAGAACAATCAGAATTGTGAGAGATATGGAGACCAAGGGTGCGTGTGTCCTTTAAGTATCGAAGAAGGCGCTTGCAAGCTTGCCAATGCACATCAGTGGAGCAGTGCATGAACTGAGCTAGTTTATTGACACTGAATGAGATGTCAGGTCGAGTAAGAGTGATGTACTGGAGAGCACCAACAACTTGTCGATATTCCTCAGCTGAAGAGAGAGGCGTGCCCAGTTGTTTACTGAGATTTGGGGAGACAGACATAGGTGTAGAGCAACCTTTAGAATCAGTCATGAAGGTGGCGTGAAGAACATCATCAATGTACTTTGTTTGAGATAAAAGAAAACCATCAGCAACCTTGGAGATTTCAAAACCAAGAAAAAAACTGATGTCGCCTAGATCCCGAACCGGAAAAGCCTTCTGAATTTGAGTCATAAACCAGGATAGCACTTCGGAGCTGGAGCAAGTAACAAGAATGTCATCCACATAAATTAAAACAAAGAGTTTAGCAGTACCTCGGTGGAGAATGAACAAAGAATGGTCAGCTTGTGAAGCCCGAAATCCAAGACTCAGTAAAAATGTAGATAACCGGTGAAACCATGCCCGAGGGGCCTGCTTAAGACCATATAAGGAACGACGAAGCTGGCAAACATGATCCGGATGAGATGAATCAATGAATCCAACTGGCTGTTCCATATACAAATCAGTATCCAGAAACCCATGCAAAAATGCATTAGAAATATCCAGCTGACGAGTGAACCATTTATTTATTGTAGTAAGAGATAAAATCGTGCGGACAGTGGTAAATTTAACCACCGGAGAGAAGGTTTCCAAGTAGTCAATACCAGATTGTTGAGTGTATCCCTTAGCCACCAAACGAGCTTTATATCGCTCAATGGATCCATCTGATTTTTGTTTGATTCGAAATATCCACTTGTTGCCAATAACAGTAACATTGGGGGGTCGGGGAACCAAAGTCCAAGTCTGATTTTGCAGTAATGCAGCAATCTCATGCTGCATAGCAGCTCTCTATTGTGGGCACTTATTAGCTTGTGCAAAGGTTTTAGGCTCCTTTGGTAAGTTCACAGTAACAGCATGGGTTTGACGGCGGTGCATGGTTGAGGGGCGAAGACTCATGGGATGAGAACGAGGAGGAGATGGGGGCAAGGAGTGATACTGAGTAAGGTCAACAATAAGTGGAATGGCAGGCGAGGAAGTAGAGGTGGGAGGTGGGTTTGGGTCTGGGCTTACCCGTGGGATAATAGGGGGCTGTGTGGGCGTGGGTTTGGGAATGGAAGCAAAAGATGCAGGAGGGTCCAAGTGAGAGGAATCTATCCAATTTACATGCAACCATGGAGAGTGAGTTACTGCCGATGTTGATGAATGTGCATTTGTGCGGAGAGGAAAGACAATAGAATGGAATTTGACATGCTTGGCCAAATAGATGCGACCATTAAGGAAATCTAAACACCTATAAGCAGAATGAAAAGGACTCTGACCAAGGTAAATACATTGAGAAGACCGAAAAGAAAATTTGTGTTTATTGTAAGGACGCAACAGAGGAAACACAGCACACCCAAAAGGCTGAAAAGCTAAGTAATTTGGATCTTTGGAGAACAGTTTTTGAAAAGGAGATTTTCGTTGAAGGACATCAGAAGGTAAAACATTGATCAACATAGCACTCTGTTCAAGTGCATAATTCCAGTATTTGAGAGGAAGGTTGGCGTGTGCAAGTAAAGTAAGTGCAGTGTCAACAAGATGATGAATTTTACGTTCTGCGGTACCATTTTGTTCATGTGTATAAGGGCATGCAATACGATGATGAATACCAGTTGTTTTAAAATGAGAGTGAAGTTTTTGATACTCACCACCCCAATCGGAGTGGAAGGCACAGATCTTAGCATGAAACTGACGTTCAATAAGCTTTTCAAACATTAAGAATGTAGAGAAAACATCACTTTTATTTTTTAAGAAATATATCCAAGTGAACCGGGTAAAATCATCAATGAAAACAACAAAATATTTATGACCTAAACTAGAAGTAACAGGAGCTGGGCCCTAAACATCAGAAAAAATGATATCAAAAGGACTAGAACTAGTGTGTTCCTTGGAGGCCAAAGACACACGAGACAACTTTCCTAAACGACAACTAGAACAAGGATGAAGACTAGAATCTGCAACAGAAATTTGACCATCCTGAACAAGAGAATTAATTTTTGACTGATTTGGATGACCAAGCCGCTGATGCCATTCATCAACACTAAGAGAGACAGTAGCAGTGGAAGCAATAGGTGGGGTTGCACGTAAGGTGTAGACGCCATCCTCACTGGGTCCTTGCATCAAAATTTTCCTTGTTTGCTGGTCCTTGATTAAGAAATATTTGGGCCAAAATTCAAAGAAACAAGAATTGTCAGTAGCAAATTTCTGAACAGATAAAAGATTTTTGGTGATATGAGGAACACATAAGATATTTTGCAAAGAAAAATTACCATCAGAATGAGGAAAAGTGCTGTTACCAATGTGAGAAATATGGAGCCCTTGACCATTACCAACAAACAATTGCTCGGGACCAGAGTACTCATTAGCAACAGTTAAAGCTTGAGTGTGAGGTGTAATGTGGTAGTTAGCTGCAGTATCAGGAAACCAGGTGATAGGGGTGGAAGAAGTGGAAGAATTTGCAATGGCAGAGGTGGAAAACTGACCAGGAACATGAGAGAAATTTGCAAAGGTTTGATGTGGTTTAGAGGTAGAAGATGATTGATCTCTGATGTATCTTTTGCGACAGGTCACAGCTGTGTGATTTCGATATCCACAGATTTGGCAAGGATTAGATCGCCCTCGAGAATTTGAGTTTTGGTTGGAATAACGATTTTGAGAATAGGAATTAGAGGGCCTGGGACGAAATTGAGTGGAGGTAGGAGTTGGTAGAAGAGGAGAGGAAGGTTTAATAGTTAAGTTTGCCATTGGTTCATGGGAGCCTTTAAGAAGGATTTCATGAGCAAGTAAATGACCATGCAGTTCATAGAAACTAACAGGTTCAGGACGTAAATTGAGAGCTGTGATAATAGAGTGAAATTCATACCCGATATTTCGATAAATTATGGCATTAAATTCTGCAGTGGAGATGGGACGACCAGCTGCACCAAGTTCATCACACAGAGATTTTGCTTTGTGAAGGAATTGAGAGACGGAAAGATCATTTTTCTTGAGATCCTGCAATTCAATATGCAGCTGTAATTGTCTGTTTTGAGAAATGGAGCCAAAAGTATTGGCTAAAACAGTCCATACATCATATGATGACTCAAGACCAATTACAAGAGGAAACACTTCTTCAGAAAGAGAGGCTAGTATCCATGAGAGAAGCATTTGATCTTTCTTGAACCAAGTTTCGAACTCCGGATTTGAGATAAAGGTGATGGGTTCAGTAGTAGAAGGAATAGTTTTTGAGGGAGGAAGAGATGTGCCATTAATAAATCCATGAAGATTTTGGTAGTTAAGAATAGGAGTAAATTGTGTTTTCCAAGAGAGGTAATTTTTGGAGGTCAATTTTATGGAGAAGGAGTGAGTAGAAGTAACAGTAGATGTGGCAAAAGAGGAAGAAGAAGAAGAAGACGGGATGAGGGCCATGATTAACTTGATGGATTTTGTATGGTCTCTGATACCATGTCAAGTGAATAAACAGGGCAAGGTGGACGATGATTCTCTCTTGTGTATTAAGTAAAAGGCAATGCCTTATATAAGTACAATTACATGTAGCAGTTGTGTACAAGGAGACTTCTCCTTAACAGATAAGCATAAACTCTAAGGAATTACAAGATAACTACGGGAAGAACTTCATGATAAGTAGACATCTCTGATTTGTGATAAGTGTAAAATATTAAATAAAATATTTATACATTAACAGCACCTAATAATTATATTTGTTCACCAAATTCTTAAAACATATTGGTTTTCAAGTAGTTGCTAAGTTTAAAGCAAGCCAATGTAATTTTTTATGAAACAAAATGAGCTATAACACAAGATATTGATGCATCACTAAGAGAACACAGAATGCTCTCTGCTGCAGGGAAAGAATAAATATGTTTTTTCCATTTCTATTTTGTTGCATATAGTTAATAGGAACAAATAAAAGGTGATAGCTCAGCTTTTTCAGCTATAACTTTTTCAGCAATGTTACTTGAAGAAAAGAGGGACCAACCTGCAAAGGAAGCATTGTTCAATCCTGTATTGAAAAAAAAAGGAGCATTAATAAATTAAATAAAAAACCAAATAGAGCAACAAATAAAGTGGTCAGGAAACTGATCCTTGAGATGGGCATCTACGGGTTGTTAAATTTGTAAGACTAAGGATGCATATAATGCAAAACAAACTATTCAGTATATTATTAATTTAAGATGTTTTCATGTTTGTATCCAAGCTACCTGACTTGTAGTGGCTTAGAGAAACATCGACAAAAACAGAGAAGAATCCTATGATAACAAAAATCTGAGCAAATGCAATTGTTGACGTTTAGTCCAATTTATCTTCTCTTGTCATTGTTGTCATTCACTCAAAGCACACATGAAGATTTTTGTTACCAGCGCCAACCATTCAATGGAACTCCATAAATATCTGATTCAACAATACGAGCAAGGTGAACATTTACCAAGAAATGCAGAAAACACCTTTAATTATCTTGTAGCAGGATTCTAGAGGGCAATATCCTGGCCGCCAATAATGCTACAATTGATATACATGGATTTATAGAAGCATGTGTTAGCAAAATACAAGTGCTTTTGGAAAAAGTTTAAGCATTTCTTAATTTATTATTCTTTTAAAAATCATGGCTCATAATAAATTTGACTCTTTTGAGAGGCAGAGTACAGAAAATGGGCAGAATTTAAGGATGAAAGAAAGAGGGAAATATCATTTGATGCATAACCAGCTCTGGTTTGCCAGAAACTCTTGACAAAATATTGTTAAGCTTGATCTTGCGGTAATGCATCTCTCTTATTCAAATACTCATCTTTGTTGCCTGAAACCAGAAACAACTGCTCAGTTGCACAATTAGTGCAAAATTATTAATAAGAATAAATATTTCTAAATATATTAAATTCTTTTTGTTTTGTTCAATAAGAATTTATTGCTAACAAAACAATATATGCAAACAATTAAACTAAACACCAAACTACAACACTGTCAAACAAATCAAAAGAAAACTAAACCACAAACAAAAGCAAAATTACACAGCCATGAACATCATAAATGCTATATAAAAGTCTTCACAGAACAAAATTCTTTCACAAGGTATTCTAGTTTTTCAAAAATATTAATGAATACTTTTACTTGCAAATATCAATTTATTCAGCCCCATCAATCAAATAAGCAGCATATAACAGGATAACTCTCAGCTCAACTCATTTAATAAATCAGCCAAGCCTTATCCCAAGCTTATCCAAGCGGGACTCTTTTGCAGCTTATTGTAATCCTCCATAGCTGAACACGTCAGGAAATAGATAAACACACATCAGCAATAAGTAATTTAATACGAATATCTTCACATTATACATCAAATACAGTCTCTTAAAAAGTAAATGAGACCCCATCTGACAATGCCGGCCTTTGGATCTTAAACAATAGACCCCATCTTTTATGTGTTTAATTTCCAAGCACGTACATATAACGAGTTTATAAGAGAAATTTTTTTAATCTAAAAGTGTTTAGAAATTTTTTTTATTATTACAAAAAAGACATATATTCTATATGCTTTTGACAAAGCAGAATCCAGCTATTCAATTCCACGCATGCTCTTATTCTAATTCTACTGTCCCAAAAGGAATAAAGACCTCCTCATCTTTTATCCGACATCAAAATTTTGATTCAATCATCTTTTATCCAAGATCAAAATTCTAATTCAATGTGAACCTATGAGAATAAACACATAATATATAATTAATAATTTTCCACTGAATCTTATGTTTAAGCGGTCCAGAAAAGTCGAGAACTCAAGGAGCCTATCACCGGGACCAAAATACAAATAATTATCAGCAAGAATGGTATTTCATATAAGTGACCAATTAACCCATTCCATTTTTCTCAAAGAGAAAAAGAGCCATAATGGAACCAGAAATAAAATTTTCGAAATCAACATCTAAAAAAAATTATCTTTTATTGTTCCACAGTATGACTTACCATGAAATTTGACCTTCAAATCCTTTCCCAAAAAAGTGCATATGCCAGACAATTATGAAGATAAGAATGATTGAATTTTTAGGATCATCAATGATATGCGAGTGTTTTTTCATAACCAAAACACATATTGTAAGAGGCACCTATACCACAATTATTTAGAAACTAAAAAGCATACACCCACAATCATGGAAATAGGTGAAGAGGGCCGAACCTTTTACTCGATGAGCTTAATTGGTGAAGAAACATTCGGCTTGAATAGCAGAGACATCTCCACGGTAGTCTCACCACACCAGAACGCGCCCCTTTATGTCTAAAAGAAACAAAACAGAGGCTGCCTTAGCCATTTAACTTATGATTCTCTCTGTGTTCTCTTTTACTATGTTGATTTCAGTTATCAGATCTGGTAGATCAAAATTAACAAAACCCTAAAACCCAAGTGAAAGTTCAAAAAAAAAAAAAAATAATAATAATAATAAAGCACAAAATAGCAAACAACCAAAGAGAGAGAAAAAGAAAAATTACATGAGAAAGACGCTAGTAGAGATCTCAGGCCAAAATTGACAAACAAATTGGTTAAGGATGAAGAGTGAATGCTTTTTAAGTTAACAGAATAAGCGAGGGAGAAAAAGAGACAGATTCAACAAGGAAGAGAGGGACAAAGACATAAATAGAGTGAGGTTGAAGAAGGAAGAGATGGTGGTAGTGGTGAATCACCGGTGGGATTAATTTCGCCGTCAAGATGGCGAGAAAGGAGGTTGGAGCGCTGAGAGGAAAATCCCTCATTTAGGGCTTGAATGAATGGGGGAGCTCCGAGTTTTGTTTAGTTAAAATTATTTTATTAACATTAAAAATAAAAATTTTTAATAAATGAATACCGACGGAAATGCCGACAGAATAAATCCGTAGCAAACTCTGTCGCTTTAAAATTCCATCATTAAAAATAGCACCAAAAACTTTCTACGTGAATTTACCGACGGAAAAAAACCGTCGCAAATTCTGTCGGTAAAACTTCCAAAAGTCAAATGTTGCTTGTATTACCGACGGATACCGTCGCTATATATGTTTAAAGATAAGTTTAATTACCGACGTATTAACCATCGGTAAATCGGTCGTTAAAAATTGGCGCCAAAATTTCCCGCCAAATATACCGACAAATTAATCATTCCGTCGGTAAAAATATCGTCGTTTATCAGATTCATTTTTGTTACGTATGCATTATTAATTTAGTCGGTAATCCGTCGGTAATATCTTACTTTTACCTACAGAACATGAGTCCGTCGGTAAAATTGATTTTTTTTGTAGTGTAAAATATCTTATAAAATTTATAGAAAATGCAAAAAAAATTAAGGTATAAAATAAAAATATAATTTAAATGTATTTTAAAATATTATTCTATATAAATTTTACAGATAAATAATAAAATAAAAATTTTTAATTTATAAAAATAAATATATATGAACTAAGTAATCGATACCCAAACTATGAAATTGAAAAATAAAAATAATAATTAAAATCAATCGGTTAGCTGAAATTAATGGATTTTACATATCATGGATTGAATTTGAAAAATATAAAAATTATTATATGAAACAGAAATTATCAGTTTGATTAATAAAAACCTATTCGGTTTCATACCAAATAGAAAGAGTATTATTATTATTATTATTATTATTATTATTATTATTATTATTATTATTATTATTATTATTATTATTATTATTATTATTATTATTATTACTCTGCTAAATTGTTAAAGTTACCAAACTAAATACAAGTGATCCCCACATACATATTTATTTGATACCCAAATTTGATCGAATGTTTATTGAAATCTCCAAATCATAACAAAATCCTGTTGATGGATATGATTTGTATAAAGCATAACAAGACCCTGTTGGCAATAATTTTCAACCCCGAGTAATGATTAAGTATAATTACGAGACGGAAAATTCTCGTCCCCGATGGGAAACCGCTCTGAATGGGGCGGAAAATCCCCGAAAAATTCCCCCGTGGGGATGGAGATGAGGTAAAAGTATTCCCCAACTTAAGAATTCGGGGTGGGGATGAGGATTGTGTTCCCCACCCTGAAATTTTTTCGCCTCCGAAATTTAATTATTAAATTTAATTATATTTATATAATTTAGTTTTAAATTATATTTAATTTTAGATTTATCAATTGTTAAAATTTATATTAGTTTGATTTGTAATTGAATTTATATTTTTAATCATTAAATATTATATTTCAATTACAATTAATTATTAAATATTATATTTTAGTTATAATTAAATTTTTTTAAAAAATAAAAATATTTTTAATGCGGGGACGATGATCCTCGCGGGGATCCCCATCCCCGCGGGGATAGGGACGGGGGAAAATTTTCTCCTGTAATACTATCAGTCCCCGCCCCGCCCTTGCGCAGGGCAGTCCCGCCCCACCCTCGATCATCCCTAGTAATGATAATCTACTCAATAATTGAAATTGATAATTTCACAAAAAGACCTAAAATGCTACTCAGATGTAAGATTTTCTGATCTACCCTTAGAGTTTCAACTTAATAAATTGGAAATCAATTTTATCTCAAAAATAAATTTTAGTTATTAACACAGCAATCAGTGCGTTCAATCTCGTCCGATTGGAACTCTTTCACTACAAGAAAATCTGAAAATAGCAACGGAAATGATTTCGTTGCTAAATTAGCAACGAAAAACTAATTCCGTTGCTATTTAGCAACGAAAATTATTTTTCGTTGCTAAAATTGGTTAAACTTTGTAGATTTAGCAAAGAAAAAATATTTGGTTATTTTTCGTTGCTAAAAGTGGAGGAAATTTTTGGAGCCAAAATTTAGCAACGAAATTATTATTTGGTTGCTAATTAAGGCGCCAATAAATGGCGGAAAAAATTTGGAAGGAAAAATAGCAATGGAATTTACTTTTCGTTGCTAAAATTCGGTTGCTAAATAGCAACGAATTTATGTTCGGTTGCTAAAATAGCAACCGAAATATATTTCCGTTGCTATTTAGCAACCGAAATAGAATTCCGTTGCTATTTTTCATATTCAATGAAAAATAGCAACCGAATTTATTTTCGGTTGCTAAATAGCAACGAAATTTAAATTCCGTTGCTAAATTGCAACTGAATATATTTTCGATTGCTAAAATAGCAACGAAATTTATATTTCGTTGGTAAATGAGGGATATTTAAGTAATTTTGTTATTTGTTGCCCTAGCCATAAATTAGTTACTCAGTCGCATGAGCTTCTGCGCTATCTTGCCCATATTTCCTCTGCCTGCCATTTATGCTATGATACGCACAGCCACGGAGTAGCAGCGACAGCTGCCGCCTTGAAGATCATACCGGCTATCCACTGTCTCCTTATGGTTGGCCGATGTTACACCACCGCAGGTGCTGCTCAACCCCAGCTCGACCCCGATTACTACTATTACAACCACAACAACTACTGCCAGCCAAAGGGCGACTTGCTTGAGACGGTTCTTATGGCTGAAACAGAGAGTTTGATTCTAAGAAGAGGAGTGCAGTGGGCCTTCATTGGATATCCACGTATCAAGAAGCGCGTGTATGTTGGGACGTTATCGAAGCTTCTAGAAGTTCCTTATATTTTAATGGCCAGTCTCGTTTGCCAAGAGCTCAACCCTGGCGCTGCTCTTTACAAACAGGTCTCCATTTCCCCCTTTTAGACCTTTTGGAAAATTTACTAGGGTTCCTCAAGGGATTTTCTGTTAGTGATATTTTCCTGAAAAAGGATCTTAAGAAAATCCATTTTGATAAGATGGTTCTTCTAGAATGTTATAAATGAGAACTGTGGCCATTTTAGTTGAGAGTTCCGCATAAATGGAAACGTTATTTGAGATAGTTCAATTTCTCCTTAGTTTTCACCTTCTTTTTTTAATTGTAGATTGCAAATGCTGTGAATCACGGGCAACTTGTTCCAGAAGATATAATCTTTGGCCTGCTGTCTGAGAGGCTGGAAGATGGATATTACAGAGGCAAAAGTGGCTTTATTCTGGACGGAATTCCCCGTTCACAATTACAAGTTGTAAGTCTTTGTAAGCGAACTCATGTACATATTATTTATTGAATTCCTTTAATTCGAATGCAGTGTGCTCAAAATTTTGTATATATGCATGCCAAAGAAGTGCCTTATTCTTGGAGAATTCTACTGTTATTGATACTTAATATGGTTGCTGATGTCTTGTTTTTAGTATGGAATCAATTGATATTAATCTTTCCGCTTTCTTTTGATTTTCTTCTGAATCTAGGAGATTCTGGATGAACTAGCAGAGATTGATTTAGTTGTGAATTTTAAATGCGCTGGTGATTTCTTGATAGAGCACCAAGAACAAGAAGGTAGCTAGTTACTTTGCCAATTTTCATTAAAAATGAACAACTTATACCTGTCCTGCTATTACCTTGCAGCACACCCATTTAATTCATGCAGTCATATTTTCTGTTGTTACCATCTTCTCTGTTTCATTGGTTTTATGAGGGTCCTAAGCATGTCCATCAAGTTCTGCAGAATTTTGTTTCTCTAGATTGCCTAGGTTGCTGCACTTTATTATGATGGTATCAACATTCAATTCATGCAGTGTTGCCTAGGTCTTGGTTTTTGATTGGTAAGATTATTGTCGTTTTCTAGTTATTATTATCTTTGGTTTTTGACTCCTTATTTTTTTTCTTGGCTGATCTTGTGTCTGTTCTTAATTTTCAAACTTTAATGACTAAAGTTCTTGGATCATTGTAGTTATAATTTGTAAATTCTTGCTAGCAATGATTTTTTTCTCAAATTGGTTGATGCATAAAGAGGTATTCAATTGAGCTTATATGTATGATAGAAAACGAGAAAGGTTTATTACTTGCTAACTCTCTTGAGCATCGTAGTGTAAACTCTATTGCTGATTTTGTAGCTCATTTTGTAAGAGTCCATAAATCTACAGCAGCCTCATTGCTTGCTAACTCTCTTGAGCATTGGAGCTCATTCTTCTTGTTCTTCTTTTTTAATGTATATATTACTGTGAAACACAAATGGTTTATTTTTTTTCTTATATAAATTTAATTATTGTTTAGGTTTCAGATATAAGTTCTATTTTTAAGCCTTTTTTGTATTGGGGCTGTCTTATTTTTATCTTATTGCACATGTCTTTTTTTTCAAATTGCTTTGGTACTGTCAGTTTTGCTATGCTTTTGCTTATTATGCTGTATTTTGTTTTTTTTAGCCTTTGTGTGTTAGGATACAGCTGTAAAGGGAAAATATCAAGTTAGCAGAAGTTCAATTGAGACGCATTTTACACATCAATAAGCATTTCCAATTTCTGCAGAAATATCATGATATTTTTTCTTCAAATCCAAATCTTTTGTGTCTAGTAAATCTGATATATACTTAATCTGTTATGATAACTCTATGTTCTTAAATCTTATAGTCTCTATATATTACAGCAGCAACAAATAGGCAATGCAGCAGTTCAAGGGTCTGGAAATCAACAATGAGATTCTATAAATTAGGTAAGTGCTTAATCCCATTTATAATTACTTGATTATTTTGGTTTACCATGTCCTAGAGGATAATGATATGTTTGCTAGATATTTCTTAAATTTTGTTTGTTTGCTTGTTTGTTCTAATATGATGAACTGTATTGTTGTTCTTTATTTCTTTGTAATTTTAGTTATTGGCCGTAGGTTAATATTACATTTCGCTGTAATTTTAGTTATTTATATATTATAAATGGTGGGGTGCCACTATAAATTGTATGTTTAAACCATATACTTATATTTACATATTACAAACATTTGGCGTGAGTATATTTAAATAGTTAAATCATTAGGATACACGTGATTTATTGTTCAAATACGTATGTAACATGTGTACGTATATTAAATTATTATTCCTATTAAAGGAATAACAACTTTAAACGTATGCTGCAATACATGTATAGATAAAAATATTTGGATATATTTAAATTGTTATATTATATTAGTCTATATGAAGGTAATTTATGTAATATTAAATTGTATTATTTATCTCTTATTTATTATGTAACATTTTTTATTGAAAATTATATTAATTTATAATATTTTATATTATTATGATATACAATATGTTACTATACTGATTATGGTATACATCATTAATGAGTATGGGGGTCAAGTTGGAGAGGAAGTTGGCTACACAATTCGATTTGAGGATCATACAAATTCAGTGAGAGAGCTCATTTTATCTACAGTCTAAAATCTATATATCCCCATTTTATAGGTTCTAACATTTCATCATTGCATAATTGCTGTTTCATGCATTTGCATTTTGCAAAGCCATATTTTAGATGCTTCATGCATAAGCATAAACTATATGTGTATTTCTAATTTTTTGCATTATGCTTCATTCCCGAGGTACCAATTATCAATCTTAACACTTTACCATTGACGGGCAAACACATATATCTAAGCACCTGTATGTATTTTTTGTATATTTTATAGGACTTGTAGTTTGTAAGTGTTGCTGTTTTGTTTCTGCTCCTTAGTGGCACTTGGAACAATGTTGCCTTGCTGATATGAATTTATTGCTTGTTATGCAGGTGCAGCATCTCATTGCAAAATTGAATGAAATCTTGGCCAATGATGTTGTGGATGAAGGTGGACTATGGAAAAAGAAACTTACAACTCAATCACTGCAACTTTTTGAATTTCTACCACAGGCAATTCAGGAACAATTGATGCTTGAAAGGGATCCTCATGGAAATGTCCAGGTATTGATTATATTTGTGCTGCTTGTGACTTCTATCCAGTGAAGTGCTGTAGAGAAT
Organism: Excoecaria agallocha; assembly: GCA_037975025.1. Lineage (NCBI taxonomy): Eukaryota > Viridiplantae > Streptophyta > Magnoliopsida > Malpighiales > Euphorbiaceae > Excoecaria > Excoecaria agallocha. The sequence goes on along the minus strand of JBBPFJ010000033.1, from coordinate 673,193 downwards.
TAATGCTTATAATATCTTTTAACTTCGTCATTGTAGGTTGTCAAAATAGAGACTGAAAAAAGTAAAGTCTATGATGCTTCAACTGTTGAATTGATGTTGTAATCCAATATTATTGCATCTTCAGGTAGGGAATTTAGCTGCACCTGTTCTTTGAGAGTAGGATTGTGGCATTTCATTGTAGTTTAGTTGGACTACATAATATCCATGAAAAAATTTGGTAGACTTGTAAATTTAGTCCCGACTCTTTCCACAGTTGAGGGTGTAGACAACCAGAAGGTAAAAATTTATAGCTTTTTTATTAATGAAAAAGAAAACATTGCTTTATAAAAAAGAAGAATTGGTAGTAAATTGTATTCTGATTCATTTACTATAGTTATGTATTGTAAATTATTTAGATATTCTATACAGAACTTGAGCAAGCTCTACAAAGGAGTTATGTGATTCAATTAATTATTTATTATAGTTATGTATACCTTTTAAGTTTTCTTGTTTACATCATTCAGCTGTTTAGCAACCGAAACTTCAATTTAGTGACGGAATAGCGACGAAAATTCCGTCGCAATTTTTTTAATAATTTTGGCTGAATTTAGCAACCGAAACTTCAATTCGGTTGCTAGAAATAGCAATGAAAACTGATTTTGGTTGCTAAATATAGCAACGGCAACTGATTTCGGTTGCTAAATATAACAATGGAAGTTGATTTCGGTTGTTTCGGTTGCTAAATTTAGCAATGGAAATTCTAATTCCGTTGGTAAAAATAGCAACGGAAATTAAATATCAACCACCAAATTTGCAACTGAATGTTCCGTTGCCATTTTCCATTGCTAATAAAAATTAGTAACGGAAATTCAACAAATTCGGTTGCTAATTTTCGTTGCTATTTGCTGATTTTCTTGTAATGTTTAATCCTTCCCGATCCACTTTATTTTATGTAATTTAGGCAAAAATTAATTACCTTTAATGGGGTAATTGTGCGCGGTAAATTTCTTATTTCGCCAGTAGATGTTATTGATGTTGCTTCTTGAATTTCTCCGTATAATAAATTTGAAAATTTCCGATTATCAATATTTTATAATAATATGTCACTACCTGAAATAAAAGGATTCTATTCAATTTAAATTAATGGTCAACTTTCACAATTAATATTCAAATATATTTAATTTTCGCTTTCGTAAGAAATCATTATTTTAATGGCCGGAGAATGCGCCTAAAATAAGTGAGTTTGATATCGTTGATGCTAGTCGTTTATTGATATTAAGCAAGCAATACAAAATAGCGGCCAACCCCGGGACGGGTTGTCCATTGACTAGCTAGTCCTATCAGCTGCTTTCATGGACAATTAATCACTGACTCTAAACAGAATTAAATTTGACCGTTTGGAAAAATCAAAGTGTTCCACCTATTTTTTTTTTTGTTATTTATAAATGAAAAAAAAAACTCCATAATTTAGTATTTGAAATTTGATATTTTTACATATTAGATTTTCATAATTCGACTCCCTAGACTCCCAAAATCATATATATTTATGAAGAAAGGATCCAAATAAAATTTTTAGATGGCTAAATTTAGTTAATCCGTTCGTCATAGGACTCTTATCTTTATTACGTTCGTCATCTTTTTTTATTAGCTTTTAATGTTATAAAATTAAATTCGATAAAAATGACTTATTTTATTAAACTAAATTGACTTAAATTACTTTGTGATTACTTATTATAGTAATTTCTCAATTTAAATCTGCATGAGATTTTACAGTCCAATCGCAAACTACAGAAAGAATTGGTGACCTTTACTTTTTGTGAAAAATGAGGAAAAAAAAAGAGAATGGAGCTTTAAATGCCGAGTGGTGGAAGACTTTTGACAAGTCCACAAAACCCATTCAAAAAGATTCCAAATTATATGGGACCATTGGATTTGGAGCTGTTAACAAGTCTCTGTTTTCAATTAAGGCGGTAACATTTTCCAGTTTCCACAAAAAAAAAAAAAAATCCAAATACAGCTACCAAGACCATCCACATCACTCCCTCAAAAGTCAAAAGTCTTCCACTACTCGACATTTCTTCATTGAAACGTGCAAAGAGGACAAACAAAAAAGAAAAGTGGATTTCTTTGTTCAACTAAACCATCTACCCTTCTTCACCAAATAATAATAATAATAATAATAATTTTCCCTTCTCCATTATCTAATTTAAATATTGGAATGAGATGGAGTACTAGGAATCAAGATAAGATCAACTTTACGTTTGAGTACGAGACCAAAAGCATCATCCATATGTCAAGACTATCTGGGTTGGCATCATCAGGTAGTTTCCAGTCAAAATGGTATACCATTCTTGCCAGCAGTGGTTCAATCAAAGCCATAGCCATTACTATGCCAGGGCACATTCTTTTTCCACTTCCAAATGGGATCAGTTCAAAACTGATGCCCTTAAAATCAACCGAGTTATCAAGAAACCTTTCTCGGTAGAATTTATCAGGTTGCATCCATGATTCAGGATCCCTTCCAATTGCCCATACATTCACATGAACCTTTGTTTTGCAATCAATATTAAATCCTCCAAGTTCATACTTATCACCGCATTCTCTTGGAACCAATGCAATTGGTCGATGTAATCTTAGGCCATGTTTGATAAGAGATAATGTAATAGATAATGTATTGATTACTTTGTTCGTTAACTCAATTTTTTTTATAATGTATTGTAATCATAAATACATATGTAATTCTCAATACATTAATAGATATATTCCTTAATTCATAATATTTTGTAGTATTATTCATTACATTCTTTATGATTTTTTAAATGTAAATCGTATTTTATACTGGTGCTGCCATTTGCTTTTACCGCTGCTGCCACCACCTCTATTGACAATATAACGCCTCCAAAATCATAACTTGTGTGAGTAGCACTTTTTGGCAATAAGCAGTGACACTAGGGTGAATAATATTGTTCGAGGGTTACCGAAACCTGTAAAATTTTTATTCCACCAATGGAAAGTACTATTTATAACGAGTTGGTGATATAATTTGAAATGAAAATAAAGTCATTTATGTCACCAAAAATGAAAAATAAAAATGAGTAGCAGAACCGTAAATGGTTGATTAAAACTTTGACCGACTAGAAAATATTATACAGATATCAGAAAATTATTCTGATCACATAAGATCTCTTGAAATAATATAAATAAATTTTTAAAAGTGAAAATTTAATTTTTAGATAAATTTGAATAATTAGCTTCCAAACCGTTAATTTAATTTTTGATTCTGAAAAATATCAAAACGAACTTTTTTTGGACTGAAATTTTAAAAACAACCTAAATAATATTTTTAGAATAATTATGGTAAAAATTTGACAACAAAATAAATTAGACCAATCATAAGTAGACAAATGGATTAATCATGGCTATTTGATAAAAAACTTGATAATCAAATCATAGCCATTGATCAAGCTATATATAAATATCACATATTTGAGATTTTTAACCATTTTTCACTCATATTTTCGACTAAATATAGAAATGTATTAATATTTACATTACATTACTAATTTAACAAAATATAATAATATAATCACAATTACATTGCATTGCATTATATTTCTTAATATATTACATTATCTAATACATTACAATTCATTTCCCCTTACCAAACATAGCCTTTACAATCCATTTCCCCTTACCAAACATAGCCTTAGTGTTTCTTTTATAATTAGCTTCAGATATTTCAGTTCACGAAGAAGATCTTCATCGTTGATGTTATCTTTTCCGTCAAACACTCTGCTTACTTCTTCTTGTGCCTTCTGCATTACTAAAGGGTTCTTCACCATTTCTGCTATTGCCCATTCAGTAGTTACTAGCGATGTGTCACTCGCACCAGCAAAAACGTCCTGTAATTGATACCATTCTATAGTTAGTTTAAACAACTAATTAAACACACATATAATACTAAGAAAACTAAAATAAAAGATTAATGATAATGCTAACCAGAATGAGGGCTTTGATATTGTCTTTGGTTAATGGCAACTGAAGGTTTCCATGTTCCTGAATATCCAAAAGAACATCTAAATTAAATATTGGCAGCTTCAGCAGAAGAAGCCTTGTTGGCTTTTTGTTCATCAATGACTTGCTCAAGAATCATGTCTACTTGTCGATGAGCCTTGTAGAGTCTAGAGGTAGCCCCACTGACAAAATGGAGGAATTTAAAGGAAGGAAACGCATCAACAAGACTGAAACCTCCGTCTTTAATAGCACTATCTACCAGTGTCAAGAATTCTTGCTGCTGCTTGAATTTCTTTCCCATGGATGCTATGGCGATGATGGTATTTCCTAAAGCAGAGAGTTTCTTACTGAGATTAACAGGCGATCCAGCATTGGAATAAATGAATTCCATCAAATTAGAGATCTCTTCCTCAAAGAGCGGCTTGAAGGAGCTGACACGCTTGGCACTAAGCAGCTCAACAATGGCAATTTTCTTCATTTGCCTCCAATAGTCTCCATAAGGGGCAAATGAAATATCCGTACGTTTATAGAGCAGGTCAACAATAGCAGCAGCCGGGAGAGCAGGTCTGCCAACGAATTGAAATTCATGGGTTTTCATTACTTGTTTTGCTAGTCCTGGTGAGGAAACTACCACCAAAGGAAGTTGGCCAAGCTGAATATGCATAATGGATCCATAAGTTTTGGCCAACTCTGCGAGGCGACGATGCGTTTGATACCCACGTAACTGGTGAATGTTACCAATGAGAGGTAATCTCCATGGTCCTGGTGGAGGATTGGATTTTTTCCTCCATATCTTTAGCACATTCAGAATACATAGGAACAAGGCTGTAAGGAATAGATATAAAGGAATGTCCATAATTTCCAAATGAGGAAATTGCTCAATTGCGTGTAAATGGGGAATAGATATAATATTCAATTCCTGTTTGTTTACACAAGTTATACATACATACATACATATATATATATATATATATATATATATATATATATATATATATATATATATATATATATATATATATATATATATATATATATAACCAATGCTGCCTCTGTTAACACGTTTTTAATATTAATATCACCACCCATTTCTATGTCACTTTTAGTACCAATACAAATTAAAAAATCCAAAAGGGTGTTTGATTTTTTAATATAATTATTGGCATTATTTAAGCACTGATTTTTTTTTTTTAATACCTTTCGCCATGACATAGAGACACACTAAATATGGATATATATTAGGTGTAGATAAGAATTTCCGTGTGGAGCATTAGCTAATTAATCCATGCATTAAAGTGGATTAAGAAATATAGCATTCTCCATCATCTATCCAGATCTCAGTTGGCCTCCTTAATCCAATGATGGATCTGGAAATCAGCTCATCATCTCCATTTCTTACAATCTTAATCCTAAGCTTATTGTTTCTATAGTTTTAATATGGAAGAAGAAATCAATGAGTAATCAGCCACCAGGTCCCAAGAGTTTACCTCTCATCGGTAACCTTCACCAATTTGCTGGCTCTCAACCTCGCCATCGCCTCACTGAACTGGCCAAAACTTATGGACCTGTTATGCGGATCCAGCTCGGCCAAGTTCCTGCTGTTATAATTTCCTCTCCAGAATTTGCCAAACAAGTCTTGCAAACCCATGAAACACATTTCCTAGAAAGACCATTTGTCCTTGCTGCAGATATCATTCTCTATCATCTGTTGTGGTTTAATGTAAAAAATCTGATTTAATTTTGTAGTTTTTAATAAGTCAAAAAAAGTTGCTACGAGTCCTAGTCTTAAGGGTCTGTTAGCAAGTGTCTTGATTTTAGGAGAACTTGTTGCTGTTAGTTGCTGTTCCTTCACTCACGTACTTTCAGTTATGATTTTGCATGTATTTAAGATGTTTACTATTGAATAAAATTGTGAGTTCATCGATAATTGTGTGAATCACTTCCTCCTCTGTTTTACCCTATTTTTTGAATTCTTTTTCAACATCTGGTATCAGAGTCTCGTTGAGGTCTGTGAACCATTTTTTTAATGGCAAACAATTCAAATGGAGTAAACATCTCTCAACATGCGATCCTAGTTTTTCAAGGCAGTAATTACAATGTTTGGAGCACAAAGATGAAGACTCTCTTTATCTCTCAAGACCTATGGGAGCTAGTAGAGAATGGCTACAACGAAGAAGGTGTAGCGGCTGAAGCTTTGAAGGATCAGAAAAAGAAGGATGCCAAAGCTCTTTTCTTCATCCAACAAGCCGTAGATGATGCCATTTTCTCTTCTCGGATTTCAGCAGCAACAAAAGCAAAAGAAGCATGGGATACACTCAAGAACGGGTATCAAGGCACAACAAAAGTGCTTACAGTCAAGCTTCAAACACTTCATAGATAGTTTGAAAGCTTTCGAATGAAGGAAGGAGAATCCATACATGACTGGTCCAACAACCTTATAGTCATAGTCAATCAAATGAGGAAGTATGGTGAACAGATAATAGACCAAAAGGTTGTGGAGAAGTTACTACGCAGTTTGACAAGGAAATATGAGTCTACTGTTTCTACCATAGAAGAATCAAAAGACTTGATAGTCTTAACTATTGATGAACTCTTAGGATCTCTGCAATTCCATGAAGATATGCATAAAAGCTATGAGGAGAATACTATCGAGAAGGCATTTCAGGCCAAACTGAAATTTTCAAAGGACAATGAAGCTGGGCATGATCGTAGTAGCAGCAACTACAATTGTGGAGGTCACTCTTATCGAGGAAGAGGAGGTGGTAGAGGCTATAGAGGAGGTGGACGATCAGGTGACAAACAACAACACTCAAATGATGGCCAAACCCAAAATCATAAGTTTAAGTGTTATTATTGTCACAAAACTGGTCATATAGAGAAATTTTGTCGTATAAAACAAAAGGATGAAAAGCAAGCACAGTTTGTTGAGGAAAAGGATGAAACAGAAAGTTTATTTCTTGCATGTTATGCTACTAACGTTTGCAATTCAGATGTGTGGTATATGGATAGTGGTAGTAGCAGTCACATGACTACAAATTTGGAGGCTTTTACTAGCTTGAACAGGTCAGCTAAAACACGGATCAAAATGGCTGATGGAACGATTCGTAACATGGAGGGAAAAGGAGTGATAAAGCTAAATTATGGCCAAGGTTGCAACATTAAAGATGTTCTTTATGTTCCAGATTTAGACTCAAACTTGTTGAGTGTTGGACAATTTTTGAGAGAAGATTACTTATTACTTTTTGAAGATTTCTCATGTGCTGTCTTCACCGATAAAACTAAGAAGAAATTGCTACTCAAAGTTCCAATGGCGAGAAATAACATGTTTCCACTTGTTATCGATGATGAAAAGAAGGCACTTGCAACCTCATTGGAAGATGATAGCTGGTTGTGGCATCATAGGTATGGACATCTCAACTTTAAAAGTTTGAGCTTATTATCTAACCAACATTTGGTGGATGGGTTACCTATGATAAGGCATGTTGATGCTGTATGTGAGAGCTGTGTGGTTGGAAAACAACATACAGACTCTTTTCCAAAGAGTAGCAACATGAGAGCTTCAAAGCCAGTAGAATTGATTCACGCTGATGTCTGCGGACCCATGCAGACTCTTTCTCTCAACAAAAGCAGGTATTTTGTGGTTTTTGTTGATGATTTCAGTAGAATGACTTGGGTTTATTTTGTTAAAGAAAAATCTGAGGTGTTCCCAACCTTCAAGAAATTTAAGTCATCTATTGAAAATCAAAGTGGAAATGCAATAAAAGTCTTGAGGACAGATCGTGGAGGTGAATTTGTGTCTTCAGAATTTGATAGTTTTTGTGAAGAGATGGGCATTCAAAGGCAATTGACAGCAAGCTGCACCCCTCAACAGAATGGGGTGGTGGAGAGAAAAAATCAGAGTCTTGTTGAAATGGCAAAATGCATGTTGAAAGCCAAAGATCTTCTTAGAAGCTTTTGGGCAGAGGCAACTCATATAGCAGCTTACGTGCTCAATCGCAGCCCAACTTCAGCATTGTCACGTCAAATACCATTTGAGGCATTTCATGGTAGAAAGCCAAAGGTAACTCACTTTAAGATTTTTGGCTGTGTTACACATGTCCTTGTTCCATCTCAAAAGAGGAGTAAACTTGATGATAATATTTCAAATATATATTTGTGGGTTATAGTTTGGAAACAAAAGGCTACCGACTTTATAATCCTAAAACTAAAAAGTTGCTAATTAGTCGTGATGTTATATTTGATGAGAAGAGTGCATGGAAGTGGAATAAAATGTAGAAATATGATGCAATCATTCAAGAGGATGATGAGTTTATCAACCAGAATGTAATGAAAGGAAATGGGGATGATGATGGTGGAAACTCTTACCTGCCAACACCTGATTCAAGCTCTGGTTCCTCAAGTTCAGCATCACCAAGTTCTTCTTCTTCAAGCACACCTCCAAGAAAATGGCAATTACTAACAGAGATGTATGAGCAGACTGAAAGATGCCAGCTTGTACAAGTTGCTGAACCAAGTTCATTTGATGAAGCTGTTAAAAATGCTGCATGGTGCAACACAATGGATGATGAAATGAAGGCATTGGAGAAAAATCAGACTTGGGAGCTGGTCAACCTGCCAAAAGAGAAGGAAGTCATCGGGTTGAAATGGGTGTACAAGCTAAAACTCAAACCGGATGGCTCAATACAAAAGCACAAAGCCCGTTTAGTTGCAAAGGGTTACATGCAACGTGAAGGCATTGATTTCAAAGAAACCTTCTCACCAGTAGCTAGATTTGATACTATTCGTACTGTTTTATCAATTGCTGCTAACTATAAGTGGAAAGTTTATCAATTTGATGTTAAGTCAGCATTTCTAAATGGTTTTTTGGAAGAAGAAGTTTATGTTCAGCAGCCTAAAGGTTATGAAGTTAAAGGAGAGGAAATGAAGGTTTACAAATTGAAGAAAGCTCTCTATGGCCTTAAGCAAGCACCACGGGCTTGGTATGAAAGGATTGATAGTCACTTCAGCAAAAATGGATTCCATAAGAGTGGTTATGAAGCAACTTTGTATGTGAAAACCAGAGGAGCTGATGAGGTATTACTTGTATGTCTTTATATGGATGATTTAATTTACACCGGTAATAGTGTTGCATTGATTAATGATTTCAAGAGGATTATGGTTTTTGAATTTGAAATGACTGATCTGGATCAAATGAGCTATTTTTTGGGCTTAGAAGTGCAGCAAACCGAAGCTGGAATTTTTATTTCTCAGCAGAAATATGTGGAAGATCTTCTGGTAAAATTCAACTTGAAAGACTGTAATGCAGTTAGAACTCCACTGGCTGCAAATCAAAAATTCAGTATAGATGATGGAGAAGGAAAGGTTGATGCTCAGTTGTATCGAAGTTTAGTTGGAAGTTTGCTTTATCTCACAAACAGTCGCCCAGATATCCTGCAAGCTACAGGTCTGCTATCTCGTTTCATGCAAAGTCCTAGCAAAATGCATTATGGTGCAGCAAAGAGAATTCTCAGATATCTGAAGGGAACATACTCTCATGGTTTGTGGTACTCTAACTCTAATAATTTTAAATTATTGGATTTTTCGGATAGTGATTGGGCAGGTTCTGTCGATGATCGCAAGAGTACTACTGGATATCTGTTCATGCTTGGATCAAATGCCATTTCATGGTGTTCAAAGAAGTAGCCATCTACTGCATTGTCCTCATTGGAAGCTGAATACATGGCTGTCACTTCGGCAGCTTGCCAAGCTGTATGGCTAAGAAGAATTTTGGGTGACATGAAGCAACATCAAATGGAAGCGACAACAATTTTTTGTGATAATCAGTCCACTATTGCAATGACGAAAAATCCAGTACATCACAATCGCACCAGACACATTGATATACGACATCACTTCATATGAGAACTAGTGATTGAAGGAAGCATTAAAATAGAGCATTGCAGTTCTCAAGAGCAAGTTGCTTATTTATTTACAAAGTCTTTGTCTGCAGAAAAGTTTATTTGTTTTCGAGAAAAGTTAGGTGTTACAGATTTTTGCAGGGTCAATTTCACCGAAGGTCACTCAACTTATCACTAATAGCGCAAAAGTAACCGACTTTTTTTTTCTAACTTAAAAGTAACTTAACTTATGACCAATTTGCAAAAAAATCATCATCACCGAATTCCGGCGAAGTTCTAACCGGAACGTGACATGGCATGCCATGTCACGTGCCACGTCATACGTGGGACCCAGTAGTTGACACATCCCTAGATGACGTGTCATAATTGACACGTCATCAAAGAAAACACATCACATACCAATAAGTTGATGACAGCTCACCACAATTGCCACATCAGCGATCCCCTTACATTTCAAATGGACGAATGGGCTCGCGACACGTGGATAAAGTAAGAAACCCATTTGACTGGGTCTTATCACTAAAGAAACCCTAAGTTTCTCTCTACTTCAGAAACTTATCTAAGTTGCCGTTCCCAATTTTTTTTCGATCAAGACGAAACCCTCTTTGTTTCGCACTTATAGTCGTTGTTCAAAATCGATTCTGAAATAGTTTGCATTTCTTTATCTCCATTCGACACTCATACAATTTATCTGTGAGAAAAAGAAGATCGTGAGTGGGGAGACGACGTCCTATTTTGATGTGAAATCAAGGGAAAATCGAGAAGAAACAGAGGTGAAATCGAGGCAAACCCGACAGTCATACTCCGATTTCGTTAGATGTGGAGAAGATGATGTCTTTATAGACGTAGAAAAGTAGATCTGGAGAGAGAGTACTGTCGTTTTCCTTGCAAAAGTGACAGGTGAAGATGGACCACCCCGTTTTGCGATGGGGTTTCGAAAGTGCTCCTATTTATGGTTAGTGGTTCGATTTTTTATGGGTTGTATTTATATGGCAAATATCTTAAAATAAATGTCGTTTTTCTTCCTATCACTGTCCGTTGTCGAAAGCATTTGATTTGTTGTTGAAAGCATGTGGTTTGTTGAAAGCAAGTGCGTTGTTTGTTGTCCAAAGCATGTGATTTATTGGATCTAAAACCCATATGTCTCCATTACGGGGACAACCTTTATTTTTTGCTATTTGTTTAAAGGAAGCAGTCATGGGTCATATGTATATAATTTTATTTTTTTCCCGTTTGTTTAAAGGAAGCAGCCTTTATTTTTTGCTACTTGTTTCATGTGCTTTTTATTTAGGTTTATCTGTTATGTTTGTTTAGGAAAAAGGAGCAAATACTTCACAATAAAACTTAATCATAGTGGTTTTGTACGTGGAAATGGTTATGGAGGTGGACAAGTAGCCATTTTTTACTGGTGCAGTGCGAAAGTAATGAATTTAAAGATGCTTGATAAGATGTGTCAGAGGGTAAAAGGTGAAGGCTTTGTTATGTTTTTCTACAAGCAATTATTAGAAGATAATCTGAAACTATTAGACACTGAATCCAATGTGTTTGATATGTGTGTAAGAGTTGATAAAGATAATATGGTTGACATTTTTGTTAACCATTTTGATGACGATGATGATCCGGATGCAGTAATTCATCAGCCAAGTAGAGACTTGTTCTTAGCCATGCCAAAACACAAAAAAGACGATTATTTCAAAGAATTGAGAAGGTATTTTGAAAGAGTGCCAACTGAAGTTTTGTTAGCTAAAGATCTCGAAGAGGCAAGGTTAGCTGGAATAAAAGAGGCTAACCAGAAAATGGAAGTTAATATATCTGAGTTAGTTAGGAGTTGGCATAAGGAGTACATGGAGATGGGTGAACCAAGTGTGACCCTTGATGGTAATATTGGCAGTAGTCAAGTAAATGGCGATGTCATTTATGAGAATGATGATGCACTGCAAGCATATGAAGACACTGATGATGATGAGGAAGAAGAACTCGAAGAAGGTGATGAAAATGACCAAGATGAAGACAACCATGATAACAATGGACCGGATGACGATAGAGAGGACAATGCTGGTAATTCTAATCATGAAATGGATGCTTCTGCTGAAGGTATAACTTTATTTATATATTTTGTTAGTTATGCTTGTTATGATAATATAAACTTATTTAGTTATAATGTGAACAAGTTACCGATGGTGAACACGGTTATAAATACTTGGAGATTCTGTTACAATAGCTGCTGGCCAGGTTATGTTGTACATTTTCATGTTAATTTTGTGTTGTTTGTAGTTATTAACTTGCCACTTTATTTCTTATATATATATATATATATATATAAGAAATAAAGTGGCAAGTTAATAACTACAAACAACACAAAATTAACATGAAAATGTACAACATAACCTATATATATATATATATATATATATATATATATATATATATATAGCTTCATTCTTCTTTTTATCCTATTGTAAATATCTATTATTTCTTCAATGTTCCAGGGTAACCAACCAACCCAAGAAAGTGTTGTCATCAATTAATCTCAACTGCAATCCCAAGTCAGCGCAACTGATAATCAACCTAATCAAAGGAAGAGGAGAGCATATCAAGTAGAAGAAGCTTCTGCAGTTCCCAAAGTTACTAGGAGAGGAAGACAAATCAAGTCAAGATATTTGGAGGATTATGTTTTACGAAATTTGAAGAAGGCATCAAGAGGACGGGGTACTGGAAAATGAAATATTATTGCATTATGAGAATGCTATTTTGGTTGTTGAATTCTGTAATTATTTTTGGTGGCTTGACAAGGAATTTGCTCTGTCATACCCTCTTTTTTGCTGTTGTAAATGCTAGGGTATGTGCCACATACAACTTCTTATGTTGACGCTGTAAACGTTGGATTTTATGTGCCTTTGTGCATATTTTTTTGGTATATTAATGCTGTAAACAGGTGATTGAGCATGTTTAAAATTAGGTATATTAATGTTTGGTTGGCCATTTATTTTAACAGGTTCATAATTAGCTAAATGACTTTGTTATTTACCTAAATAATGAAATTATGAAAATCACAGGTTGATAATTAGCTAAAAAATTAAATGTACAAAAAACCTGTCAATAGTTTTTGTTTTTGGGCCTAAATGAAGTCTAGTGAATATAAGTGGGACACGTATCATAAGTGTATAGGTACCATGTGTTGCTGATGGGGTGGATGACATGGCAATTTTTTTAAATTTTGTGTGCTAACATGTCAGTTGACGTGTCAATTTTGACACGTCATCTAGGGGTGTGTCAACTACTGGGTCCCACGTGTGACGTGGCACGTGACATGGCATGCCATGTCACGTTTCGGGTTAGGACTTCGCCGGAATCCGGTGATAATGACTTTTTTGCAAATTGGTCATAAGTTAAGTTACTTTTAAGTTAGAAAAAAAAAGTCGGTTATTTTTGCGCTATTAGTGATAAGTTGAGTGACCTTCGGTGAAATTGACCCGATTTTTGCATTAAGGGAGCAAATGTTGTTGTTTAATGTAAAAAATCTGATTTAATTTTGTAGTTTTTAATAAGCGA